>VWZP01009168.1:1326165-1521572 GCA_013396995.1 Dicaeum eximium
TTTTTGCCGGAATCTAGAGGCTTTCTGCTGGAAAACTTCTTCTCCTGAGGGGAAAATATGAATAAAATAACAAGTGAAATTTATGGCAGCGCTGTTTCTGAGACCCAAGTGATGTGTCTCCACACGAAAGGGGACGTGCATTCATTTAGGAGTGTAAATGATGGCATGATGGCAGAGGCAGCGTGTGGCACTGGGATCATTCACATCTTGTTACAACCAGTGATTACAGAGGAGTCGTTTTGTAGTTCAGCAGCATTATCGAGGCTTATTCTCTGTAACAAATGATATCTTTTATTTTATTTTGTGATTATCCAACAGATCACTGAACCATAAAGTGCTGCTGCTCCCAGCTAACAGAAAGAAATACCAGGGCCATATGTCTCTCCTGGAACTGTTACTATTCTGTATATAATTATCATTTTTCTCTCTGCCACTCACACTGTGTGGGTCAGACTCCAGTTACCTCTGATATTTTTGAGACTCTGATAAAAATGGTGGGGGATGGAATTTTTGTAGTAAGAGATGCAATGACTAATCATTATTTTTTTCCCCAAGTCACTGAGAAAGATTGCTTCACAATTCAATTAAAACTTTCATCCTGACATCTGCATGCCATTTAATATAAGATCTGACTTGCACAAATATGAATAGTCTTCATAAAAGCAATTTATATTTTTTTATTCACTTACTGAAAATGGTGAGATCAATGATCCTTATGACCAAGCTGATGCCATATGGCTTTTGAACAGCAAAACCATTTTCATTCACACATATAAGTATATATAAAATTACCAGTATTACAGATGATGCGTTTGATTATACTTGTCTTTCTTTCAGTACAAAATGTGTCCTGTTTGATCTGCAGTGAGTCCCTCTGTCATGTGCACTGTACACTGCTCTACACAACATCCTCATTTTGTTTAAGGAATTATTAATTCCTGTATTTTATCCACATTAACACATAAAAAAAAATAACCCATACAGCCAAGCTAAGGGCACACATACCAGTCATCCTTTTCCTTCCAGAATTAACAGAGACAGGACAGAGAAATTTGGAGTTATTTTATCAACTGTAGCATTTTGAGCCATATCAGCTTCAGAAACCTCTGAGTCACACTGATTATTTCCAGTCTAACCAGAAATACTTTTAAAAATCTTTTGAAAAACATTTTCCAATAGCAATCCATAAAATGAAATGATATTTCTCTACCAAGGAATAAGAATCTGTCTGAAATCAGAAGCCAAATTCAGCTAAAGTGATCTTGTAATGAGGTGGGGGTTGGCCTCTTCTTCCAGGAAACCACTGACAGGACTGGGGGAAATGGCCTGAAGCTGTGGCAGGGGAGGTTCAGGCTGTATAATAAGAAAAAAATTCTTCACTGGAAGGGGGGCTAAGCATTGGAACAGGTTGGTCAGGGAAGTGATGGAGCCACCCTCCCATGATGGGGTTTAATGGGCCTGGTGATGCCCAGTCAAAGGATGGACCTGATGATTTTGGAAGCCTTTTCCAACCTTCTTGACTCCATGACCCTTTGATTCTCAGCCCCATGGTAACTGATCAAAAGGCTCCAGTGCAGGCTATGCTGAACAGGAATCAAATACACTGCTGGTTTTTAGGAATTAGCACACACACCCTGTTGAAGGATAGGACAGGAAAGAATGTCTTTAGGCAATGGTTTTTAGGGCCATATGCTGGAAAGGTTATAAAAGATCTCCTCACAGCTCTGAGCTATAGGAACTTGGTGATGAAAAGAAGGTACATATGAAATATTTGTGATATTTTAAGTGGTAATGAAGAGACACAGGACCCCTTATGGTATCACCTGGGATAATTGATGTGTTTTTCAGGAGATCAGGCTCAGAACTGCCAGAGAACTGGGAACAAACTCAACCCAGCAGCACCTGTAGTCAAGAAGCATGTTTTAGCCTGGGAGAAAAAAAAAAAAAAAAATCAAACCTGCTTGGCTTTGCTACTCTTGAATACGTCCTGGGAGCAATTTGCTTCAATTTGTCCAAAAGAGTAAAATCACAAGACAAGGAGCCAGCTGGAGGGACAGCTTGAATGAAAACTGAGACATGACACACTGGAGATGAGCTGGGGGAAAAAGGTGCCATTACAATCTGAAACACTTGAAGAAAACTACTTAAAAAGATAAAACTCAGTGTCTGAAAACTGGGGTACAGGAGAATTCTCTACTGCTAATTCTTGCAGCTCTGGTCATTAGCTTCTCTCACTTCCCAGCCCTTGTTTCATTTCTAATCATCTTAATGAACAAAGTCCATTAGCTTAGATTTTTCTCTGATTTATTAGCAGACAGAGTTATCCCTGCATTAACTTAATTGCAAACAAAGCAAGCTATTCTGGGGAATTATTTCCATTACCTAATAATGTCCATCTAATTTAAGTGACCAAATTAGGGAGCTGTCCCTCTGTAGGCTCTACAGCTGCATCCACATTAGAGAAAGTAAGAGGACCAGGACATGACCAAGATAAAGGATTGTTACCCTCATCCCTGACATGATTTTGCTTTGGGCCAACTCTCATTGTGATCTGTTCAGGATTAAGCACAATCCAGGGAAAATTGATTTAGCAGTATAGATTTAGCCAACAAGATTCCATGGAAATGGAAAAATATACTTATATGACAGATTATTCCAGCAAATATATACTAAATGCTTTGACTTTGCTCTGAAGGATCCTTCCTCTTCTCACTGCCAGTGATAACAGTGGCATAAGGACAAGATTGGTACATTTACAAGTTACGTGCCTAAAGTGAGTGGATGGAAGACAAACTGATGGAGGAAAAATAAATAATCTTTAGAGGACAAATAATCTTCCTTAATCACAGAATCATAGTATCACCTATCTTGAAAAATACCTAGATTGCTTTATATTTTATCCTACATTTTTCATTTGGATCTGAAAATGGAGAAGATAAAAAGACCAGTTTTTTATGCTGATTTTATTCCTGTGATGCTGGAGAGTTTGCACATCTGAAAAAAAATCTTGGGTCTAAATCCTTCAGGATCAAATCTGCAGCCTTTTCTTTACCCTGCAAGCTGATATTCCAAGGAATGGTGACTTTCAGCTCTGCTATAGCAGACAAATGTAAGGGTTTTTCCATTTAGCTGTGGAAATGTGTTTAAATTAATCTCTGGTGTGCTCCTATTCATTCCCATGGAGCTATATCAGGCATACAATAGACTCAAGGGACCATATTCTCAGCTTTTACAGAATAACTTCTCTGTCTTTAGTATATCCACACTGATTTACACAACTTGTAGTCAATCTAGAGCTAATTATTTCCGGAATATTTTAGGGGAATAACACAACTCTTCAAAATTCCACCACAATCGGGGGTTCCTATCCCTATTGAACACCTACTTCATAACAGGAATAAGAACTAATGCCAAATTTAGCATCATAACAGACGAGGTAGGGAAAAATTATGCAGTCTACTACAAAAATAGAGCCTTAGAAATCAGAACTGACTAAGAATCTATGTTACTATGCTGAATGTGGCACAGTAGATTTTGAAATTTAAAGTTCTGAAAAGAAATTGCAGAAAAAAAACCTTTTTTTTTTTCACCTGCAGTTCTGTCAGCTGCCTTTTTAATTTAGAGGGGTCTGTTAATGGAGAGTGATCTGGTTCCCAGAAAGAGCTGATACAGTAGTTAAGGATTGTCAAAACTAATAATAATTTTCTTCCCTTAGTAGTATCAAATGTAGACATCGAAAATAGGTACCAGTGGGTATGGCTGTGCCCTGTGCTGCACAAAATGCACTTTGAGAGACCTTCAGAAATACACCAAGGTGATGGAGCTCCACTCCAGATAAGGTGAATATCAACAGCAATAATTGCACTGGGACCAGAAGTAAAATATCTGAGAGGACTGTAATGCAAAAAATGTAAAGTCCATTAGTGGATTTTAATCCTGAGAGTCAGCAATGCATGTTGGAGTCAAGTAATTCCTTTCCTTAACTTTATTTACATGGAGAAAAAAATTTCTACCATTTGATAATCTCAATTTGAAATGCTTAATTGCAAAGTAGTTTTCTTCAAAACAAAATTTTTTTTTTTCCAGAAGAATTTAATCATGGAAAGTTGTTGAGTCTTGGAAGGGGCTGCCCAAGGAGGTTTAGAGTCCCCATCCCTGGAAGTGTCCAAGGAACAACTGGACGTGGCACTCAGTGCTCTGGGCTGGGTGACAAGGTGGGGATTGGTCACAGGTTGGACTTGATGGCCTTGGAAGTCTCTTCCAAAACTGATGGTTCTGTGATTTTGTAGTGCAACTACTTTCGTATCCACGAGGAGATCTTTTCTCTTGTTCTATGATTTCTGTGCCTACTTGATCCCCATGAAATGATCCTGATATTGAGGAGACCAATCTCTCAGAAACCCTGGAGATTCTGGCTCGAGTGCTCCCAGTATCATGCAGGCTGCCAGTCTTTGGCCCCAAAATAATTTGTCTCATAAAGTCAGCAACTCTACTTTGCTGTAACTTTCAGCCTGCTCAGGAGAATATCCTGAACTCACTTAGAAGATACCTGAACCACATCTGACCTCTGGACCACTGCTGTCTTCTTTCTAATTTCCAATTCCAGGTGCAGAACCAGCAATTAAAACCAAGCCAGGGTACACCAAGGCTGTGCTGCTGCTGCTGGCTAGAAAAATACAAACACAAGTCAAGACTCCCATGCACAATAAAGGTTATTCTTTCAATTTTGTAATCTTGTAGGGCCAAGTAGCTCCTGGATGCTCTCTTTCAAAGCATGCAGTTCCTCCACTGGATATAAAGAAGGAATATTATCAGCTATTTGTTTTTGTGAAATAATTTTTATGTATAAATTGCAGCAACACATGGACCAAACTAAACCATTTACTAAAAAGTATAAAAGCATATGCCAGATGATCCCAGTACTATCAGTGCATTTAGCAGTAATATTTGAGTGCTGTCATTAAAACTGAAGCTGCAGCAATATTTTAGCCATCTCTGTACATAGAAGATTTCTCTATTACTTTGTCCGTGAACGTTTTCCTTGGATGATTGGTTGACAATATCTAAAGGATAATTTTAGGTCCTGGAGAATTAAACACAGGTCTATTTTTATGAGGTGGGACAGATTGGAAACCGTTTTTTCCCCTTGTTCCAATGAAATTGGAAATGAAAAGAATGTGTGTCATATGAGGGACAAGTGTCATGAAGCCCATTTGAATTATACTTCATACCCCACTTTATAGCCTAATGCTCAACTATATCCATTTTTCCTGGCAGTATTTTGCCCATCAAAAACAAGCTATTGACACTTATGTCTCAGATATAAATCAGATCCAGCAGTAAAAGTAAAGAAGGTGGTTTCAGAGAGAGTCAATGATGGGGTAGAATAATGTATTTGGCTTTTTCCTCTAGGATATTACTTTAATATCACCCAGAAACAGTGGCATAAAATCATTCCAATTAAATGGTCTTAAAAATAAGATATAAAGCAAATTCAGGTGATCTCATTCTGTTCTAAGTGTCAGAGCAGACACCACAAAACTGAGCAGAAACAGTTTAAATTTAGCTGTCTTAGCATATGTGTACAAGGACCGAGAATGTGGAAATTGGATTTGCTTCGCTGGAGTCAATTAAGAAGGACTCTCAACAAGGTCGGGTTGAAGTGCACTGACAGGGCACAGGGAATACTTCTGCTATTGATTGGCACTGGCTTGGGCACAAATAAAGCAAAGCATTCTGGTTTCTGACATTCATTTTCTATAACAGTGAAATTACACTAATGGATAAAATGATAATGAAAAAGTGAATGCAGAGAATAGGAGTTCTCCATGGAGATATATTCCCTTCAGACATTACACTTTAGCCATGCCCTCATTATAAAAGATTTTCCTGCCTAATATACAGCTCTGAGGGTTTTTTTTTCCTCCTGTTACACTGACCTGTGCGTTTTGTTGTCTCTTTAACCTCCCAGAAATTCCTTGTTTATGGGGCAAAGCTTAATGAGGTCAGCAGTTCCTGTCACTCTATGGAAGAGCAGCATCTCAAAGCCCTACCTTCTTCTGGCAGTCAATGTCTTTGATGCTACTAAACAGGAGGAAATGCTCATTCATGTCTATTTTTCAGTTGGAGAGGATGAAGCAGTTCTGCTTCATCTTAGATGGTCCTTTTTCCTCTCAAGTATGTGTGGAGCTAGGAAGGACTAACAGGTACTCCTTCCCCATCCTCAAAAAAAATTAGATTTGAAAATCATATAAAAGTGTTCTTTATTTCCGATCTCTTTGACATTTATGAGAAGCTGCCTGATGATCCTATCCACAATCATCAGTGTGCATCTGATATTTCTGTTTTGACCAACACAATGCACAGTTTCTTCCATTTGGATTTTCCTTAGGGATACACCCAATGAGCCCATATGTTCATCACCTGCCTGTCTTTGAGCCCAGCCAAATGGACCTGCATGAAATCTACACTGCAAAGGTGATGGTTGCAAGAAGGAATTCCAGAAAAATTTTCCCCAAAACAATTTGCCTCCTAATTTCATGAACTGTGATGGTCTTATGCCTTGTAGCATGTCCTTTGCTTTATGTCTTTCCCAGGCTTCTATTTCTCAGTAAAATCTTGCCTGGCATAATTATAAATAAAAATTATAATAGTTCTGTCACGGCATATTTATGTAAGTGTTCAATCTATTAAAAATATTTTGTAGGTGCCCTCTGATCCCAAATTCCAGAGACAAATAATGCATTTTTCCTTTTAACAGACTAATATTTTCTATATTTGGAGATTTTGTAACTTTTTACCCTGTCTTATGCATTCATTAACTGTTGCTGTGAAAATTCTTGTGGTATGCCTATCGTTCTTGTCACCAATCACTTAAAACGCTTGCAACACTAAGAACCCCAGCCTTTTCCCACTTACCTCTGCTTTAGGACAGAAAAACTCCTTCCTTCAGTGCCCAGGCTCTGAATAGACACCCCTGGAAACAGAAAGGCTCAGAATGATTTTTGTGACTGTACATTTTCATGAATGGTAATAAGTTGTGATGCCCCTAATAGAACATAAACTATAATTTTCCAGAAGGACTGGAGGGAAGGAGCAGGTGCAATACTAAATCCATTATGAGATTAAGTTTGGTGACATTATATGACATGGTTGAACTAATTAGTGGCAAATCAAACCTTATGAGTTGGCTGGTTCTGTGTTTGCCATCGTAAGATTTGTCATAGTGCCTGACAGAAACCTCATAATTTGTTGTAGTTTTCCTTAAAACCTGTGTCTGAAGCAAGGTGTTTTAGGTACTGTATTGATTTAGGTACTGTAAATATTGCCAGTTCCTGGTGTGAACAGAAGAAAGGCTGAGGGAGCTGGGGCTGCTCAGCCTGGAGAGGATCCCCAGCTGAGAGGGGCCCTCATCCCTGGGTGTCCCTGTGTGCAGGGAGGGCTCAGAGCAGGGCCAGGCTCTGCTCCAGGGCCCAGCAATGGCACCAGAGGATGGGCAGGGACTGAGCCCAGCAAGTTCCACCTGCACAGGAGGCAGAACTTCTTTCCTGTGCAGTGACCAGCACTGAACAGATTGTCCAGAGAGGCTGTGGAGTCTCCCTCACTGGAGATATTCCAGAAATGTCTGGATACAGTCCTGTGCCCTGTGCTCTGGGATGGCCCTGCTGGAGCAGGGAGGTGGCACCAGATATGAGCCCCTTGGTCTCTCCAACCTGACCCATCCTGTGATTCTGTGATATGGAGTTATTTGGAGACAGTCTTGATCTTGGAACTTGTTTATCACCACAGCCTTGACTCATTATCTGGACTCTCAACTGAACCTTGTTATCACCACCACATCTCTGCTGACCTCTCTCAAGTGACTGCCACTTCTGCTGATGGAGCCGCTGTCCCTGCTGGTCCTGCTGTCACCCCATCTCCTGACTCTTCTTCCCTGAAGAAAAAAAAACCTCCCTTGTTTTCTGATATTTAAACACCAAGGGAATTACCTGTGCCAACACAGACACACCAGCTGATTTCAAGTGTTCTCTGGGGTTGAGAGACCAAGAATCCTCCTCTGAGGCTCAGCAGCCTAAAGTCAACTCCAACTGATATTTAGGAAGAGTTAGAGAGTGTGATCTGGAGGAAAGTGATATTACCAATTTCACACAAGTTTCACACTCCTCATTTCCCAAATCCAGGGTTAATATCTGAATTCCTGGGATGGCCTTTCTACCTCATCAGAGAAGCTTCAAAGAATAATCAATTTCTTAGTTTCCTCACCTGTTTTTTTTAAGCACCCACATACACAGAGAAGATGGTTAAATGTTTGCAGGACTGCAGTACAAAGGTGAGTACTGATACAGTTAGGGAAAATATTAAATTATACAAATAGTTTCTTAAATATTAATTGGATTGTTTTAAGGTTATTTGAATCAATGGATCATTATCTTTGTAAAAATAATTTTCTTTCATGAAGCAGAGGTGGGTCAGCTGTCTTTTATCAAAGAGTAATGGCTTGTAAAAACCAAGCCTAGACTGTTTGTCTGGGTATTAGTAGTAGCTTGGATGTTGTTAGTTTGAAGATTGAAAACAATTGTTTGAATTTAGTTTCTTAGTTCTTTGATGATTTAGGTTAGTTTTTCCAAAGAAGTCAGCACTGAACTCTTTGAGGACGGTAACCAAAACCAAGGTTAAAATCTTAAAACCAAGGCGTTAGAAAGCCAGAGTTGTTGGACAAGTTTCAGCTCCAACACCTGTGATATATCCATGGTATAAGGTGATTGAAGGACTTCTGTTGATTTAAGTGATCTTCAGCCAAAAACATTCTCATTTACTCCTAGAAGCATTTTTTTCTGCATGCTGTGCAGTTATAAAAATCTTTCTGTTAGCATCTCCCACAAACATTTCTTCTCATCAGCCTTATACCTGCCACCTCTTAGGAAAATCAGATTTTTTCCCACAGAACTCCTTCCACTGTACTCCTACACCTTTCACAGTGAACCTTTTCCATAGATTCCCAAAGCATGGCAGGTAAAGCTGAGGAGTTTCTTCTACACAAAGATTTTAATACCAGCCTTGCTGCTGGTCCTGACCCAAAGCCAGTCGAATTCTACACCCCAGTTACACCAATGAGCTTCAGATCAAAGCTGGTAAACCAAAAGTAAATAAATGTGAATGAAAATGTAACAGTGAAGGGGATGAAGTTGGGAGTAAATGATTGGAATTATGCTTTTTTGTGCATTGTAAGAACAGAGACTTACTTGATGGATAAAGAGAAAATGAAAAGACAAGGTGGAACCAGGAAGGACAGAGCTAAAAAGAAGAAGGTAGATAAAAAGAAGAAAAGCAGATATGGAAAGGAAGGTGAGTATAGAATCTGGAAACTGAAACAGCAGGAAAAGATTGGGAAGTCCAAACCAAAAAGAGAACAATAGCTAAAGAATTACAAATATGTGTGTAGGAGACAGTGGATGGCTTCAGCTGACCACTGTCACAGACAATGCAAACATCTACATGTGGTACACCAATATAGGTATACTTAACAGGAGGAAATGCTCCTTTTTTACAGACTTTTACATAAAAAGAGGGAAAAAAATACTCCTATTTGTGATTCATTTGATTCTAGATCAGGGATCTCACATAGGTCAGGCAATCATGTCCTTTTCCAGAGTGCTTTGAGTTGGCCTGAAGGAGAACATTCAGGTTGCAGACACCTGAAATTAAAAGGTCAATCAATAAATATTATTTATTTATTGATTTGTTTTATTTATGTGGAGCTTTTGAAATGCTGGAAATACATTTAAAACATCAAGGATCTTTCAGGTAACACCATTCTATTGGTTCTGAGATGGGTATGTTGTCTCCTCAGTTTGATCTAGAGGTGCTGGGTGTGAAGTCCAGAGGCTCCAGTGTTTGTTGGGCTCAAGAAATTTCACTGGAATCAGGAATCCTCATGGATTTAACTTTTGGATTAGTCAGAAGGCATGCTTAGAGGAAGGACACATTTATGATCCCATTGTGCCCTACACTGTGTGCTTTTCCCACTCATTTGTAAATACAGCAGGATGCAAATACACCAGAGAAAGAGAAAGACTGCTCACATCAAACAGCAGTTTTGGCCCAAGAACAACCTGGTGTAAGATGCCCATGAGTTGATTTCAGATGGAAATTTGAAATAGGCTGCTAAAACATCAGAGAAGGAAAGTTTTGGAGCAGCCCTGCAGTACAAGTACTCGGAGCAGAAAAATACCCCCAAACCCTAATTATTTTTCAGATGTGTTACAGGGATCATAACATGCTCCTGCAATAGCTGGGGAAGAAGCTTGGAAATCCAGGATATGTTTTCCAGCCTAATATTCTTAGGTTCACACCTGTCAATCTTCGGAGAAAAGGTAACACCTCTGTGTATTCCGAGGGAGAAAGTGTAACTTCCATCAGGAGCAGGATCAGACCATTTGTGTGAATGTTATTTGCAATATTTTTTCCCTCTCCTGTTTCCCCAATGGATATGTCTGCATTTTCAGATCCCAGGGAAAAAGAAAATAAAAAAGAAGGGAAAAAACCCCCATCTCTACCCAGTGGGGACTTCCCTCATTCTCTCTTCTGATGTTTGGTTGCTAATTTGCACTTTTCATACACCCAGAAGCAAATGCCCGTCTGACACAAAATAAAACAAGCTGCTTCAAGTGCTGTTTGGTTCTATAGGAAGAAAACAATTTTTGAAAATAAAATGTACTCACCAAACAACCCACCAATGCCGACTGACATTCTCCATGGTGTGTCTGACAGCGGCAAAATGTAGCACAATGCAGAACAAAGAGGCATTTTATATGCCTAGCAGAAATTCTTAAAAGTCTTTTTCTTCTTTTTCTTTTTATGTCCCCTGGAAAATAGTCCTAATTTTTACTAAAAAAAAAGAAAAAAAATCCACATAAATACTGAGAAACTATTAATTATAGGGAGGGAAGGTAGGGAAAAAGGGGCTAAAAACCCCCCTTTTTCCCTTGTACTTCTTAAAATAAGTAAAACTAGCTTATCTTTTTGAATTAATTTGCTTTTTTTACCTTTCATCCTTTCTTCTTCATTGCCGAATTATTCTTCATTTGACAGATAGCAGCCATGAGATAATTTGGGGTTTTGTTTTGGGGGTTCTTTTAATAGCAGTTTGGAATCTTTGTTTTCAGAATAGAGGCCCACCAGGCACAATTTGGGACTTGTTATTAAAGACAAACTAACATCCCCCAAAGATTTTCAAACACTCCATGCCAGAATGTGATATTTTAAAGCTTTTCCCATTTCACATAATTGGATGCACGTGGCTTAGCAAGAGAAAGACAGTTTCAGCAAATACAGGAATTAATGCAATTTATTCGAGATGGTCTCACAGGAGAGATAGAGATTTTATGCATAATTCTGAGGAAGATAAAAATGTTGAAATCAGTTAGGACTTCTGCATATTGCTTCAAGACCACTGACCTAAGCTGAGGTGGTTATTAGAGACAAGGATGGAATTCAGAGAAAGTTGTCAAATTAGTATTCATTCTGGATCCCAAAATGAGCACAATTATCATCCTTGGGAATACGAGTTCCATCCTCTTACTTTCTTGGGATGCTTAGTCAAATAATTAGTCAAACTAGTTCTAATGTTTGCATAATAATGAAAATATATCCATATTTCATCAGAAAAAAAAAAAAAAACCCGAACCTACCATAACTGAAATGTCAAATTTCAGTCCTTTAAAATTATTCTAAATTAGATTAATTTAAGACAGGCTATTGTGAAATTCGTTAAATTGGCTTCATATTTAAAATCTGCCTCTCACAAATCTGGGGCCCTGAGGTTACACAATTATTTGACACAATTATTGAAGACCCTGGAACAAGAAAAGGGAGTTGCTTAGACATGTAATATTTATTCTTATAGTTTCTATATCCCAATCCCTATGTCAAATGAACATCTGCACACCTTCTGTTTTCTCTCTTGGAAAATTCTCTAAGACAAAGAAATAGTATTATTTTTTAAAGGGGGGTAAACCGTAAGCGTGCATTATGTAGATATGAAATCCTGTTTTTTACCTAAGTTTTGCTCTTTATGTCAAGAGAACGAGCACTTTCCCCTTTTTTTATTTTTAATTAATTGTATAAACCTAAAGCTATATTGCCACTTTGACTGCAGACATTTTTCTCTCTGTGCCACGTTTCACCTATATTCCAGCAGTGCTGTACTAACTGAAAAGGAAAAAGAGTTAATGGCCAATAAAGTTTGAGGTAAAACTGTGCCTTCTGTTGAGCTGTGTCCAAAACTTCACCCTGGGGCACTGATACTGAGAGATTATGGTGCTTTTAAACAGGACACTTGGATTCACTTTCAACAGCAAATTAAGTGATGGAAGACCTCATGATTTATTTCACACCTGCCATCATTTTTCTTTTGCATATAAAGTTGTTAACAAGTGATATTTCACTAGTTTAAAGGTATTCGTTTTAATGCTTTCTCCTGGAGGTTCTCTTCATTCCTTATGGCATTTTGCTCATCTGGGTTTTAATCAGAATTACATAATTTGGTGGTCAAGCTTTGGAACAGGCTGACAAGGGCAGTGTTGGAGTTTCCATCCCTGGAAGTGTTTAAAAGATGTGTGGATCTGCCCTTGGGGACGTGGTTTAGTGGTGAACCTGGTGGTGCTGGGTTAACAACTGGACTTGATGATCTTAGAGGTCTTTTCTGCCTTAATAATTCAATCATTTGCTGTGTAGAGCTATTGAAATGAACCTGGTGTGGTTTCATGACCTCATTAGGGGGAGAAGTCATTCACTGGGGAAATTCACAAAAGGAGAGGGCCTTGATCAATGAAACAAAAGAAACATTGGTTTTATGTAAGTCTCCATAAGATGTGCAGAATTGCAAACCAGAACCACTAGAGAAACTTTTCTAATGTCTCCTCAATTCACATAAATAGATATATCCTGGGTGCTCTGTATTTAGGGATAGAAGGCTTGGAGCCCTTAATGTGCTATCAGGTTATATTCTTATCAAGGTAAGTAAAAATGTTTTCAATAAAAAAGACTTCAGGAAATTATCTTCCAGCAGTCAGCTCCAACAAATTCCACCACTAACACAGCAGCAAGACAAATTGTATTTATAAATGCTTTCAATGCACATCTCAGCATGCTGTAAACTGTAAAAATGTACATACTGTAAAAATTTCTATTCTCTTTTGACTCCTTCTACCCATTAATTCTTAAGATCGGCATCTGTTCTTCTTCTTCTCCTCCTCCCTACCCACAAAGTTCTCACCACCCTCCAATGAGCAATGAGTTCAAGCAGAAGAGGGCCCTACCACCCTCACAGGAAAGAATTTCTTCCCAATATCCCATCTAACACTGCTCTCTGTTGGTTTGAAAGTTTTCCCCCATGTCCCATCATTCTAGCCCTGTGTGAAAAGTCCCTCTCCAGCTCTCCGGAGCCCCTTTAGGCACTGGAAAGGGCTCTGAGTTCTCCCTGGAACCTTTTCTTCTCCAGACTGAACATCCCCAACACTCTTAGACTGGCTCCAGAGCAGAGGGGCTTCAGCCTGTGGTAGTTTAAGATATAGAGAGTGTGTTTTTGTTTGTTTTGAAAGGTTTTGGTATTTAGTAGAACACTGTTTTTGATTTGTATTTTTGGAGAAGGTTGTTAAGGTTTTGGGATTAGTTAAAACACAAAGTGTAAAATAGATGATAGTGATAGTAATAGTGAGTGTTAGACAAAAAGTTTAAGATTTTTAAGATTTAATATGAAAGTAAAAGGGACTCAAAATGGAGATTTTGGGTGTAGTTTTTTTTTCTTTTTTTTTTTTACTTCATGTTTTGTAGTGTAAATAGTAAATAATTATTGGTTTAGAATAATAGTGACATAGAAGTTACATATGTAAATTAAAAAAAGTTATTAGTAATAAAATAAAAACAATATATGTGTGAAAAAACAATTAGATATTATATCTTTAAAAAGCCTTAATTTAAGATTTTCAAAGCTATTTTTGCTTCTCTTGTAACTTGCTTTTTGTATATTAAATCTGATGTTTAAGTAAACAAAAATAAAATAAAAATAAACTAAAAACTAAAAACAAAAACTCTGAGTTGTGCTTGTGTCTCACCTTGTTCAAGAACTCACAAAAAATTACCCCCAAAAAGAACCCTAAAAAGTTAGTTCCCTGCTGAGAGTAATACCCACAAAACCACCCACACAGCCCTTATCTCTATAAAACACATAAAATCCCAAGAGATCACAAGATTCATACTATTAACAAAAAACCCCAAAACTAAACTAAAACTGAAACCAAAAAAAACCTCAAAACAAACCAAAGAAATCCAACCAACCAACCAACCAACCAAAAAAAAAAAAAAAGAAAAAAGAAAAACAAAACAAACAAAACCTACCAAACAAATTCAAATTTGGAAAGTTGCAAAAAGCTTGAGAAGAAATAATGATTGTTTTCTGATGATAAAAACAAAATTATTTGGATATTTAAACCCTATGCAGCCCATTAAGATCCAAACCACTTTAATTCCTCTGTTAGTAGAGCTTTCATGACTGAATGGAAAAATATTTACATAAGTAATAATGTCGAGATTTACCATAAAAACCTGCCAAAATATATAATATTTGGTAATATATATATATATAAAACACATATAATTTGTTATGCTGGCAAGACTTTCTGATTTGTAAGTATTTTGTCAGCAGCCCTATTTTTTGCTTGTACTTATATACATACACATACAGAAACATACACTTTCTTAGTGTTTGATTTTCTCCAACACACACAAACTTGCATAAAAATGCACATATAAAAAAGTCAGAAGCAAGTTTATTATGTAGAAACCAGCATGGACATGAATCCTCAGTCATTTCCTAGCATTCCTGACACTTGACTCCTTCCTTGGATTATGAGGTTCTTCAGAAGACAGAAATAAATAACTGGTCTCTTTTAAGAACAAAGGCTGAAGTGAATATATTTAAAAGCTGCACTGTGTTTTGATGTTATTATAGCAATCAAAGTCAGAAAATCACAGTAACTGAGTAATAAAGAATGACTTCAAAGCCTAAACTGTCTAACGATGATCTGACAACTGCTGCAGTTCATCTGTATTTACTCAGTTTATATTATATACACACATATATTTATATTATACACAAAGTGTATAATTTATGGCTATGTGGTTAAAAAGAAAAAAAAAAACAAACCTATCAGGATATAAACACTCACCTACTTTTGGTGTTATGCTAAAGGAAAGATATACATGTGTGTGTGTATTGTACAGGAATTTATATGCAGTTATAGACCAGTAGGTCTATGTGCAATTAAAGACCTTTGTGTAGTTCTTTATGTGCAATTATAGACCTGTAGGTGTATAATATCCATGAGGTTTTGAAAATTCCTCTTCTTTGATTATCACTTTCCTCATTCTTCTGCATTTTTATAGTGATGAGTCATTTCTTAGCCTTTCCATCTGCCCTGGAAGTCCAGCCTGAATTTCACTCAAACATTGGTGTGTGATATTTGTTCTGAGCTTGGAAGCCAGGAGTTCTGGGGACCTTTAGCAGATGGTTCACAGTTTTTCCTTCCTTGTAACTGAGAGGATAAACTTTTTCAAAGCACCAGTTCTTTGGGGTAAGAGTTTCACTTCTGTTATTGGTTTATCTGAGGCCATAAAGTCTGACATTGGCGGTGGCTCAATCCAACCGTAATATTATTTCTGTTGGAAGATCTACTTTGGATTATGAATGATTTTTTTGATTGTTTGTTTTTACTGTAACAATTCAAGAGTTTTCCATGAATTCATGCCAATAAAAAGAAAATTTCTAATACCTGTACAGCAATCAACTTAAAGTCACTGTCACTAAAACTGTTCCCTGATTATCAGTATTGTCTCATCTCTGAATTGTGTCATTTCCTGCACCAATTTCATTGCTGGGCACTGAGTTGTGGAGGATTTGCAGGTTACAATGACCCCAAAGGCAGTAGCTGGATAATCTTCAGCAGCAAAGCCAGATGGTGGATCTCCTGTTCTCCCACTGCACATCTGCATCCTACACTAATCACTCCCTCCGTTGTCCTCATCCAGATGCTTGTGAGACTGCTCACAGAACTTCCCAATATCCATCTGATAGAATGAAGATATCAACTTCAACTAATTAAAAGGTTAGGGCAGATGAAATGGAGGAATTAATTGCTGGACATGGATTTTAAAATCTGGGGTGCTAAAGGGGCAAAATAATGTTTCTCAATACAGCCATGTGCATCAGACTGAGACTTGGACATTTGGAAAAATCTCCTTTCCATTCCATATTCCACATAGAAAAGTTAAAAGTAATAGAAATATGTGAGAGAATTCTCCCAGTAAACTGTACAAAAGTGGGGATGGCAGGGTTGTGCTTTTCCCAAGGTGACGTGTGTCAGTGCAAGTCTTTGGCAAAGGCAAATGCAGCCTCAAAATTGCCCCTGTATCAAAAAATTATTTTGACTGCTGATGTGTCACTCTGGGTGTATTGCTAATTTATTTCCCTATTAATTGGGAGCAAAATACTGACAGCTTTTCACAATTAGTTCAATCATTGTTTTATTAACTTAATAGTAATTAAGTACTTTCCAGCTTACTGATGGCTTTTAGACCCAGATATCTATGACAGGTCATTAGCTGCAGAGAAGAATGGTCAGGCACTAATATTAAGCAATGAGATTGCTTATTCATACACTGCAGAGGTTAGAATTAATAATCATGATAAATTGAATCTCATGAATAACTAATAAGGAAAGATCCAAAACAATTTGCTATGGTTACCAGAAGAGATGTATTTTTAAGAAACAAGGGTAAATTACTCCTTGTTTCACCTGGGTGTAATAATCAGGAATAGAGCTATTTGCCAGCAGGTGAAACAGAGTTATGGGAAAAAGTGAATGTTGAAAGAAATTTGGGATGAGAATAAGCAGTATAATTGTTATATGCCTGCCATGTATTACAGCAGAAAAAAAAATAACATAGACCAATGTTATTTTGGGAGACATTAAATCAAAGAGCCAGAGGAGATTAGTATGCTGCTATTAAGTGCTCATGAAAACACACCTGAGACACCTGCTTGAGGCCTGCACTCCTTGGAAAAAAGTAAAAAATGCCAGGAAAAATGAGAGTAGAAGGGATTACGAGGCACCAGAGGAAAAGCAGTTACTTGGAGATCATGTAATTATGAAACAATTCAAGACATGGGGACATATTTTAAGAGAAACATGCAATTTTCTTGAATAAAATTGTTTCTTGGTGCATGTGTTTATGGTTTTGGAGAGCCAGAGATGCCTGAGTGTATCAGTTCTGTCTGCTTTTGTGTGCACGTGGGCTGCACATTGCCTCAGACGCTTCCACAGGAGGATGAGCCCTTAGGGAAAAGCAGAAGAAATAGCAGCATGGCCTCGTGTCTGTTCAGAGAGGTTGAGATTCTATTCCTAAATCTTACTGATTTCCTCAGCTTCTCTCTGGTGCATTTTTTATCTGTATAAAATGGGGACACTCACAGTTGTCTTTCTCCAGCTCTGGGATAATCCATCCATAAATCCATCAGCTGGACCTGTGAATTTCACCAGTGGAGGCCAACCTGGAGCTCAGGTATGATTTGTCTGCGTTCCTGGCAGCTGATCCCAGCCATTCCTGGGCTCACAGGGCCACAAAGGCTGTCAGCTCCCATGCTCTTCCCCCATGGAAGCAGCTGATCAAGCAACAGCACTGAAAGCCTCATTGGGTCATGGGATGCTCAGCCCAGGCGTGTTCTGCAAAGGAGCTGTGGGATTCCTGGGAAACCATCATCTCCTGCTTGTGGGTACCCCTTCTCATCCAACTGACAATTCCTGGCTCTGAGCTGTGCAAAAGTGGAAGGCTCATAAGTGCAAAATATTGATGAATGGCTGTGTTGGGTGGACACATGTATAAACCAGCAATTTATAGTGTTTGAGGGCCAACAGAAGAAACAATATTGATTTAGAAGGGTGAGGAAAAGCAGATGACTTGGAAATAAAAAACTTAAACAACAAGGATGAGGCATTTGATCTTGACCTGATAAAATATTGATACATCAACTGGGGGAAAAACAGCTTTTAAAAACATTGCCAGGGAGTGGCATTAAGAACTAAAATCTCCCTCTGACCTCAGGGAAACCTCAGAAGTCAAACAGCTGCACGGGTGTAGAAATGCAGCACTGGATGTCCAGCAGGAGGCCTGGACATTCCCCTGCCTTCCATGGACAAGCAAAGCAAGGCTGTTTCAGAGGGAGGTAAAACCAGTCTACACGTCCTCTTCTCCTGTGAAACCACCCATGACATTTTCCCATTCAGCAACAATTTGGAACAACACCTGGGTGGGTTGCAAAAAGCATTTTCTAAACACTGCTGTCACCAAGCCTTCACAATTCATTTGTGTATTAAGCTCCTAATTTTGAGTGCTAGCATGAGGTTTCCCAAAGTTCACGTAGTGTAATTGTTACCTAAGGCTGGGAGACTCTGCTCTGCTTTCTAGGTTATTTAGCTGCAGATAATTTATGAGATTGCTGGGGAGGTTGAAAAATTGTTTCACCTCACAGTTGTTCATGCTTGCACTGGTTTTACAACAGATGGGAGAGAATTTTGCAGTCCTGAATATTTGATTCCTGCCAGCTGACTGCCTCCACTCACTCAGAGGAGACAAAAGCCAGAAGACTGAGAGGAGCTTCAGTGGTTTTTAGAGTGTTGGAGCTGGTTTGACAGATAGATACACATATATCTCAGTATTTTTAAAGCACAAAAGGCATTATTGCAGTGCTTTGTCTTCTTTTTTTAGTGGAGCTGCACAGGGTATCACACAGACCTCAAGAAAGTGAACTAAGCAGGAATGGAGCCTGTAAACTGACTTTGGTTCACAGAACTGCCAGGGACTTCTGAGCTCATTTTCTCTTGGTACATACCATTTTAATTGTCTAGAAATGCCAAGTTGTCCCATTAATAAGACTGCACAGAAGTATAAATACTGTTATTAAAGAGGTTTTGAGGGTGAGGATGTCATACAGCCCAGGTTGTGGGCTTTAGTCCCCTCTCTGGTGATTAATTTCTGACCCAGATCAGAAGGGACCTTAAACATCATCCAATTTCAATCCCCTTCCATGGGCAGGGACACCTTCCACTATCCCAGGTTGCTCCAAGCCCTGTCCAGCCTGGCCTTGGACACTTCCAGGGATCCAGGGGCAGCCACAGCTTCTCTGGGCACCCTGTGCCAGGGCCTCCCCACCCTCACAGGAAAGAATTTTTTCCTAATATCCAATCTAAATCAACACTCCTTTGGTTTAGAGTTATTCTACCTGGTCCTGTCAAGGATTGATGATTATCTTCTGGGAAACTAAAATTTTTAAAAAGTGAACCCTAAACTGGGCACTTCAGTTGAAAGCCTGACATTGAGTGGAATCTGGGCCCTTGCCACCAACAGATGCCTCCAGGGAGTTTTGTGAAAGCAGTTTTATTATGAATAGACAGTGAATCCTATTTTTGGAGTGAGACTTGTATCTGTATCTTAAGTGGTTATACACTAAACTGCTGATAAGATGAAAATTCCACTCCATCTTTCGGGAGGAAAAGAAAAATTTAAAAAATAGAAGTTTAATTGCCTCTAAGGAGCCTTTCAGGTAAACCAGGCAGTAGAGCACACTTGGAAGGCACTGGGTTTGATATAATTAGGATTTCTAATCGCTTGGTGGCATCAGACCCTAGGGAATGTTATGCCAACATATTTAAGGGACTTCAGGCATCTCTAGAGCATGGACAAAATTGAACAGGGCTCTGCAAATCCCAGTAACATCAGAATATTGAATTCAAGAGATTACAGAGACATTTGGGTGCTCAAATCTGTTTTTAGAATGAAGCTTTAGCATTTTTGTGCCAGAGATCATAATCAGAAAATTAGATCTAAACATCATCTTCCCATGTTGAAGAAGAGCTGAATACCACGACAGTAAAATCCAGATTCTTCTGTAACAAGGAGTGAGAGGAAGAAATGGACAATTTTAATCTATCTCTCTAATAACTCTATTTCCATAAGTGGTCAGAATTTGCAATTTCTTTATGATAACCGAAAATCTCATTTTCTGGGATCTTGCAGAAGCTGTCTCCTTAATGTCTCCATATCCTATTTCCCCATTAGAGGTTGTAAAACTTATTTTGTCTGTCTGAGTTGATCAGACAGAAAACACTTCAGGGCAGGGACCATCTTTTACCATAGAAGAGTATCATACAGGAAAGGTAATAAAAAAGTATCCATCCAAATTGTTTTTAATAGAAAACTGTGTTTTCAAGAGAGGATATGGGCGCACAAATCAATTATGAGACATTGTAAAAGAGATAATGTAAAACTTGCCCAACGTCCCCTTGAGGCTCAGCTCCATGTGGTTACTCAATGTGAGGTAGGTTAAGTTATGTATTGTCATTTCTGGTACCTGCTTTCTTTGTTGCATTTATTGAGGATGTAAAAAACCTCTTTTTGGTACTGTGGAGAGGCTCCATTCATGCTTGTGATACACCTCAAGCTCCTCCAACGCTGGCTGAAAAACTCAATTATAGTGACACGCAAACAATAAAAGTTGGGGAGTAGGAATCTCCATCTCTCCCCTTAAACACATTTGACTTACAAGCTCTATAACTTTCAAGCAAGATTAGCATTATCAATAAATCACCGGGTTCACAGATGAGGAACACGACAGAACTGCCAAGGCAGAGAGAATGACAATAGGTGCCTCAGCAGCAGCTAGAGCAGTGCTGCAACAGATTGTGCCCTAAAGCAGAAAATATCCTGCACACAAGAGGTTATTCAGGTATAGAAAAAAAAATTTAAAGTTTAGTTATCGTTGCTAATGTTTTTCAGGATGAAGAGATAAAGGGAGCAGGAGCAGGAAGGGTGGGACTGGGGAAAGGAACTGGGGAGAAATTGCCGAGCTCTCAAGTTTTAAGGCAGCTCAACCAGCTGTCGGGTAGGAAAGCAGAACAAAGTAGAGCACGTTCTGGGAGAAAAGCATCTCTATTTGTAACCATGAGGGCATGCAGGGGTTCAGTGCTCTCACACACTGCAGAGTCCTGACGACACGTAGCGTGTCCTGCGAGTCCCACGCTCACTTCTCTGACAGCTCGCTCTCTTTTCTCACACATCCTCTCTGGGTCCCAGGGCACTCCTGGTTCTTTGGCTTGTTCCATCCAATATCAATGAGAATCATATTATCTGTGTGCCAGGCATGCTCTGAAAGCCTGGTTTGCCACCAGTCTTACTCATCCTTTATTGCAGGGAGTGATAAGAAAGAAAAAGTGAAGAGAAAAAGAAAGAAGTTAAAACCTCAGAAATGCTCATGTAATTATTCATAAATCACACTAGCAGATCTCCAACTGTAAAGGTTTCAGAAGGTGAAAAGACCCTTGACAAATATTTTAAAAAGGGGCATTGATATTTTTCAATCAAAAGTGATGGTACTGAAGTTCAAATTAAGAGCTGGTACCAGTGAGTGGTCGGGGCTGGAATCAGCAGCCAGGGGTGCAGGGGCTCTGGGGGGTCAAGGTGGACATTGCAATGTGAACTCTGGGATGTCATAGAATCATTTAGGTCAGAAAAGAGCTCTGAGATCATCGAGTCCATTAACCCAGCATTGCCAAGTCCACCATTAAACCACGTCCCCAAGTGCCACATTCACAAGGCTTTTAAATCCCTCCAGGACTGGTGACTCCACCACTTCGCAGTTCTCTGTTCCACTTCAGCTGAGAAATCCTCTTTAATTTAAAGGTACTTGTTATGCAGTGGGGTAATAATGAATACCTGTATATTCCAAGCCTTTCATTCTCATAAATCTGCACTGGATTCAGAGATGGGTCACAAGTAACTTCTGCGCTAAAGACCATTTTCTTTCTGTATTTTAATAAGGCCCAGACAATGTACTTTTCTACCCTTGTTAAACCAGAACTAACAGCAGTTGCAGAAGGGTAAATCTCCTTGAAATACATTGTGATTATGCTCTAGTGCATTGATTACTTTTTTCCAGGAGAGGAATTAGAGCTATCTCTGGGTATGACATAGTATATCCAAGATTTTCTTTCACCTCAGATTTCTTGTGTGACCTGGAAGAACCTCTTGAGAGCAAGTTACCAAACCAGGAAGAGGGGACTTCTTACTGAACCACACAAGCTCAGGCTCTATGAATCAGGGCCCTATTCTTGGTGTTTTTTCCTCTTTTGGAGAAAATTGCTTCACATGGATTGTGCCTAGTATTGTTCATTTGATTCATCCTTATGTAATTTCAGTGAATATAATGTTCAAATTGACCATCAATTTGGCAGACTAGCATTTGGTTCAGATTTCACACCTTCTTCAGGGTTCTTAGCACCAAAATGGGGCAGGAGGAGGTTGCTGCTTCATTCTAAGCCTGGAATAAGAGAAGATGGTTCAAACTGTCTCATCTCCTAAAGTGATTTCAGGGTGGAACGGTGGCACAGCAGCCTGTGGGTCCTTCCTGTGTTTGCAGTTTGTGATAAGCCAAGTCCCAGCCTGCTGCTCCCACCTGACAGCATCACTGCTCAGGGATGGATTTCTGTTCTGAGAGAGGATGACAGAGATCTGGGTATCACTGGCACAGCAACAATGACCCCCACCAGGCTGCTGTATTAATTCTTCAAGTGGCATCGCACAGAAAAGGAGCAAAGCTAACACAGATAATTCCTCTGGGGCACTGGGCCCTCAGGGCAGATGAGAAATTGCCCTTGTCTCTGCTTTGCCATTCCACATCACCCTCTCTCCATGGCTCTGTGCTGTTCCAAGCCATTTTCTCATCACATGTCATGGCAGGAAGAGCAGCTGGAGATGATGGAGAGAGGGGAATGTACCAGGAGAGAGAATCAGCCCCGATGTGTCGCCTGGTTTTGGTTTGCAGCTCTGCTTGACTAACACCTGGAACAGAAAGGGAATCCCAAAATGCTGCTGGCAGCCATCAGAACCAGAATTCCTGCACTGCTCCTGTGGTCAATCAATCAGATATTTTTCAAAGCTGGAGCACAGAATGAACACATTCCCTCAGGACTTCTATTATGACTATATTCATTTGGAAACAGGTTTTGGATTCAACACTTAAAACTTGGAAAAAACCTTTCTCTTCATCCCTCCAGCTGAGTAGGGACACAGTGAGGGACTCTTTGCCTCCCTCACCCCTTGACTCAGTTTCTGCAGGTTAAAGTCATACTGCAAAGCCCAGTGGATACAACAGATCTGCTGCAGGCATTCATGGATATTAGACTGAAAATCCTTTAACATTAAAAAAAAAATAGAAATAATTTAAGATATGTTGCATGTTCACCTTTTAAATAAGAATAATCTCTACTTTGACCACGTAGGAAAAGCCATGGGGGTGCAGGAGTTGTAGGTCAGTATTTGCCCACAGGGATGCAGTGGGTACTCTTTCTATATTCTGAAGAGAAAGATCTTGTTTTGCCTTTTCAACATTGTGACTTTAAGCACATTTGAGTAGTACTTGTTTTCATTATGAAGGTATTCTCTAGAGAGGAAGCTTTTTATGCATTGTAACACTTTCTTACTAACAAGGACCAAGATCACTGCTTAAGTTATTATATTTCTAGAGCAATTACATGAAAATTTTGTTCCAAAATATTCCAAATAGTTTAAAACAAAATGACTATGACAAATTAAGTTATTAGGTCAGTATTAACAGTTGAAGCAGCAACATTTAATTGAGTATTTTACAGTGGAGATTTCTGGGGGCTGAAAGCATGAAGCCCATCTGGAAATTGTCCCCAGTGAAAATACTTTTGGTCTTAGAATGAAAGCTGGGTTTAGAATTTAGAATTGAGTTATCAGCTTTAAAGTAAGCAGAGATGGTCAGATTGTGAGCTTTCCTTGTTTTCCTCTAGTTATTTGCATAAAAATTGTACTTGCTTAAGCCTGCTCATTCCACAACCTTTTCATCAAGCTGAAATAGGGGCTCATAAACCCCTAATTATGTGCAAGTGTATCATAAGATTTTAATTTATATTGGTTTTTTAGTTATTCAATTTTTCCAACTGTAAATAATTAACATGTTGAATCAGTCCCTATTGCATTTAATGCTTTAAAAGAAGATTATTTTTGAAATAGCAGCTTTTTCTGGGAGAAACAATTTGTTTGCTTGTTAACTTGTTTGTAGGAAACCAATTCTTAAGCAATCATTGGATTCCAGAGCTGGAAATCAAGGAAAATATTGGTGTTATAAAAGAATGGTAATATTATGATAATTGATCACCTTGGCTCAAAACACGAATCTTTGTCAAAACCTGGGGACAGATGCCCACAGAATTATATAAATTGCAGACTCTGCTTATTTTTCACACTCCTGGAGCAACACCTGACCCTTGGAGTAACCCTACAAATCAGTCTAAAGGCAAAGCTCAAACCACTGAAAAGATGAGTTGATTAGGACTGGCAAGAAGAGCACTGGGTAGATTTTTTGAGTAAGCAGGTGATTATAAAATTAAAAACTGGACCTTCTTTTTTCGGGCCATTTTATGCTTCTGTTAGAAATTTTTTTTTTTTCTGACATTAATAATCCTGCAGGAACTTACTAGGTTTACTGCTTTGAAGAATGTTTTTTTCTTTTTTTTTTTTTTTCATAGAAAACTTCTAACTTAATCAAATCAAAACACATTTTCTCTGGGTCCTTTAGAACGGTTTCTTCAATGCATTTTCCATGCCAAATTCTGCCTCTGGCCACTTCTCTCTAGAACTGTTTAATTAAACATTTCAGGGTTGGAGGTTTTGGGTGGTTTTTTAATTACATGAAAAAGTTTTCCCTCTTTAATTTTTTTCCATGATTCTACCATCCACCAAGCCAGCAGAATAATTTTAGTTAAGCTCTCCTGCTCTCCAGGCACGAAACAAAGCCAAGTTCAGTTTACATCAACAGAGATTTCCTTTTCTCTCCAAGAGGGAAACAGTGTTTAGTTATGAGGTTCTGCAAAATAAATTACTGATCCAGGTTATCCATTTGAGTAATCAACAGTGCTCTGTTGGTAGGATGAAGCTGTGCCAATTTACAGTAATCAGTGAATGAGGCAGCACAACTTTGCATTAGGAACTGTGACTGGGTTTTTGCTAAGGTGCAGTAAAGGCATGTCCCACAAAACAGATATTTCCCATTTGATTTTTTCCACCAACTACCAGCGCTCTGAATTTCAAGCTAGACCTACAAAGAGTAACTTGGGTTGTTGTTTGTTATGTATTCGTTTTCACTTCCCTAAGTCTAGACTTAAATATTAATGAAGGGAAGATTAAAAAAAAAAATAAAAGCAAATCCCATAAAACCCCTCCAGCCATGCTGGGGGAATCCATCATTTTCTAGCTAGTGGCAATACAAATAATGTAATGTCTTTTTCCTCCTCATTTTTAAGGGTAGTTAGAGATACCTGAACTACCTGGAAAATAAGTAAATAAAAACAGTGGAATATTCAGCTACTTGTGTATTCTTGGCACAGGGATGGAGCACATTTCTTCCCCATTAGAACAACAAGAGTTGTCTGTCGGTTCTGCCAAGCTCCAGCTCCAGTGCTCAGCACTGGAAATATTCCCTTTTGATGCTTCTTTGGCCATAACTCAATCTTTCTAGTAACAACAATAGTTGGATAAAGGAATGTTTTTCAGTTTGTTGCTGAAATAACAAGCCTGAGGAAAATTATTAGGCTGTGCTGAGTTAAAAATGGATTTTTTTTTGTTGGATTTTATATGAGCATTTAATGCAAGTCTATTTTGGTTAGCTGTCTTTGGTTTAAGTTTTCTTTTAGCTTTAGTTTTCCTTTGTAGGTAGATGTTTTTAATGAAATATTGCCTCCAATTTTGTTTTGAAAATGCTGAAACATCTGCCCACTTTTACAAAATGAAACACGACATAAAAAATTCAGTAAATTATCTCCTATAAAACACTTATATCATTTTGGGGAGCTGGAGGTTGCCCTTATTTACCTGTGTATTTAATTTTGTCAAAAAATACACATACAACTGAAATTCAATTTGAAAACCTGATTTAGAACAAAGTAATAAATTTAACTGTTTATATTTGTTCACAATCTTGGCAGGTGAAGGTAGGGCTCAGAGCTGTGATTTGACAGATTTTAAAAG
The DNA here is from genome assembly GCA_013396995.1 of Dicaeum eximium. NCBI lineage: Eukaryota > Metazoa > Chordata > Aves > Passeriformes > Dicaeidae > Dicaeum > Dicaeum eximium. The sequence goes on from VWZP01009168.1 coordinate 1,352,326, forward strand.
CAGCCATCAGAAAGTGTCAGAGTGCCTGAATTTAGGTGCAATAAATTAATTTCAGTGCCATGCTGGGCTCTAGTGGAAGGTGTCCCTGCCCATGGCAGAGGGTTGGAATTAGATGATCCCTTCCCAGGGGAACTAGAAGGTCCTTTCCAACCCAAATCAATGATTCTATAATTTAGATGAGCTAAACACAGACCTTGATGAATGAATCTCAACACATGGTTTACAGAAAACTGAGAACAACTTCCAAGGAAGATTTATCCCACCCTAAATAGCTCTCTTTGAATTCTGTTTTGATTGTCTTAAAATTTGACATATTTTCACTGCTTGTGCTCAGCAGAAACAAAAGGATTTAAGAACCTAGAGTAGACTGGGGGATAAAAAAAGGAAAAGGAAGAACTAACCATAGAATTATTAAGGTTGGAAAATATCTCCACAATTGTTATGTCCAACCTTTGACCAAACACAGCCATGACCACGGCATGAAGAGCTATGTCTGCTCATTTTTGAAACATTTCCAGGGGTGGTGACTCCACCACTTCTCTGGGCAGCCTGTTCCAATGCTCAATCACTCTTTCAATGAGGAAATTTTTCCAGATATCCAACCTGAGTCTCCCCTGGCACAACTTTGGGCTGTTTCCTCTCGTCTCATAGATGAATGTCTGAGGCCCAGTGATTTTATGTTACAAACCCCAACTAAACCAGGTTATGGCCAGGCTTGCTGCTGCTGGGAAGGAAGTAAAAGTAAACCCAGGTCCAAAAGTTCTGGGTTAGCCCATGGATCTCTTTCAGTCAGCAGTTTAGCCTTGTTCTGGTGTTAAATTAATCTGGCCTCTTGGATTAGGTGGAGCTGTAGCTGGGCTCAGCCCTCAGACTGCAACAGGCGAGCCCAGAGCTGCAGCTCATCCCTGATTAATGCTCCTGTGGTGGGTTTGTGGGGCCAGGTTTGGGTAGGGCAGGGGCTACAGGGGGGGCTTCTGTGAGCAGCTGCCAGACGCCTCCTCCAAGTCCAGCAGAGCCAATGTCAGCAGCTCTGGGATGGACCTAAAACTGGCCAAGGCTGGGCCAAATAGAAATTCCCTGTCTCCCTGCACCACAGGGAGAGAGGGAGGGATGGAGGAAAGGTGTTTTAAAAATTTATTTTATTTCTCATTATCCCACTCCTATTTTGTTGGTAATAAATTCATTAAATATCCCCAAACTGAGCCTGTTTTGCCTGTGATGGTATTCGGTGAGTGATTTTTCTCCGTCCTTGTCCCAGCTCATGAACCTTTTGCTGTATTTTCTCTCCCCTGTCCAGCTGCAGAGGGAGTGATGGAATAGCTTCAGTATGTGCCTGACATCCAGCCAGTGTCAACCCACCCCAGGCCACAAACAATGTATTTCTGAGGTGGTTCCCATTTTAATTCTGTTCAGCCCTCTAAAGGAAAAAATTACATTAAACACCGAATTATTTCTGCAGACAGATGCACCAGGAGGAGGTGTGCTCATGGAAGTGGTGATTCCTCCTGGGATGAAATATTCTGGAAGTGTTTTCCCCTTTCCTCTGATTATTGAAACGGCTTAGGGGGCTTGTACAAATCAATGTTTAGACACTCAGCATCGAGTAAAATTATCTCCATCACGATGCCGTCCTTGCACTACCTGGAATTTCATGTGCCTTGACACAAGAAAAAAAAAATGCAAACCAAATATTCTGTCCATAGTGTGAGGTGTCTGAGAAATTAGTGAATTTGCTTCCAAACCCATTTTAGAATGCTGAGAACTCTTTCTTTGGTTTTCAAGAGTAAAGAGATTCAGGTTCGGATTTTCTTGAAAATTTCTGTTGTTTCCTGTTTCATATCATTTAAAAAATGAACAGAACTTATAAATAAAAAAGCTCACTGACAAGTGCTGTGTTTTAGGTTAAACACAATCCACAATAAAATTTGTGAAGAATGTGAAAAGGTTTTACTGGATTAGAGAAAATGTCTTTAACACTGCCAAGTTTTAAGAAAAGTTTCATTTCTAAGAAAAGTCAATTCCTGATGCAGAAGAACATTCAGCAGCCAGATCTATTCATAAATAAACTTAATGAATAATTGATTTCTGAGTTTAGTGTTCAAATCTAAAAATGAAAAAAGGGAAAAAAAAAGAAAAACGGTTGCTTAGGGAAAAATATAATTTGAAAAAATTTAAGGATTTCTGATAGAACTTTCAATGGTAAATAATATTTTGTTATTATTCCGTATTAAGTTTAATGATTAAAAAAATCACTCAGTATTTAAGAACTTAAAATGTATTTTTTAACATTTTTGGGCTTTTTGAAATATCTTTCCAATGTTGAGATTTTACCCACATGCAAAGGTGCATTTTTCACTAAATGTGATATTTTCAGGCAGAATCTCACTTGGTCTTACCCAGACTAAGTGGCTTTGAGGTATCTATGAAAGACACTATGACCCTGACAAAAAACACTTGGTTGAGTTTTGTTGGCATCACCTTTCACATCAGATCCACCCTCTGCCTTCCCAAGACCTTCTGGAAGTCTTCTTGAATTTTTCTTTCCAGTAATCTGAAGGAGAATGGTCACAGTGAGCTTAATTTAATCACCATCTTTAGGCACTGGTGAAGTGACAGGATCCCCATTTTTAGCATGGCCCACATATAGAAAATAAAAAAAATGTCTTAAATGCTGTTGTATTTGCATTTCCTCCTAATGGACTCTTAACTGTCAGGCTTTTTTAAAATACAGAATCATGGAATCATTTAGATTGGAAAAGACCCTTAGGATCATCAAACTGCCAAGCCCACCACTAACCCACGTCCCCAAGTGCCAGATCTTTTAAATACCTCTGGGGATGGTGACTCCACCACTGCCCTGGGCAGCCTGTTCCAATGCTTGACAACCGTTTTGGTGAAGGAAGTTTCCTTAATATTCAATCTAAACCTCTCCTGGCACAGCTTGAGGCCATTTTCTCTTGTCCTAAATAATGTTTTCCCCCCCTTTTTTTTTTTTTAAATCATCCCACCTTAATAATTATATTTTGTTCATTCATAAAACTTAAATAATAGTTCTTTATTAGGTAATTAAAATCTTTTTCAGGTTCATTCAAAAGATTTCCAATAGTAAGAAAGAGGGAGGGAAAAGAAAAGCTTAGTACAATAGAGAAAAGCTATGCAAAGCAGAAGAGAAAATAATTGGTTGCCATACTTTGTTTAATCAATACAGAGATAAAATGGATAAACCCTGAGTGTAAAAGGGCACTGGCAATATTAAACACTTAATTGTGGTGATTCTGACTTACATTACCAGGGTTAGATTCAGGGTGAGAAATTTTCTACGTGAATATACTGGTAAGGGAAATCTCCATCTTTTTGGGAAATGAAGGCCAAAGAACAGGTATTAACATCAAGGTGATCTTGTTCCTCTCCTAGAACTGTGTACTATCAGCTCCCTGTGTCACACCACAAGACACTGGAAATTCTAACCAGTTGGGTTAAGAACATTTAATTTAAAGTAGCATGTGAAAATGTACACAGAATTGTACCTAATGGGTTATTTTCCTGTAATTCATTAGGACCTTTTGCTTCAGTGCCTCCACTTGTAAAACCACAAGTTATTATTGCCACTGAAGGGGGGATTTGGAGACAGTGATTGATTTTAGAAGGTTTTTTACTGTCTCAACGCACTTTTTTCTGCCTCAGACAAGGAAAGGAAAGAAGCAGCACTGAATAGAAATCCAAGCTCTAAGGAGCATTGCCTGGTGTCCTTTCCCAAGTCCATCAGTCCCATCAGACTGAATCTATTTACAGAGATTTATTCTTGTTTATCTTTACCTGTATGTATGATTATCTTGCTTCTTTTTATCAGTTTTGTCAGTCTTCTCTACAAATGCCAGCTTGCAGCTCCTGCCTCTCAGCTGCTTCTGTGTTTGGAAAAGGCTTGGTGATAGTTGCTTTAAATATTCTGCTCATATAGACAATACCATGATTTATACCTTAAAATAGATACATATATCAGGTGTACAAACACATATATCTACAGATATATTTACACTAAGCTGCTAAGTAGCTTGGTTCCCATGAGAAGATATAAATGGACAACAAATTCCCTAAATTCTTGGAGAACCAAGAAGCAATAGAGTGATTGAGTGGCATTATTATTTGCTCACATTGTTAAAATCACTGCCAATCTGCAGTTGATGTTCTTCCAGTAAAGAGACGTGTCCCTAAGGATGGGATGTGCTCATGAGGGTGGAATTCAGCCATGCCATCCCTGATCATGCTTTACTTCTTGGGAGGTGTGACTGTGTGGGAAGGACGGAAGAATTAATCTTCAAATCGGAGCGTGAGAGGGTAACTCCATCTTGGGCAGGAAATGAAGGCTTTTCCATCTCTCTGGAAGGTCTGTGAAGACCATAAACTAGGAGATGTTTTGTTCCTGAGTCTCAGAGTGTCATTTGAAGCCCACACACGGATAAGGGTGGACCTCCCGCATATACAAAGTCCTTGACACAGTCACAGAATCATAGAATCAGAATTATAGAAGATCCTGACTTGGAAGGAACCCACAAGGATCATCCAGTCCAGCTCCTGGCCTGCACAGCACAGCCCCAAGAATCCCACCCTGTGCCTGAGGGCATTGTCCAAACACCTCTTGAGCTCTGTCAGGCCATTGCTGTGACCACGCTCCTGGGAGCCTCTTCAGTGCCCAGCCACCCTCCAGGTGAAGAAACATTTCCTAATATCCAATCTAAACCTCCCCTGTGATAAGAAGGGACCTCCCCTGGCTCTGCAGGACTGTCCATCTGCCCAGTGTTCTCAGAACCACTGTGCTCTGCTGCACAGCCCCATGTGCTGGATGTGAGAGCTGGAACTCTCCTGACTTCCAGCAAAGATACTTCAGGCAGATGAGATTTAGGTTCAGTGTTGAATACGAGCACCTTCCAATGGTCACCTCTTCCACAAGGCTGAAAGAGGAAGAAAGAGGGAGCAGGAGAGTGGAGAGGAAGAAAGAAACAGTACAGAAATGGGTAAAGCTGGGGCAGAGCTGCCAGAGCAGTAAAATTTTGTGTTTCCAGGTCACTATGAGTTACTGCCTCCTGCCCTGTAGCTAAAGGGATTTGGGGAAAGGATCATAACATTCCCCACCAAAATCCTTTGCTTGGGAAGTTCCTAGAGCAGCATAATTACAGAGCCACCCCTCACTCAGGACTCAGCCTTAGGGCGCAGTGCAGCCCAGAGACACCAGCAATGGAAAAGACCCTTTAGGTGCATTAAGCCAATTCCCCCAACATTGCAGGGGTCTTCCCTTCCTGCCATGTCCAGCCTTGCTAGCCTTGGGCATGAAGCTGTCACAGAGCTGATGGCTTTGCCACTTCACAGCCTCACGTGTTGCTGGGACTGTGACACTGGGCTTTGGTGGTTTTTCAGGTGTATAATGGATGGTTCTGTGACTGCTGAGCCCGTGGGTGTCACTGTGGCACTGTCTTTAATGCTGGTGACAGCACAGCACCTGCAGCAGGTGAGAATCAGAAGAGGGACTGAAGAGCAGAGTTGATCTGGTACAGCCTGGCCGATGCACCTGAGTGGTACAAAAGAAGATTTAGGGTGAAATGGGGAAAATTGACCACAGCCTTTGGTAGATGTGTGACTGTGCTGTGTAACAATAGGTGAAGGAGGCATTTAGCCTTCAAAATTCTCCTCTGAGGGCATCTTTCCCATGTAAATAACATAGAGAGCAGAGAAGCTTTTTGCTGACTCAGGCCTTCAAAGTCCACTTAACACTTTTTCTCACAAAGCTCTTGGCCCTCAGGATGGTGTGGTAGCAGATTTGGGTCTAAAACAGCTGTCATGGCTTTTTTGATTATTTTTCTAGAGCTACAACAGTATCTATTTATTTATGGTCCTTGCACATCTCCACAATGCTTCCCTTGTTTTTCCCTGTTTAATATTCAACTCCTCTGTCCAGAAATTAAGGGAAGTAGTGAGCCAAGTTTCTTTACAGCTCCTATTCCTCTTGTTTCTTTGCTCTGTTATCCACCCACGAGCTATGCCTGGCTCAGTGTTATGGAGGGGAACACGTAGTGTGAATAAGCACCTGGGACAGACACTGTGAGGTGGTGACCACACCTTGAAGGAGGCCCAGAGCAGGCATGTTTAACACCACCATTGTATGTTCTAGCTGGCCTGAGATAATGACAAAATACAAACATTATCCTAGGCCTCAGTGAAAACATTTATAGTACTATATTGTAGAATCATAGAATAATTGAGGTTGGAAATTACCTTTAAGATCATCAAGTCCAACCATTAATCAAACATGACTAAACCATGGTCCTGTGCAGGGCCAGGAGCTGAACTCAATGATTCTTGTGGGTCCCCTGCAATTCAGCAGATTCTGTGATCTACAGCACTTTTAAATCCCTCCATGGATGGTGACTCCCATCACTGCCTGGGCAGCCTGTTCCAATACTTGACAACCCTTTCAGTGAAGGAATTGTTCCTAATATCCAATCCAAACCTCCCCTGGTGCAGCTTGAGTCCATTTCTTCTTATCCTGTCACTTGTCACTTCACTTTGTTCTGGGACACCAGAGTTCCATGATTTTACTTCCTTAAATTCTGTCCCTGCCAACTCACCATTCCCAATCCCCTGGATGATGGACAGGACACAGGAGTGTCCTTTGAGTCGTGTAACCCCGTGGTGAGCACTGAGAGTGGGGTTACCCTCCACTCTATGATCTGGTGATGGCCACCCATTCTCAGCCCTAGTGCCTTGCACCTTTTCCACAGTGTGACCAGACACATCAAAGCTTCCCTCCTCTTCTTCTCATGTGACCTGAGGAAACACCAGCCACATAAGAAATTCTGAATGTCTCCTTGTCATGCAAGAGCATGGAAATATACATCTGGGTCATTAAGTCAACCAGATTTTATCATCCCAGCTTTATTCTATTACATCATCATGTGCCATCAGTTATCACTGCTTACTTTTATCTACAATTGTCTTATAAAAACTTTTCCACTCTTTTTTATCACTACTTATTACTCTAAATGTTATCAGGAACTGGGCACACCCATTCTGGGCTACTCTGGCTGTTGTAATAGAAATCCAGTTGCTCAGTGGGAGAGAAAAGCAGAATCAAGTCTCCTGAATATCTCCTGTCTTATCTTCAGGATGGAGTGACTGGTTCCGTATTTAAAAGCAACAGTCAGAGATATTCCCCATTGCTGGAACTCATCTTTCTCTACCACAATACCATTAAAAAAGCCCCCCTCCACATGTTATTTGGTCTAAAACAAAAGGGTTTCTCCTAAACAGTACCTGACATGGTTTGGATGTAGCATGGGGACCATTCCCAACAGTTAACTTAGATACAGGTATTTTAGTACAAAGGAAGAAAATTAAAACATGGAGGTGCAGACCATTCCCTCTTACTTAACCTCAATGCCTTGCAGCCACTCTTAATTTACTTGCACAGACAGAGACAGTGCCTCTTCTTTAGACCTAACCTCTCTTTTTTTTAATATTCACATGGTCTAAATGATCCTCTCCAAGGACAAGTGTCATTTCCTCTCCCGTTTCATAGAGGTAAAATCAAAATGCCTTATGGGCCATATATGGTACTGAAAGGTTTATAACAAGGCATCAATGCAAGGTCTTTAGAAGAGGTTTCACCATATTCTCCTCTCAGCAGTGAGTAAAACAGTGTCATGGTAGTCTGTCACTACACCACATTGCTTAATCACATTACTCCCTGCTTTCCTTTGCTCTAATTGTTCACTTGGAACCTTTTATTTTTGCTCCGAGTAGAACATTTGCAATCTGCCTTTTTACTGTGCATGCAAAAAGTAGCATGTTTTTAACTTCTGAGAACTCATTCAAGGAGACAGCATCATTTTTGTACATGGTGTTCTCTGAGAGTGCTGCGCATCCTGCATGCTTGGTTGGTAGCATCTTAATGCTGTCATGGTCCTCCAGGGGCTTGTCCCATGTGGTTATAATTAACTTTTAATGTCTGCCTTCAGGGCAAAACACTTAAGGGGTTAACCAGTTTTCTCCAACAGAATGAATAGTTAAATGGTAACATACGTTTATCAATATATTCCACAAAGAGGAGGAAAATATCTAAGTATTTTTTCTGCTCCTTGTCTTGTATTTGTCTGATTCAGAACCACCTGCCAACTTGAAAGTGGAGATTCTCCTTTCAAATCTCATAATGTGAATGTTCTTGCTATGTGGTTAACACAGTCTTACTGAGTAGCTGAGTCAGTGTGAAGCTTTGTTGGACCAGATCTCGATGGTGTTTAACCACTGCAAGCACCTACAGGCTTTCTTTCTCCCATAAGTATGTGTTGCATCATGCTGAGACCTAGGAGAGTGACTTACTACAAGGACATGCATGACTTTACAACTAAACCAGACAGACTTTACTTATAATGTTCCTAGGGAGATGGGGAAAGTTACTGTAGAAGAGTATAATTGCCTCATCACCTGGCTCTGCCTTGTTAGACCGGGATTCAGTTCCTAAACACTGCATTAGTGTCACCTGAGGCACCCTGGGGTACCCAAGGCACTTATTCCATGCCTAAAATGACACTAGATACCTGTATTTGGGGAATGCAATCCCACCTTAAATGCCAGTGTTCGCAAAGGACACAATGAGCAGCAGTCAGCTCCTCAAACACAGACATCTCGTGTAATTTTAGTCACTATGGGCTATCCTGCAAATGGAGAAGAGTTCAGCATTCCGTAAATTCTTTAATACCCAAAAACATTTCCAATTATACCAGTTGGTTGCATTCAGCAAACCAAATTCTTCTTACAGAATGGACACCCAACAATCTGGCTCCTTTCTGTGGATACCTGACCGAGCTCTAAATGAACCCTTGCCTGGACAGTTTGCAGCTGAGCACAAGAAGCCCTTGGCTGTGAAGCAAGAGGCTTAGCAGGAGAGCTCCCTGAGTTCTGATTCAGTAGTCAGCACGTGTGCAGTGAGCTCTTGGCACTGCATGGTGTGGACATGCCTTCCAGGGCTGCTCTGAGGCTGGAATAAGCCCATGGAAGAATGGCCAGTGCCCTCAAAGTGTGCTGAGTGAGCCCACAAAGGGGACCGAGCTTGTCAAGAAGTAAAAAAGTTGACCTACATATCTGCCCTGCTTTGCTCCTGTATGCTTGGCTGTGATATTTTTTTCATTGATGTACCGTCCAGAAATCTTGAGAAAGATTTAAGGGTGCATAATATGGCAGAAGATTGTTTCGTCTTAGATGTAATGGAAGATTAAGTCTGCATCTGAAAGTCTTCAAACTAATTAATTGTGTTCTTAAAGAAGTTCCAGTAGATTCATTTGCTCTAACGATGGGCACTACAAATGGGGAAATACTTCAGTAAAGCACTTATATTCTGTGGGAATTTATGGCCACATTCTCTAAGGTATGCTAAAACCAGATATAGCAATTTGGGGACATTCCTTCCTCAACCACCCCATCCCCTTGTGTGTCACTGGCTGTGGACCACAATGTGTTTCAGGATTTGAATTCACCATCTCTGGTGAGTACAGCAAACTGCTGGTACAGCCTCCTGGTCCTCACCAGGAACTGCAGCAGTGAAAGCCCAACCTTTCAGCTGAGAAATCTCACAGCCTCACAGCTCCCCAGCAGCTGCAGGTAATCACAGACTCCTCACAGAAACAGAATAGTTTGGGTTGGAAGGGACCTCAAAGATCACTCAGTTCTACCCCTCTGCCATGGGCAGGGACACCTTCCTCTAGACCAGGTTGCTCTAAGCCCCATCCAACCTGGCCTTGGACACTTCCAGGGATGGAGCAGCCACAACCTCACAGTAAAGAATTTCTTCTTAATATCCAATCTAAACCTACTCTCTTTCAATTTAAAGCCATTCCCTGTTGTCCTAATATTGATCTTTGTGTTCCACTGAGTCTCAAGAGCGAGTGGGCAGTTTGCCTTGTCTGCCATGGGATCCAAAGTCTGAAATAGTGAAACAAAGAGGACCTCCAGGTTGATAACATCTCAAACAACACAGATAAAGTCCCTAAGAACTGAATTAGATCTGTAGATAGAATTAAATTAATTACATAGCTTAGCTATTTTCCATCCTTTGTAACAAACTACAGGGTAATGATCATCCCTGTTTTAGAGATGGATGGGAACCAGACACCAAGAAATAAATTGTCTGCCCTTGCACAGTTTGGCAAATTAGTAGCACAAGTAAAGTAAACGCCAAGATCTCGTGAGTGAGTCTTTCAGATGACCACACTTCCAAGTCTGCACGATGTTGTAAAGCATCATTTGCTGGCTTCAGGCTGTTAATTCTTTGCATTGTCAGCCCATTCTATTGAGACAAGACGGAGCAACATTAACTTTTATACTCAGTCATTTCCCTATTGTTGACTTGATCTGATCTCAGTGGAGAGTTGCTGTCAGTATCCCTCACAGAAAATGGGCTGAGTTAAACACCTCTGACTGGTGCTCGAGTAAAAGCCCGAGTCCTCTGTCAGACATTACTGCCTTGGCAAAAGGGAAAAGGGGAAGGGGAACACAGCCTGATACAGAGCTTGTTAAGGGTTTCAGAAAGTACTTAATATGCTTGTCTGTGTATTGTCTGTGACTCCAAATTCACCTTACAAATTCTGATTTATTATCCAATTCTTCTGCATGTCAGAGAGCACAGCTATGAAGTAAGACCTCATAAACCATCTCACATTGTTGTCTTCACTCTTTTTAAGGCTCACATATTTATTTATGAGCAGAGTCAATGTTAAATAACAGATTTCATTGACATTAGGGAATAGCTGGGGTAGCTCTCTGGCAATCACTACAATGACATGTGATATTCACAGTTACACAGTACAGCTCTTAGTAATGTCCAGTCAAATCATCCACTTTTAAAGAACATCTCAACACTATGAAATCAAAAGAGTAATATTCATCTCTTCCACATCCCTCTCCCCTCAGTCAACCCAACTAGGTCAGACTCTATGTTCTCCTAAATGAGTTTCCTTTTGCAAAAGCATTTTAAAATACGTGGACACCCTAAGACTGAAGTTCCAATCCCAATCCAGAAATATCCTAATTATCTTTCTTTTGACAAAGTTCTGCTCTTTAATTAGTCTGGAGCTATTAAAAATTTCCCATGCCATCCTGTAACTCTTCAAACTCTTCCATAATAGACAAAAACTTTACATTTTCTTAAAATCATGATAACATATTGGAAGTTTTCTCTATTGCAGATAATAAATTACATTAGCTAGAACACTTTTTTAAATGTAGTCTTGTCTGGTGTTATGTATGTAGAACCGAAACTGAATTCAAACTTTTTTTCTTAAAGGATTTTCTTGGAGTGGGAGAGAAATAATGGGACTTTCTTTTCTTTATTAAATTTTGTCCAAATTGCCACACAACTCAAATCTTCACTTTTACATCCAGTCCTTTAACACTCTGCCAAGCATTTCACAAGTGGAATTTAGAGCACAAACAGTCTCAGAACAGGTTTTTGTTGAGAAACTGGTTTATCTTGGGATAGGGAGTAGTGTAGATAAGTTTTGCAGTTTGGGTATGACCAGACCTCACCATCAGGCTGCAGAGCAAGAGAATGGACTTGGTACTTGTCTTAAAGATTTATATATTCACAGGTGGGTTAAAGCAGTCAAATACAGCAAGCTACACAGAATAATGGAATCATGGGACAGGTTGGGTTGGAAGGACCTTAAAGTTCATCTCGTTCTGTCCCCTGCCATGGGCAGGGACAGTTCCCACTGTCCCAGGCTGCTCCAAGCCCTGTCCAGCCTGGCCTTGGGCACTTCCAGGGATGGGGCAGCCAAAGCTTCTCTGGGCAGCCTGTGAAAAAGGAGACTTTCCACAGGATTTTGGAAAGCTGCTGCAAGACCAGTGTGATGAGTGACTCCCTCAAGACCTTGAAGGTATTTTCCAGCCTTTATGATTTTCTCTGTCTCTCTTTCATACAAAAAAACCCCACAGACAGAGAGCTGGTTGGATCAGACTGCTGCCTTCAGGTGGTTACGTTTGGGTGAGATTAATTTTTCCTCTCTGATATCCACCCAGGACCTGACCACTTCTGAAGATTTCACAGTCAAGTGAGGTATATTTGCAAGTCAGATTATTGGGTTGGACTATTCAGTTCTTTATAATAAATTTGCATAAAGAGCTGATGAAAGCTTGACCAGATCCCCACTACAATACAGAAAGGAGAAAACTTCTATCTTCTGCTAATAAAATATGCTCCCTTTCTACTGTCTGTGTTTACTCATACTCTGACTCACCTGAAAATAGGCTAAAATGAAGTAAAGAAAACCTTTTTTTGGTACGTTTTCATGGACTTTGAGCATAGCCATAAAAACGGTATTTTAAATAGTTCTAGAATTTTAGTCCTTGCGTAAATTATCATATTTCTCCAGAAATCAATAGAATTCTGTGTTTCCTACTTGAAGATTTCTTTCTTTCTTTCTTTTTTTTTTTTTCATTTTAGGCAACTTGGGAACTTTTCAGTTATAATTTTTTTTTTTGTTTTCAGTTCAATCTTTTCATCAGTGTAAAATATACACATGAGAAACAGACGTATCAGTGAATGCTATAGTTTTAAACTATAATGGTATAAAGAAATACTCTATTTTTAGTTTCAAAGTTGTTTATCTTCTTTTGCCCCCCTTGGAAACACGGTCTTGACTAAGAGTTATTGTGCACATTCTTCAACTTTTTTCTGGCTTTCCTTTGGGGAGTACTCAAGGAGCAAAAAAAAAGAGAAAAAATAGCAGAGTTTAAAAGATGTTTCAGCTTTCAGTAATTAAGCTCTGGTGAGTGTTACAAGAATATTTAATGCTCTGCTGCTCTATCTGAAGAGGATCTGGAGACTTACAAGGAATTACAAAAACATGATTTACAAAACATAAAGCTCACGTTGTCAGAGCATCCTCAGAAATGCTTTCAGATGAGAATTTTTTTTTTCCTAGTGTTTCATTAGGAACAGTGAGCGGGGAGAGTCTCACAGCATTGAGACATTTTTGTTTTGTTTTGTTTTGTTTTTCTCTCGTATACTTAGGAGTAACTTGCTGGGTTTTTTTCCACCTCATGCTCACTCTCGCAGATGAGCATTAGAGAGAGTTTGGAAATGGAAGGCCTTTCTGTCTGCAGCTAGCAGGGTCAATTCAGTGTGGCAGCTGCGAGCTGGTGACATAGACTTATATTGACACAACCCACTTTTTGCTGCAGAATCACAAAGCGAAAGCACCCGGGGCTCTTCTGCCTTTTTCAATAAGATACGAATTTTTGTCTTCCTTGTATTAAGCAGAGATCTGTCATCTTGGCTTGTACACTAAATGGTCCATTCTGACTGCCTTGTTTGTGTCCAATCCCAGCCAGGATCTAGAAACATGTGTTAACATTCGGCATGTTTGGGGGCGAGCGGGAAGGGCCTGAGGCTAGACTCCCTGATGTCTGCTGGAGGGTAGTCAATAATCATTAGCCCTTCAAGTGGTAGATGCCCAACATAAACTGTATTAATTTATTTAAAAAATCTTTACTTTAAGCCACAGGGAAAGGCATTTTATAGAACGCAGCTCCCCTGAAGTAACGAAGCGGTTATAAAGACGTAGTGCCATGGAAGTGAAATTCTGGTTTATTGAAGGGGGGGCAGCGTGGTTTTTTAGCACTGTGTCACCAGCCAGAGCAATGGGAAACTATTAAAAGTAATTAGCCCATTCCTGTCTGTCACTTAAGTTTATCCCTGTGGTGATGAAGAAGTGTGATTAGCCCCAAGTCTTTTCTGATTGCCAACATCTCAGCGTTAGCCACAGAGCTAAACCTGCGGCGCTGGGGGAAGTTCTAATGTTCATTGTTGTCAACGCGAGGTAAATGAAGCTGGGCTTTTTAATTTTATTTTTTGATAAAGCTCAAAGAAACCAAGTTTTTGTACTAATTAAATATTCAGAGAAACTGCGAAGCATCTCATCTGACTGTGACTGTTTATGTGTGGATAGGTGTCAGTGGCAGGCCAAACATTGCTGTCATTTATATTTCCACCCATCTCGGCGTGAGTTGGGTGGAATGGTGTTGATGGAGAGACTTATTTAGCATAGCTATTTCCATGTTTTTCTACTGCACATATATATCAGATGTATTAAAGTGATAGAAAAAAATTTCAGTAGAAGACAGTGAACCTGTAAGATAGCATTCAGTGCACCCAACATTTGAAATCCAAAAGTGGGCAGTTAGTCTTGCCCCTTGCAGATGACAAAAGGAACCAGGGACATCCAAAGTACAATTCAATGCATCCTAAAATAAATGGAATGGGTTGCTCCCTTGAAGTATCTGTTCATGTCCTTTAGCTACAGAGAGATCTGTGACGTTTCTTATCCCATTTTCACATAGCTGAAATCACGTGAGTGGAAAAATGGAAGGATTCCCACACTGGGAATAAATTTTCAGGTCCAAACTAATCTAGTTTATCATAACCTCTACAGTTTCCAAGAAAAAGAGCTCCAGCAATAGGAACTCTGGATTCCTTTTGCTATAGTATTATCATTTATTATTGTTACATTGTTAGCATCTAACAAGTCAAATACATAAAAGGAGCTAAAGGGTATTGCTCTAAGACACTGAAAAAGCCAACAGCCCAGCTGAAGCCTCTACACCAACACAGGTAGCACAGGCAATGAACAGGAGAAAATGCAAAGTGTAACAGGAAAGGCTTCTGCAGATTTGTCAGCCAGAGCAGGAAGGTCAAAAAACATGTACTCCCTGAAGGGTAAGGCAGGTAAAATGGTAACATGGACGAGGGGAAGGCTGAGGTACTCAAAAACTTTTTGCCTCATTCTTCACCATCAGTGTCTCTTCCCACACCTTTTGAGTGGACAGGGAGTAGGATGAGGACTGTGGGATCAACATCCCTCTCCCTGGAAGAGAGGACCTGGTTCACCTAAGGAACCAGAACATATAGAGGTCTCTATGGGACTTGATGAGATGGACCCCAGAGCATTAAGGGAATCAGTGATGTAATTGTCAAGCCACTCTCCATCACATCTGAGAAGTCGTGGCAATCAGCTGAAGTGCCCAGTGACTGGATAAAGAGGAACATCACTCTCATTTTCACAAAAGATGGAAAGGAAGACTCTGGGAATTGTCAACCTATCATCTTCACCTCTGTTCCCAGGAAGATTTGGAATGGATCCTCCTAGAAGCCGTGTTAGGGAATATGGAGGACAGGGAGATTATTTGTGAGAGTCAACAAAGCTCCACCTAAGGCAAGACCCACCTGACCACCTGTGTGGGCTTGTGGGATGGAATGACTTCACCAATGACCAAGGGAAGAGCTGTGAACAACATCTACCTGCACTTCTCTATGGCCTTTGACACAGTCCACCACGACACCCTTGTCTCTAAACTGAATCTGATGGACTGACTCTGAAGTGCATGAGGAGCTGGCTGGATTGTGGCCTCCAGAATGTCAGTGGCTCAATGTCCAGATGGACATCAGTGACAAGAGATTTTTTTCTCAAGGGTCTGTTCCAAGACTAATACTGCCAGAGAGGTGGAAGATACCCCATCCCTGGAACCATTCAATGTCAAATTGGGTGGAGTTATAAGAAACTCGATCTAGTTGAATATATCCTGCTCATTGCAGATTGTTGGACTAGATGATTTTTAAAGGTTCCCTCCAGCTCAAACTATTCTATGATTCTGTGATCATTATATTTTATAGCATTATTTAGAGGTTTAAACATGGGTTTGTCAGATTCAGTAATCTTTTCTGATTTCTTAGAACTGTTTTCATGGCATCTGGGATGTGAATTAATATTTTTTAAGGCTCTGTGGTTGTAATATATTTAGTTCAACAAACCTTCCTCTAAGTGTCTCAGCGAAGCCACAGGGATATGCACATGCCCATGTTTTTTGCTGAACTAGGGCATTAATCTTTAATATTATTGCTTTGGCTGTCCAGCTGAATGAACTGTCTGCAATTAGTTACCCTAAAATAACTGCATATGCACTGACAGATTCAATATCATCTCTAATATATTGGGAATATTGGTCCTAGGTGGAGAGCTACCAAGAAGCCGCTGGCAAAATGACCTAAGAAAGGAAGGCAGGCTTGTTTGACAGTAAGTATCATGATATCCTCCCTTTAATGCCATAGCTCTTCTGGACAAGTCTCATGTTTAACAGGACTGGGTGTGTAGTGCAGCAGGTTTTTCCTGCACAGCAGATGGGCATTGACACGTGCAGACCTGTGAGTATCCAGAGCTGACACATCTCGTTTAGCTTGTTGTTCTACTGAAAGGACCAACTTTTAATTTGTCCCAAAGATTTCCCAGCTTTCTGTCTGGTGCTTTAATGTACAAGCTACTCAGACAAGTTAGTGCTAAATGGCCCATATTAATTCTTAAAAAAATATTAAAGCCTTTGTCACGACCTAATTAAAAATTCCTTCCTTCATCTGTCCTGTATTAGAGACTATTGTGACAGTGCCTTGAGTTGGAAGAAATGCTTGTTTTCCTGTAGGATTTTCCACCTAAATAGCCAGTTTTTCAAACTGTGAGACAAGACACGTGATGATCAATAGCGTGCCTCCACCGGAATCTGAAAGGGAATTTATTGGGAGAAAAATAAAACCATTTCTCATGGTAACTCCACAGATAAAGGCCACAGGCACCAGAGATGTCTTACAGGACACAGCCCTGGTGCTTTAAACCTCACTAACAATATCTCTCTTAGTCCTCAGAACTGCAAGTGAAGGCTCATCATGATAGTGTGGATCTGCTATTCTGCCTTTCAAGGGCTGAAATTTCAATGTCCATTCCACACTCATCATTAGGAGTATCTCCACAGCCAAAAGGAGATGGTACATACTTTTAGAAGGTGACACCACATGTCCTATAAAGGTCTTTCATACAAATAAGAATCAGAAAATACAATAATCCTTTCAGAAAGCCATTTTATACCTATACTTTTTTTCTCGTGTTCGTTTTGCAATCTTTTTTTTGTGTTTAGTTGTTGCATTTTTTTTGAGAAATCTGTTAATAGTAGTTTGCTTATTAAAAACTTACAACAGTTTAATTCCTTTCATTGAATAAACCTTATTTTTTTGTTATTTTGACCTAGTGTTTCTTCCTACTGTTCACAGAAAAAAAAAATCCATTCTTTTACAGATTTATGACTGCAGCTGATCATGATTCTGCAGCATTCTCTCTCTCCTATTTTTTTCATTGATCCACTGTCTTACTAAATATTTACTGTTACATTTCAAATTCACACAGCTGTCTGTTCATTTTTTGTATTATTCTGAAACATCCATCTCCCTCTTTCCTCACAAAGACCAGTTCTTAGACGATGCAACATTGATTTTCTCTAGGTTTTTTTTGTTGGGTTTGTTTCATACCAGGCTGTTGGAATGCTTTCAGGAAAATTCAAATGTACTGAAGATTATTCCATCATGTGATTCTTTTCCCTTTTTCTTGTCCTTGTCTAGAACCAACTGTGCATTTTACACCTGACTCCCACCTCACTTGGAAGAAAAGGTAACTCCTTGCAGAGACACTTCCAGAGCAGAAATATCTTCTTACACATCTACTGTAAGACACGATGAATTGCCTCTTCAAGTTTTTTTTTCCAAGGACTGTAGATAGAAACTGGAGAACCCTAGGATTTATCTGATTTTTAGGTGAGGTGAATCTCATCTACATTTACTTCTTTTATTTGCTCTGCTGACAATGGGCCATAAGAATGATTGTCAAAGAAAGTAGGAATGTCCTTGGGAGCTGCACCTTTGGAGCATTTTTAAAATAGACTTCAACTGCAGGGAACTCTGGATTTCTTCTCATGCATTAATTATATTTTTTATATGTCACTTGCTATTTATTCTCAATTAGTTGTGTCCTTTACACCTGCCTGATGCAAAGAAAGAGACTTTGTTTACTGATCAGGCTTTTAAAAATTATCATTCTGAATTACTATTTTACTTTGGAAAATGACTTGAATAAATGCAGGAAAGCTAATAGGAAAAAAGCATACCTATTATTGTATTTCTATTTTTATTGAGTAGTCTTTCCTTCAAAGTGTCTAGGACTTGTATTGTGTGCATTTTCAGGGCAAAAACACAGCTGGACAAATGCTAATTTCCTCAGCAGAGTGCAGCCCAGAGGTCTCAGTCAGAAAGAAGCAAATCATCAGATGCTGCCAGGTTTGAATAAACTGATTTGTTACATCCGTCCACTTTCCAGAGAATCTCTCCCTGCCTTTCTACCTGTCTCCTTCTCTGAACCCCTGGAGCAGGAAGATTCTGCCTTAAAACTACTGGGATTAATTATAACCAACTAATACAAACTCTATTTACCCACACTGCTTCACAGAGGTTTAGAGAACACCTGAAATGATCCCCAAATGTGAGCACATTTATTATTTAAGCAGTCTTCCTCAGATTATAATTTTAGTTCTTGTACTCACTGTAAAAATGTCTACAAAAGTAAGGGATTGAGGGGGTCAGAAGACAGAAGAAACATCCCAGAAGAAAAGTCCCACTGGCTTTAGGGCAGACAGAAAAAATTCAATAGTGCTTATTTTAAAATTTTTTGGACAAAACTGTTACTTGTTTTTCTCAGTTTCACAGTCCCAAACTCCTGAACCTGTTAATTCAGTGCTGGGTTTGAGTTTTTTCAGAGCAATGGTTTAGGAGAAAAAAAGAAATTTTCTTTATGGAAGGCCTTGATTTTTTCCTATGGGAAACAAGAAAGAGACACGTGTACTACCTTGTGCTTCTCCTTTTCTAATCAACTAATTTTCCATTTGATGTTTCCTGGCTCTCTACCAGTTTCTATTTCTCAGCCATCCCTCTTGCAGGGTTGTTGTTATCTGCCTGCCACTGATGGCATCCAGCAGGATCTGGGCTGTTGAGAGATGTGGGATGGGATTCATTTCACCCAGAGTCATCTGGTGCCTGCCATCCCTTTGAAGATAAAAGAGAGAAATAAGCATTTCCAAGGAGTAATTGATGTGTCCCAAAGTTTAAAACAGATCAAATGCATTGTTCAGTAAAGTCAGCTTCTCTGCTGGTGATCAAGAGAAGTGAGAACAGCTAACTCACACCTACAGGTCCATTCAGATGCCCAAACTTAGGTGCTGGCTTGATCCCAGCTTCTCCCAATGCTAAGGATGCCATGAGAGGGTGGGAGACCTCAAAGAATCATGGTAGAATCATTGAGGTTGGAAAGTCCTCTAAGGTCACCAAGCCAAACTGTTAATCCAGCACTGCCAAGTCCAGCACTAAACCATGTCCCCAAGTGCCACAGCCACATGTTTCTTGAAACTCCTTCAAAACAAATTTAAGATTTTACTGCTGTATTTAAGCGTGTGCTTAAATCCATATGACTAGGCCTTGAAAACAGGTATTATTTTATCTCATGCCTGGGTTTCATATAATTTATTCAACAAGACCCAGAAAACAGTGCACTTCTTTTATTTTGATTAGTGTAGATCAGACAATCTGATTACTTGGTAAGACAGACAAACCAGCACCAGGGGCCATAATTCACCTCCTTTGGTACCCCCAGTTTCTCTCCTAGAGCAAGAGTTGAGTGTGAATTCAACCAGTGTCATTTCCCAGTCAAGCTGTAGTTGCACCTACGTGCTGTTTATATTCACATGCCCTCAGCTTTTCCATCCTCCTTCCTAAATCCTTTGCCTGTGTACTTAAACAACTGAATAAGCCCATGTTTCCAGCTGATTCTGCACTGCAATAAAGGCTATACAGTCCTTCTAGCTGCTTTCTACTGTAAATGCATTCTTCCTCTTTATCTATGCTATCTATTCATTAAATATGTATCTTTCTACTGGAGTTTTTAATCACCACAGGGATCTATTCCATTTCCATGTGAATGATTTGTTCTTTTTTTTTTTTTTTCTGTGCAAAGAGGAAAACACACTTTTAATGTAGAGAGTACACTACGTGTTGTAGGACTAACTACATCTTGCCCCTGCTTCATCCTCTTTGTACATAAATGTACTCACGTCACAGATTTCAACTGCTGAAAGGACAAAAAAGTTCAAAATGGATGGGAGAAGACATTCTTAACAGATGCTTTCCCAGTATCTCAACCCTTGCTTCCCTTTCTACCATGACTTAAAATATTAATCATAGCAAGCTCTTTAAATCTGAGTGTCTGCATTTAAAAAGGAGTGAATTTAACATACAAGAAAATAAGGCTCTGGCTTTTGGAGCACAAGTCAGGCAAGTGTTGTCTGCAGCCTGGGATGGGGGAGAGCATCCACAGGGCCCTGCCAGTGCACATGGGCCTTGGGTGCTCCTACCCACACGTTTTTTGGGGGAGATTTTCCTGTGCTTAGGGATAGCACCATGTTCTCAAATGGTTAAACAGCAAGCTGCACTGCTTTGGGCCATTTAGGGAAAGAATGGGACAAGTCCTTCTCGAGCCAATAAAAAGATGCAATCTTGTCTCTCCAGAATAAGAAGAAATGGCCTTATGTTGTGCCAGGAGAGGTTCAGATTAGATATTAGGGAAAAATCCTTCACTGAAAGGGTAATGAGACACTGGAATAAGCACGAGGGCACCGGGGAACCAGGGAATAGGTGAAGTGGCAGAGTCACCATCCCTGGAATTGTTCAAAAGGGTGTGGATGTGGCACTTGGGGTGTGGTTTAGTGGTGAGCACAGTGGTGCTGAGTTAATGGTTGGACTCAGAGGTCTGTTGCAACCTAAATGATCCTTTGGTATCATATTATTGCTGTAAGCTCCCTTGGTAGAAATTGGTTGGATATTAGGAAACGTTTGTTTACTGGGAGAGAAGTTAAGCATTGCAGCAGTCTCGTTAAGGAAGTGGTGGAACCACCCTCCCTGGAAATGTTCAAAAAATAGGTTTACAGGGCACTTTCTGATATGGTTGGGTGGGCATAGTGGCATTTAGTCAAAGATTGGGCTTGATGATCTTGGAAGTCCTTTCCAACCTTGAGGATTCTATGATTCCAAACTGGGATAAGTCTCTCCAAAGGGTATTAGCCTTTGCCCTAAGGTGAAGTGAGTGAGCTTTGGGGGGTGCTTTTACCTCCCTATTGACAAAAACCTGAATCAGACATTTGGTTAATTTAATTTCTCTGTAGCTGTGATTAAATGGGATGAGTCTGACCTTTCTGTTTTCCTCTACCCCAAGGCTCAGTGACCCTCACTAAGGGCAATAAGGCCTGGCAGCAGCCAGCAGACCAGTGCTCATCCTGGAGTAAATCCTTGTGTGCCTGAAGCTCCAGTCACCTCCAAGTCTTGGCCTTCTATTCTCATGACAAAATATCAAAAATTCCTTTTTAAGATCAGCACACATGTCACAGTAGAGTCTGTGAAAAATAAAACCTCTGCCTCCTCAGAGACTTGGGGAAATTTAAAATGTTTCTTGAGGTGGTTGGATTGTGGGTCATGGCTTTGCTGTGGGCCTGATCCAACAGTTAATTATGCTCTGTGGCTCTAAGGCTTTCCTAAACAAATAATTTATTGGTGAGAGAGGCTGTATAAAGATAAATGAGTTGGGTCTTTATGGCATTTAGTTATTGAATAAAACTAATATTCCAGAAAAGAGGTGTGAGGAAGGGGAAATTTTTCCTTTAGGTATTTTAAGGCCTTTTTTATCTTTGTCTAAATGAAAAGACAGTGAGCAACGTCATGGTACTGCTTGAGCTGCCACTATTGTTTGCATCAGCACTTGATGCTTGATATCAATTTTACTGAATTTTAGCTTCCTAGAAGCCAGATTTCTAACCTAAGCTTAGCAACTGGTTTCTGTTTGAGCTGAGAAATTTCCAAAGAGTCAACCATCCAACCTCACGCTTCCTCTTAGTTCTGTAGTTTCCAGAAAGTCGCTTGGAAACTGGGAATATTTGGATTTTGGAACAAATTCTGCATGCAGCTTTCTAAGGGTAGGAAGAGTTAAACAGCGGGACAAACTCAAGGGATGTAATTAATTTACTTAGTAAAAGCAACATAATTTTCCCCCCCCCTGGAAAAAAAAAAGAAATTTACAAATTAATTTATATTTCAGTATAAATTTCATTGCCCAAGTTAACTGAAGATGGGACTGTCTCAGTAGCCTGTTTTGGACACTCCATTATGTTGTTTATAACAATAAATTTTTCCTCATTCTTTTGCCTAACAAACTTTAGAGAGCACAAAAAGCTCAGCATTGTCACCAACACTCAAAACATTTCACTAGTATGGTGAGCACCACAAAAATTTGTTCATTTAACTAATTTCCAGTAGCCCAAATTAAAAAGGTCACTCACACTGGGACGCTCAAATTAGCTTGTTTTTATTTAGAGACATTAATCAAAAAATCACTTCTGGCTTTTATTCTGTAAAAAAAAGGAAAAGTTATAATTTGGCCTTAATTAGTAATTAAGGCAATATGTTATAGTTACCCATGGTGCTTTTGCACTGACAGGTTGGTTGCTGGGTAAAAAGAGCAGGGAGAATGAAGTTACCAAGAGTTACATCTGAAAGAAAAAGTAGATTCGAATTTACTGATTGCTTGATTTTGGTTTTATTTAACATTTGTTTCAGGGCTTGATTTAACCTTTTTCTCTCTGGCATAATTTAACCTTTCACTTTTATGAACAATCAAAGGCGAATGAATATAAGCCCTTCCAAAACCAAGAATCTACTGAAGCCAAAGGGAGCATCATCATTTTGCAAAAGAGAAAAAAAAATATTTACCTTTAGGCTACTTAAACACTCAATTTACCAAATTACCCCTGTTTAGTGTAATGGAATAAATGGCATGCATAGAGGATTGCTGTTGGCAGGGTATCATTAGAGCTCAAAAGGTAATGGGCCCTGAATAATGCCCCGAGGAGCCCTGGATGCTGCAAGCTGAAGCTGAATGACCAAAACCACTACACCATCCATCAGAAGTCAGAGGGGAGAACAGACACACAGGGAAAGAAATCCAAAAGCTGAGCTTAAAATTTCGTTGCTTTGCAGTGGAGGTCTTATCCATGACTCTCAGATTAGCATGAAAAACATATTTCAATGGAATCCTTTTCTTCAGGTGTAAAGGCTTGGAGGTGGGCTGGTAGTCCTAGGCTGTCCTTGTGGTCAATGGGAAGAAATAAGCATTTCCACAATAGAGCCCACATAGACACCGAAAATAGGTCAGATGAACACCCACCATCACCAGCAAGATCCTGTTTTGTCATCAGGCTGCAAGACAAGTGAATAAATCCTAGTCAGCAAATTATGGAGTGGGAGGGACTGAAAAAAGATTTTAGACAATGTAAACCTTAGGAAATCAATATGGTGTGGGTCTTGGACTTACATTCAGAGACTGAGACTATGAGTAATTCCTGAAATGTCTGTGTGGGAAGGATGATGGGACTGCCAAAAGAAAACCCTTCACCTTTGCCTGCAGGATGTTCCTGACATCACTCATCTTCTACAGCATGGAATTATAGGATCACAGGACAATAGACCATCCTGAGTTGGAAGGAACCCATCAGGACCATCGAGTCCTGGCCCTGCACAGGGCACCACAACAATCCCACCCTGTCCCTGAGAACATTGTTGAAATGCTTCTTGAACTTTGGCGGGCTTGGTGCTGTGACCACTTCCCTGGGGAGCCAGTTCAGTGCCCAAGCACCCTCTGGGTGAAAAAAACTTTTCCTAAAATGTCCAATCTAAACCTTCCCTGACACAGCTTCATGCTGGAGCTTCATATGGAGCATTGCAGTCCTGTTGTCACTGAGCTCAGAACCCACAGGGTGGACATCTCTCTACAAACGCTGTTCCATCCACCTACACAGCTGAAAGTCTACGCTGAAATGTCTCAATTGTTACATGATTTAGCTCTCCTCCTAACTAATATAATCATCTGCTTCCAAAATCTGAGCAAAAACAACCACCAAAGATCATTTTCCCGTCTTTGCAAGTGGACTATGTCTTGTTAACTTTCATATCCTTCAATGACTCCTCTTTTCCTTTTACACTTTCTGAGTCTGTTTATTTGTTTGAGGTTTGTTTGTTTGTTTTTGTTCTTTCATTTGGAAACAAAGGATTGATCACTGCTTTAATTTTGGCAGTAATTGTAATTGATTTGGCCTTAGCAACAGACCAGGAATGAAGAAGAGAAATAACAATTCCATTTCATTGAAGATTTCATTGTATTTTAAGCAAAAATGTATAAAATTACTATTCATCTGCTGCAAAATTTAATTTTAGGCATTTGTAAAGAAGAAAAAAGTCATAACCAAGTTTGATTCACAGCATTGCCACAGAAGTAAACCATCCTTTTCTACTGAGCAAAGAAGTTAGGACATTCACTTTGGATGTGAAAAATCATTTCAGTTCCTCTCTTTTGCACAGAGGGGATTAATCCTTTATCTTTCACTTGGTAAGGGAGTGTCTCCATGATCAGTGTGGAACATACCCTGAGGTGGAATGCTTTCTGTCATTCCTGGTGGTGCCATTTCTCTCTGCATAAATAATGGAACATACACTGAGCATAGACTGAAATGCAGCTGTCCCACCTCTCAAGTGATCCTTCAAACACCAGGACACAGAGTCCTGGATATTTAAATACTTTTAAACAAAATGCAGCCACTTTAGATGGCTTATAAAATGAGAAGAGCAACTTTCTACATGGGCAGATATTGATAGGACAAGGGGAAATTATTTTAAAATAAAAGACGAGAGATTTAGAATCAATATTAAGAGGAATTTTTTACCTAGAGGGTGGTGAGGCCCTGGCACAGGTGCCCAGAGAAGCTGTGGCTGCCCCTGGATCCCTGGAAGTGTCCAAGGCCAGGTGGGACAGGGCTTGGAGGAACCTGGGATAGTGGAAGGGGTCCCTGCCCATGGCAGAGGGGGGTTGGAACTGGATGAGCTTTGAGGTTCCTGCCACCCAAAACCATTCTGTGGTTCTATGACTCAATAAGAGAGTGTAAGGAGTGGCTACCCCAGAATATTACAGCATATTGGGATGAGTAGAGGCTCATACACACACAGGCGTGGTTACCAAGTGAATTGAGTCCTAACTCTTCTTGAAAGTTTTGCAGTAGACAAAATTATTCCAATTTTTTAAAGTATCTGAGTATTTAAGGATTTGAGTTGAAGTATTTAAGTATTAAGCCAAAATTATTGTATTCCAAATATATTTCTTATTCCAGATATCACCATTGTCTTCTTAATATTTACATTTTCTCTGTACTATAAGATTGAAAAATCTATTTCTGCTGTGAATCCATTTTACTGCTCTTGTGCTCTCCCAGAATTAAACTCTAGACTTTAAACTCATCTCTAAATTTAGGGTGAATGAGGAATTTTCTTTAGTTAACCTTTGTTTGTGCTCAGGAAAATTGTCCTAATTTTGGTCTAAAAATATTCCTCATCAGAGATGTATGGGACAAGACCTTGGATATCAAACAAAATCTTGGATTTCTGTTTGCCAGGATCATATTACGGCTCTGAGTGTTTTATTTCCTCTCCTAAGTTTGCTATAAGGTGTCAGAGCATCCTCTGTGATCTGTGATATGTTTCTTCCTAATGAGAGGCGGTTCTGTGGCATTTGGGGCCATGGATTTGTGGGGTTT
Source organism: Dicaeum eximium (assembly GCA_013396995.1). Classification (NCBI taxonomy): domain Eukaryota; kingdom Metazoa; phylum Chordata; class Aves; order Passeriformes; family Dicaeidae; genus Dicaeum; species Dicaeum eximium. The sequence goes on from VWZP01009168.1 coordinate 1,377,916, forward strand.
TCTCCCAAATCTTTATCCTTACAATTGTCTAAGGGACACAGATGGCAGGTGGCTGAGTTTTACGATGACCCTGCTGAACTCCTCAGCAAGGGGCTGCACCAAACCTGAAGTGAACACCACGACAAATGACAAAAAGCTTGGCTGCTTCAGGGTCCATCCTCAGCTGGTGGAAAGGAAGATGGGCCAGGAGAGTTGAAGGGAGTCAGGCCAAGGCCAGGAAAGGGGCAGTGCCGGAGCTCGCTAATGTCACAACGACCCCAAAAGCCACACAGTGTTTAGACAAGCCTGGGGCCATCCTAATTGACAGCCTGGAGCTCAAAGCCACCTTGCCTCCCTGTTCAGTGGTGTTCAGCATCATTATAAAATTTATCTCTCTTGATCTACCCCTGTGAGGAAGGGACTGACTACCCCATTTTAAAAACAGGTATAGAAATAGCAAACCACTTGACTTATGACATCCAGGACGTTCATATCCCAGCCAGCACAAGAGCCCACATCACCTATTCCTTAGGCTGGCATATGTGTGCCCAAGACTATATTATCCATATATCAGACATTTTTTAGAAATATTAAGCAAATTAGTATTACATGGGTTAGCAACAGATTAACAGAATGATTAAAAAGAAATCAAAAATCAATCCTGTAGTCTTCACATTCACATTGAGCCTACTTTAAAAAGTGCTTTGATGATCATCTCTGAACATATAAAAAACTTCAGCTTGCATCCTAAACACAGACATGCAAAATCTAATCTCTTTTCTCTCTTTCTTCCTTAACATCAGTAGATTCTGTTTCTTAAACAAAAATTACTGATTTCATATTCCAGCTAAGTTATCTTCTTTCTAGAGATGTCCCCGTTTCATATGAAGGGAGGAACAAAAATGATAAAATTAAAAATACAGGCAGGAAGGGGAAAAAGACTTTACTACCTTGCAGAACAGTCACACCTAGCTGATGTGTATGATATGTACCATTACTTCCCCTTTAAATGGGATCTAAGCTCTGCCAAAGACAAAATTTTACACTAAAAAAACATTGTTGCATGTTGTAGTTCACAGTTTGTTTTTAAACACAGAATGCTTACTTCAGAGAGGTTTTTATTTAAAAGGAAAAGCCAAATTTCATCTAGATAGTATCAGTATCTCACAATATGCTTATTGAATGCTGATCCAGACAAAAAGAACAGCTAAGTAGGAGGAAGTTTGCATTTTTGTGTATAACAAGGGATAGAAAGCAAGATCCTAACCTAAAAATGTTTGATTCTGTAGTGAGTAAGTCATGAAAAATCAAAACAAAGCCATTTCTGTAATTTAAGATGATGCAAAGCCAAATCAGATTAAGTGTTTTGATGGATTTTAAAAGCTAAGTGGTGAAGACCGTCAATGTTAGAAATCAAAGAATGTGAAGAAAAAGACTAATTTAGATCTGAAAGCTCATTTTGGGCTTTCTTAAGGTTAAAAATGAAAAGCTATTTTAAATACAGGTAAAATATACCTGGCAATCTCTAAAGGAGATCACAGTCTGATGAAGTAGGTGCAGACAACAAAGAGTGTCTGATGGAAAATACAGAAAAAATTCTGAAAGTCCCTTTCGATGCGAAAGCATCATGAAGTGGCACAAAGGGTGGCCCTGAAAGTAAAGAAATAAAATAAATGTTGAGGCTTTTGCAAAGCAAATGTGCTGTACAAATAACAGCATGCAGACTACTCTTGTGTTGTGAAAAAGACTGAATATAAGGAAGAGGAACTGAAGGAATGAGAACAGATGCAAATATTCTTACACACGGAGGTCACACACAGAAATACACCAAGAGTGCCTAACTGTGGTGGAAAGGCAGGTTAGATGGGGCCATAAGAATTTCCATCCTTTTTCTACCTATGTGTTTTATTTCACTACTCCTGTTATCACAAATAAAGAAAATATTTCTCCAGTCTCTGAAGAATTTAGTGTCATTGAGTTCTTTCCACTCCAGACAAAACTGCTTTTTTTACATTAAAAATTGAGAGCTCTGATCAAAACATTAAGCAAATTTTTTCTAAATTTCAAAGCAAATATTTACATCACACAGAAAAAAAATTCTTCCTTTTATGCAACTTAGAATGGAACATTTTAACATTTTAGAACTCTCTTTTGGAACTTAAGAAGAGGAAATTCATCAAAATCAACTCTTTGTAACAAAGCAGTATAAATTTAATGACCTACATGTATTTAAAATTCTGATTAGAAGAAAATATCTTCTCAAACCTCCCAATCTTCTTACAACATTTGATCTCAGAATGATACCTGGGGTCCTGAAGTGGCTCTCAGCCTCTCTTTCCCACGGCTTGCTGAGAAGGACCTCAAGACTGCAATCCATCTAAAATGCACGGTGACTTTTCCTGTTCAGATCCTTTCTATCCCTACACCTATGCTGTGGCATCCCACCCTTAAGGGCAAGGGAGCATCCAAGAGCTGCAGATGCTTGTGGTCAAAAAGGAATGACAAAAGTCAGATGGTCCAAAAAACTTACAGGGTTTTAATCATAAATTATGCACTTGGAATGGAAGTCAGTGTTAGTCCCTGAATTTCTAGCGTAAGAACGTGTCTGGATAAGGGATGGGGTAAAAGAGAAGAGAGAGAAGGAAATTAGAGAAAGAGAAATAGAGAAAAAGAGAGGGGGGGGAGGGGAAGAGAGAAGAGAGAAAGAGAGAAAGAGAGAAAGAAAGAGAGAAAGAAAGAAAGAAAGAGAGAAAGAAAGAAAGAAAGAAAGAAAGAAAGAAAGAAAGAAAGAAAGAAAGAAAGAAAGAAAGAAAGAAAGAAAGAAAGAAAGAAAGAAAGAAAGAAAGAAAGAAAGAAAGAAAGAAAGAAAGAAAAAGAAAAGAAAGAAAGAAAGAAAGAAAGAAAGAAAGAAAGAAAGAAAAAAAGAAAGAAAGATATATATATATATATATATATTCCGGCCATGGTAGGCAAGAGATAAGGAGGAATACTTGACTGTGGAGCAATAAAGTACGCTGTTCCAAAGGGAGGAAAAGGGTATTTGAGGTTTATGATCTCCCTTTATGTCATGCTGAAAGACTTGCTTTTTGTCAGTTACAAAGAGAATTTATCTCTCCTGGTTTTTAGCTCAGTATCATAACCATTGATCCACTGCAGGTAAGCTATAACCAAGTCCTTAAACCAACACAGCAGCTATTGAACCTCCCCCTGAAGGTTGTCTCCCAGGTAATTAAGTAAACTTTGTCTTCTAATAACATTTTCTTTGGTTTGGTTCCTTGACCTACCTTCACTCAGCGATGGAAGAAGTTATTGCCTACAGATAATAACTGTAACACTGAATATTCTTCTAATTTGAAAATGGCTCTTTAGGTTATTCTTGCTCATTGCATCAAGAAAAAAAAAATGGACAACTGACACAGCAGGTTAGACTGTGCAAGATGCTGAACTTTGAATGTCAACCTTGAGGAGATTAAAACTTGATCACCACCTGCTATAACTCGTACTGCCATTCCTTGGAGACTGGAAATCAAGGGAGCATTTTGATCTGTGTATATCACCCACTTCTGAAATAGCTGGAGTTGTGGGCTGTGTTGACAACCACAGCTCTCCCGATGAACCTCTCTCTTGAACACCTACAGATGGAACAAACGCCCCTTCAGAGACCCAGGGAAGAAAAAATCCCACTCTGCATTGACAGACAGGTGGTTGTATGAGGATACAAACCTTGGTTTAAAGAGCAGGCCGTGCATCACTGCTGTGGGTTCACTTTTGGGAGGGTTGGGTAGCCGAAATGCCCCGTCTACCCTCTGGCACAGAAGCCACCCTGTGTTCAAGAGGTATTTGTGGTTCCATTTTCTGCTGTTCAGTGCAGCTCTTTGTGAGCTTGCTAATGTTTAGTAAGAGCTAACAGATTAAGCCAAGTGCAGGGATAATGAAATATAAATTAGTAGGTTTGCCAGCCTTTATCCACAGCACTGTCAGAGTGTATTATCTGGTATATCTAGTTCAGAGCAGTCAGTTAAATTTCCCCTTATCAGAAACTGAGTGTGAAGTGTGGTAATGTTGCTAAGTGCAGAACAAAAATCTCTCTTTTTTTGCATCCCATGACTGCTCCAGGCAACATTCTTGGAAATCTCTGAGTAGGAAGGAAAAGAAGACCCTGAGATATATACAGTGTGACAAGCCAGGAGGCTAAGCTCCACCGGTAAACCGTCCTGTGAGCGGCAGTCGCCTGTGGCTGTGACATTACCACACTTTGCTCAGCTTCAGAAAGGGAAATTTAACTGACGACTGCTATGAACTGAAGCCACAGCCTAAACCAGATAATACACCCTGACAATACTGTCAGGCAAAAAAGGCTGTGTTCCCATTGATTTCATCGCATTGGAGACATATTACCCAGGGCTGTGTATGTTTGAGGGTATATGTGAACACTGTGGGAATATCAAAGGGAAAGACACACTGATTTGGGCAGAAACAGGCCTCACAGAGATAAATCCCCAAAGTGCGCTGACTGAAATATATATTATTTGGAGAATGGGGCATGGAAAAGATATTGATTGTAATTATAACTTAATCCTCAATCTACATCTGATATACCCTGCTGGGTTTGTTTAAAGGAGTAAAAAGCGGGGAGAAAAATCACATTTCTTGCATCTCTGGGACACTTCTGAAGGTTTGGAAGTCCAGTTTGTCAGCATTTTCAGATGGATGCAAACATCAATAACAGACAAAACTCTAAAGTTCAGAGGCTGGGCTCAGCTCAGAGAGGACCCCTGCTTCTCTAATCTCTAGGGCATTGGACTACAGATGCTCAATAAACATGTTTTGTGAACAAATGATAAAGGTGGCACATCCAGAGCCACAATATGTATTCTAAAATAATTTGAGAAGTGTTTTAAAACAGAAAGCATTCTCATATGTTACAATACAAGACAACCCAGAATGAGAGGCCAGCCTCTAAGTATTTGCCTTTCAAGGAAATGTTTCTGAAGTTGGAAAGAAAAGCTTGTGCTCAACTCCCTCTTTTACACTAACATTTGTTAACCTTCATGTAGTTCTTGTCTCTTCACAAACTGTAGACCTCAATGCCTGTAGAAAAATGACACTTCTTAAATTTTAGATTATTTTCATGATGTCCACATTTGTTTTGTCCACATTTTGGCTTAAGAAGCATGAGAAATTTTCTCATAATCTCTTTGTTCTCTACTTCTTGCACATTGATACTCCAAAGCTTTGGAGGGTAAATGAGGAAGGAAAGATGAAAACAAGTGGTTCAAACTTTAAAATAAACTGTTCTGTCATAAAAGTATTGAGGCTTCCACGTGATCAGGATTTACTCTTTGTGGAACTTTGACCTACAGGTCTACTGGACTGATGGTGTCAATTTTTCCTCGAGGACTTGGTGAAGAACTTCTGAGTGTTAGAATTCAAACCTTTCTCTTTGCAGTGATGAGCACTTCCAAATCCCCTCCTTCTGCCACAACGTGTTTTGCAAAATTGGAATGAGTTTACCATGAACATCTGAGTTGCTTCAAGGGCTGTCAGAAGAAGGTGAACAAGTCTCATGGGTTTTAATTTTTACCTACAATGTCAGGTATCCTTTGGAAAAGGGAGGGAAAGGGGAAAAATATTGATAAAACAAATCATTATTAATTGCACTCTTTATAAAGGAAGTGTAAAGCAGGAAAAAATGGATCCTGTCTCTATGTAAAAGACGTATTTGGAAGATTTGCAATTAACTCACTTATTTCTCTGCTGTGCTCTTTAGGTTCACATTCTGTCTTTTTCTCATTCTTAAGAATTCAACAGCTTCAACTCCAGCACTCTGCAAAAGCCATAAATTAGGATCTGAGATGAACTGATGTTTTATTTGAAATGTTTCATGCTGGTTTGCAGCTTCCAAATTAACATGAAACAGCACCAGAGGAAACAGAGGGATTCTCCTGCGTTGTACAAAGAGCTATGTGAACTTTTGAAATACTGAGATCTCATTACTGACAACATTTTGACCTCGGAATTTTCATGTGCTGACCTGGAGGCTGCCTTTGGAAGTAGAAATGCAGATTCCCCATTCAGCACGACTGCATGGGTTTATCAAGCCAGATGATTTTTTTTTAAATGCAAAGCAAGAGTACATGGCTTCCAAAAATGAGGAAAAGTAATTAAAAACTATAGATATGAAAGCAGGAAGAATAAATGATCAGCTAGGAAAAAGGCAGACAGAATGCAGTCCTTTCTGGGGTACTTTTGGTAAGCTTTTATGTTTTGTTGCTAAGCCTGTTGAATCCCATCCAGAGATCTGGGATTAAAAGCTCTGCAGAGGCTTAAAGTACCAAACAGAAAGCAGGGAAAGAGCAAGAGCTACTCGTCTTCTGAAGCTCCCTCTTGTTACTCCTGTGACCCAGTTTTATTGGGAATGCTGCTCAGCAACAAAAAGAAACAAAACCCATCTGAGATAAGGTAATAAACAAATACTAAGGAAACATTTTCTGTTTAGTTGGAAAAGAAACCAAGTAAAATATTCCGTCCCACAGAAGCTAAGAGGAGTCAGTGCTAATGTCAACAGACCCAGAAGTTCACTGCAATACAAAACCTTCTCAAAATTTGGAGTAATTATTTGAAAAGACACTCTAAGTCAAAACTTGGGGAATAGCACTGCATTCTCACCTTGTGGGTTGCAGGAACGAGGACCTAAGGGACGTCCATGGCAGGGGTTTAGAACTAAATGATCTTTAAGGTCTTTTCAAATCAAACCATCTATGAGTAAGGGGCTTACAAAGTTTGTCAGGGCTCAACAGAATTATATTTCTTTCAAAAGAAAGTCTGGACACAAATCTTCTTTGAGTCTCAGCACATAAGAGAAGGTAGGGTGCACCAGCTAAAAATCTGGCCAATTGGTCCCATTTTTTCAACCCCTCTTCATTCAGTTCTAATGTCATGGAATGAATTTGGGAATTCTGCAGGGGTTGGACAAGTGTAGAAACCCTCAGGGAAAGGGAGCAGGAAAGAACTTTCTTTGCAGGGAAAGAAAGGAGTCGCTGTCATCAGGGCAAGGGGTCACTTTGGACTTGGGATTCAATGCAGATTTTTAGCTGCTTTGCACTATGTATAAGTCTTGTGAGCTCAACACATATCACTGATCCCCCTGTTCCTTTGTGGGGTTGTTGTATTCTATTGCAACAAAACAATGCTGCAAGCAATTTCTTCTCTCAGTGTCATTTTCATTCCAGATTGCTCCGTGCTGGAAATTAACTGGATGGTGTTGTTTAAACTGTTTTTAAAACACAGAGCGTAAAAACCTCACCTCCAGACTCCACAAGACTTCCCTAACTGACTATGACTGAATGGAAAATTCTGCTGCTCTGATTAAACTTATATGTAGAGGTGAATAAAATATAAAAGAGGTCTTGAGCATCATCTTTTATTTAGTGTCTTGTCCGATAAGTATGATCATACTTTTAAGGATCACAGTATATTTTTAGACACCTTGTAAAGCACTCAAGCTTTTGCTTAGAGTACTAAGAGTGTATGGTTTAATAAGCCAGTTGACAGAACATTAGTGACATCAAAGCCATGGAAAAAACCCTGTTTGCTTGCTCTTCCTTTCATCTGACTTTAAAATACAGTGCAATCGACAGGATTAGGAGAGAAAAGCACACATACACATGCAAACCAAGTGCATTTCATGAATACTGTGTGATGAACTGTTTGAAAATAATGATTATTTTCAGGAAACTGAGATATTCTTCTCCTTCTAAATGCACATCAGATTTTATGCAAGCCCACTGTCTCAATCTGCTCGTGTGTTGCAATTTATCAAGGGATTTCTCGGGGATACCAGATTGATGCCATCTGGGTATTGTGTAGACAGGAAAAGTACACGATGCTTCGCCTCCTTTCTGCTGTTAACCCCCAGTTTGTCAGGTTTGCTCTTGGAGACAGAGAAAATTCAAGTTTCTATGTCTAATGTCAGGCTAGAGCCTCAGGAGAGGTGGTAGGTGGTTATATCCATCAGGTCACATCTGACACAAACACCACACATGGGGCACATCTCGCCCAGCTAAAAATGTCCACAGAGCTGGTTTCCTGCAGCACTCAGCAAAGCCAACACAGAGCAAGGGAAATTTAAGCAAATAATTAATCTGGCCTTCTGAGATATTAATTTCAAATGAGCTGCAGTGATTCCTAAAAATGCCTTTTTCTCCCCCTATCATTTTTTTCCTTTCTCCTTTCTTTCTGTAGAGAGTTAGAGCATGTGAGTACAGATATCTGCATTGATAATGAAAGATACATTATACAAATTCGGTTGCATTTCTACATGATACTTGAACTCTTCTTAGATCTGATTATCCCCAGAACCATCTCATATCAGAGGGCATGATACAGTTTTGGTTAGGCTTTTTGCTCATCAGAGAAGATCCCATAATATAAAGGGAAGCTAATTGAAAAAAAAAAAATCACAATCAGCAAGCCTCAAACCACACCTGGATGCAGAAATATTGAAATACCATCCACTTTGCACATTACCACCTCCAACAGGCTGTCTAAAATAATGCATTAAAGAGAAAGATTTACTCTCAGAACATCAGTGGGAATATGAATTTAGCAAAAATATTACCTCTTGGCTAATTTTGTTAGTCACTTCAGTGATAATCTAGTTATACTAGTGATCACTTCAGTGATAATCCAGTTAAAACCTCTCAGAAGCTGCAATTTTGTATGTTCACCCTTTGGTTCTGCAAAGAATGGGGAGAAAAATTTTGTCTTTTAGATCATGTACTACTTTTTGATAAGAAGGTACAACTTGGGAATGATACAATACATCCCCCTAAACACCTAAATTTCAGATCCTCTGGTTCCAAATATCAGTGCTTTAGTGCTACCCTTCTCAACAACAGTAGTGTTCATTATTTGACTTCACCAATAAAATTGGAAACAATTTTATTTAAAAAGTTGTGATTTGATTTATTTATAAAATACCAGCTGGTCATTATCGTGTGTCCAGAGAAGCTGTGGCTGCCCCATCTCTGGAAGTGTTCAAGGTCTTGGATGGGGCTTGGAGCAGCCTGGTCTAGTGAATAGCATCTCTGCCTGTGGCAGGGGGTGGAACTAGACAATTTTTAAGGCTCTTTCCAACCCAAACCATTCCATGATCCTGTGATTGTTCAGCGTTCATCTGCAGGTCCTGAGGCCTGTCGTTAATGGCAGAGCAAAGTCTTTGAACAAAAGAGCCTTTGAAGTTTACATATTGTGTATCATCTCTGGTTTTCCAAGACTTTGCACATAGTGGTAGAACAGTAGGATTTCCTAATTCACTGGGAAGCCAAGTGCTCATATCTATGTTACTTTCCATATAAAACACTTAGAATACACTCAGCTGTGAATGTAAAGCCAAAGCTGAACAGTGAATTCTCCTTAAGGCCTGATTTTCCAGGCAGTATTTTGCCTATGGAGATGTTTCAGCATTAATTTTGATCATATTCTCTTTCACACCCTCTATCTAAGGTACTAAAAAGGGAATTCACAGGAATTCGTAAGGTGCCATAAGCAATGTTCTCAGAAGTGTAAAAGAAATGAATACGATAATAGCTTTCAAACTAAGTTCTCCTCAATGTGTTTAGTTCACTGGGTGTTAAAGAACATTTAGTAACAGTTTAAACGAGTCAAATGAGGATGCAATCAGAATTCATCAGGTAAGGCACTACCCAAACTGAACATTATACCCTCTTTATGCGTGCTCTAAAGGTGTCTCTCCCTTCTTGACCTGTTCAGATGAAAGTTGACTGCCTCCTTTAAAGCAGGTTTTTCAGGGACATTAATCAGAGCACTGGAAAAGTTGATTTTTTTAAAAATCTTTTTAAGCCTAGAGTTTAATATCTCAGCCCACTCTGCACAATGGGAGCTGTTAGGCTTCTGCTGGAAATTTCTTTCTCAGCAAGGGCTGCACATTGGGCATGTCCACCTCTCGAAGTAAAGCCTACTCCGTCTGGTGTTAAGAGGGTTTGCCACTCAGAGGTGAATTACAGAACATGTTTCATTCCTCTCAGTTCTACGTGTAGGAGGTCAAGATTTGTAGGAATTGGCATGAGCTGGTTGCAAAGTTTTCACTTTTTTCATCATTCATGCTTGAGATACATTATATGGACTAGATGTAGATTAGCTGTTAGGAATAAATTCTTCTCTGTGAGGGTGGTCAGGTCACAGGGTGCCCAGAGAAGCTGTGGCTGCTCCTGGATCCCTGGAAGTGTCCAAGGCCAGGTTGGACAGGGCTTGAAGCAACCTGGGATAGTGGAAGGTGTCCCTGCCCATGGCAGGAGGTTGGAACTAGATCACCTTCCAGGTCCCTTTCAACCCAAACCATTCTGTGATTCTCTGGTATCAGCCCCATATGGAAAATTCCCATAGACTTTCACTGAGGAAAAAGGAAAGGAAATTTTCTCAGAAATTCTTAAGTGTTTCAAATTGAACAATGAATTTTTTTCCCTCCATAGGATTGAATATATTTTTCCAAATACATTTTCTATTTCTATTAAATAGATTACTTGTTCTATATGCTGATCTATATGTTTTCAGTATGGTTTCTAGGAAATTCCTTGACAGAGCATTTCCAGGTCTGAATATTTTTTTTATACACTCATACTTAATGCCTTGAGACTGATGCAGACAGAAACAGCAGGTTTCTGGACTGTCTTAGAAAACTAATTGAAGAACTTTTTAATTTAGGCTAGAGACATTCTTGTATATAAGATATCGAGAAGTAATTCCCTTCAATAACAGCAGACAGAGCAGATTTACTAAACAGCCTCATTTATTTGAATATTTTGCAGAAACACATTTTACAAACATATTTATTTGAATATGGTGCCCACACACAGCGTGTGAAACGAGACAAAAGGATGCCAAAATGTGGGATACATAACTGGAATTTTAAGCAACATGAATGGATGATGGTGTGAGTACTGTTGTTTCTTTTTGTTATCCATCACATGGAGACATCATTGCTTCAAATAATTGAAGGCTTCACCTGGCACTTGTGCTCAGTCAGGGCTGGAGAGAGTAACCTGGAGTCATGTGAGGTGTCCTGTTCACAGCTATTGATACAGAAATGCATTATCCCCCCCTAATCTCTGCCAGAGCTGCCCTGACCAAGGATCTGCAGCCCAAGTTCACAGGAGGTCACTGAGCTTTTGAGGTCCTGTGTCACTGCTGTCCCTGACACTGAACAAACTCAAGTGGAACATCAACTGGGACATTCAGATTCCTCTTATGCAGGGAATACATTCCAGGAATGAGACTTAGTACATAAAGGCTGATAGAACTTTTTGGTTTGGAAAAGACCCCTAAGATCATCAAGTCCAAAGATTAATCCCAGCACTGCCAAGGCCATCACTAAACCATGTCCCCAGGTGCCACATCCACACGGCTTTTAAATCCCTCCAGGGATGGGGACTCCACCACTGGCCTGGGCAGCCTGTTCCAAGGCTTGACCACCTTTTCTGTGAAGAAAAATTTCCTAATATCCTATCTAAACCCCTGGAGACACTTGAGGCCATTTCTTTTGGTCCTATTTCTTGTTTCTTGGTAGAAGAGCTCCACTCTCCTGTCTCCACTCTCCTGTCAGGGACTTGTAGAGAGTGAGAAGGTCCCTCCTGAGCCTCCTTCTCTCCAGGCTGAGCCCCTTTCCCAGCTCCCTCAGCTGCTCCTCATCAGACTTGTGCTCCAGACCCTTCCTAGCTCCGTTCCCTTCTCTGGACATGCTCCAGCCCCTCAGTGTCAATGAAAATATGAAAATATCTCAACCTGGTGGGATGAATAGAAGCTCATTATCACTCCAAGAAAACTGACAAGCAATAAATAAAACTGTCAGATGAAATTTGTTTTGATTATTTAAGGTAAGCTATAAAACTGAAGTTCAAGAAGGTTCCTGACACGGGTAGGTGGCATTAATTCTTGACACAGGCAGCCTCAGAAGAAATAATTTGAAATATTCATGTAATACATTAGCTACTAAGCCAGTTATGAAGGGAACACGCCTGCACATTGCAGGATAAAAAAATGATGCAAATCTGCAATGTGTAAAAGCCATAAAACGCTAGGGATGAGCCAGTCAAAATTTTTGGAAGAACTGTAATGCCATAACTTAGGAACACATTCTCAGAGTGGACCATCCCAATCATCAGGCAGTGCTTTGCTGTTTTGGACAACCACAAAAAACCACAATGTGTCAGAGCATTAATTGATCAAATTTCATCTTAAAAGCTCAGAGTCAATGGGCTCTGGGTCTATAATTCTTGAGATACATCTTTTAAAGATAAAATAAAGAGCTGGAAGGCTCTCTCTGGTTTTAAGTTCTGGCAAAGAATGGCCACATTCATGTCATGGCCACTCTTGCTTCCCTATGTAGGTTGGTCATGGACAAACTTCCTGTTGAGAAATGTCCATGAACCACATCAGCTCTGTGAGCAGAAAGTTCATGGGACAGTGTTGACCAAATATTGTGAAGATATTTTATAAGTTTCTTAGATGGAAACTTGCTGAATTCCCTTCCATGGGAAATGCTAATTTCTAAGCAGATTTCTGTAAAAACAAATCTGTCTGTGTGTGGATTCAAGGACAACAATGCATTCCTTTGCCTGTCTCCTGATACAGGAGATGTAGTTTTCTCTTTCTCAGCCTATAATGTAGAGGTTGTAATCTCTCTGACTTTGTAAGCATCTGGGGAGTGTTGCTCTAACCATGGTGGAGGAAACATTTAACTCTGAACGTGGGCACATTAGCCCAAAAGCCTTCTCAATAATGGAGCCATTCTAATAAATCATATCAGCCTTCTGATACTGGAGTTATAGGAGTCGTCATTCAGCACCCAACGCAAGAACCCACAGAAACAAACAGATTTCCAGGCGTGAATCCATCAAAACAACAACAAAAGAAGTGCATTCTTCCACCAATATTGATAAGTCCCTCTCCTGACACAGCTAATTTGGGTTTGCTGTGGCCCTGATTTCCTGGGTGATCCTCTTTTACTCAACAGCAGAGTAATTAAACCCTTCATTTACATCAGTCTTTTCCTCTGGAAGGACCAGGGATTTTCTGACTAAGTGATGAACAAATGAGCAATATCAGCTCCTTTGGCTCTTCATTCTTGTGCCCAAGCAGGGACCACCACGGGGGCTTCTGGGGGGATGAAGGATGAGATCCAAATCCAAACCAGGAACCCTGTCACTATAACTGCTTTGCCCAACTTCCACCTCTGCAGGCTTTCAGATTTCACCAGTGTTTTCCACAAACTTACAGGTTCTTATTAAATTAGAGGAACTTAGATCTTAACCTCGATGGCTTCAGTTGTTGATCTTAATATTTTGGCTATGAAATTTCCTATCAGTGCAAGATATCAGTGCAAGATTTAGAAATAAATATGATACTAAAATATGAGCAGAACAATCCATATTTTTTGCTCTTCTGAGTTTCAGAGTCAGCTAGCTAAGCAAATATCAGAACCAACATTACATTTTTTACTGTTAATTTAGGAAGGACAAGCCAAATAAGCCTTCCCTGGAGTTGTAGCCAGACAGGAAACACATGTGACCATACACCAAATATCTGCACATTTTCTGGGTTTGAAAACAACACAAACACCTTTAAACATGTAAGTTAGTTTAGGGATACAGATGGATAAATACAAAGACACAACTTGGTAATCTTACAGGTCTTCAGGCTCTCTGCATTCCCTTTGCAACCTATTAGTGATCTGTCTACTAATATTAAATAAGCTCCTTTAAAGAATTTTCCCTAGATTGGTTTGAATCAGGAACTTGGAGATTTGAAATAGGCACTCCTTCATTCCAGTTAAAATAAAATTGTGTTTCTGCTGAAAAGTCAGTTCAAGAAAACTGTACCTGTGTTCCTAAACCAGGACTAAACAGTCTCAACATGGAGGAGGAAAACAAGAAAACAGGCATAGGCTGCTACTCAACTCTTGTGCAAATGCTTCAAATTTTGGGCAGGATTTTAATCACAGAGACCTCTTAATGACCACAGGTGTTTTCCTCTCAGGGGCAAAATGCAGGACTTTGCTGTGTTCTGCTGTGGACAATTATATTGAGCTCAAATGAGAATGAACTATGCATTTTGGTAAATTACAACTGTGGTAGTTTGAAATATATAATTGTGCATTAAAATGTCTATTTTAATAATAATTTTAAAATGCAGACAACACTCACCACTGCTCTTCGCCTGGTGCTCTTATTTTTCAAAGAAAAAATTTCTGCTTTTATTTTTTATTCTTGGCTATTAAAACACAAAATATAAAGTACTATTTGATACTTTCTGGTAACCCAGGGAAAATACTAAAATGCTCTTAATTTATTTAAATAAATATACAGATTTTCACACATATTTTCAGCCTTTTCATTGTCTTGGAAAGGGAGAAGCAAAGTCTTATTTACCAGATAGTGACTGACATTTTACTCCCAACTTGTACCAAGTCTGTTTCTGTGGGTATGGGGATTCCAACAAAAATGCACAACATTGGCAGTTCAGAGTTGTGCTCATTAGGTAAATATTCCCCTCCCTTGCTCCAGCTTCCAGCTGTTTAAATCAACAAAGAAAACCGCAGTTGGAACAATGCCAGGTGACTGATGAATAAACTGCAGAATTAAAATGAAAATTATTTCCTATAAGCTGAAAGGTAATTAAACAAAAAGCTTTGAGAACCACAAAAAAATAAACATATTTACCTTTGAAAAGTTAGGAAGAAATTCTACATAATTTTAAAGTCTAAAATTTCTTTAAACTCTGTCCAAGCAAATATTTACATCCTTGTTCAGCCTTATTTATTCAGATGTAAAGACAAAGGTGTGTGTGTGCTCTTATTTTTTTCTTGCAAAGTCATTAGAATTAAGAATACTTCAGATTATCTGTCGAGCTATACTTAATAAGGGGTGATTTAAAATATTTTACTTTAAAAATGTTAGAATGATTCCCTGCTCTGCTCTTACCTGTCTTGCCTGTAAGAAGACTGACTTGAGAGCTCAAATACATGAGGGGATTAATTTGATTCTGAATATTGTCTTTAATTTATTGAAATTATATAATTACATGATGACAAATGGTGCCTCTAAAATATTTTTTTTTAAATTTATATTAGCATCACCTTAAACAGGAGTTAAATCAATTTTTGTAAATAATGCATTTAGAGTAAAATTATCATTCTCAGTTTTTAAATTACCACAGCAAAACCAGATGTTTGTTCCAAGTGTTTCTAATTTCTTTCTTAGAACAGGATCCTAGAGTAGAGGCATTAGAAAAAGTGCTTTGGCATGCTTGGGGGTTTTTTGTGGGTTTTTATTGTTTAGTTCACTTTCAGGACTGCACTGGATTTTGAGAGGCTGGGATAGTTTTTGTACAGCCCTTTTGTGTACACATCTTTTTTCCTGATGCTGGAGCAGATGCCCAGGCAGGAGTGGGAGCAGGGAGTGCTCAGAACTCCGATCTCGCTTCAGCAGCCCCTGGGACTCAGCAGGATGCACTGTGGGATCCCTGATGGGCTGGAAATCACCTGTGCTTCCTTTCCAGAACAAAGCTGTCCCTTCTGCACTGTTCCTCCTCCTTCTTTCTCTCTGTCTTTCTTCCCTGCCCCTTCTTTGTCCCTTTTAGAAATTCTCTTTTCCAGTTTCTTGTGTGATCATGTTCTGTGACTGAGTGATCATAAACAGAAAATAACCAAGTCCACGCCCCCCTGCCTGTACAGACATTGCAGACAGATCCCATAAATCAGTCTGACTGTTTCATTTGTATGAGGACTATTGATTTTCTCCTTCTCTCCATGAACCAGAAGGTGGCATCTGATTACTGGCTTGTAAATTTGCATCTCTTCTATCTTCACTGCCACGGTCAACTTCAGTGAATCCTTTTCTTTACATATTCATCAGTGTGAACACACAAAATTTATGCCCACCTGTCTATATTCTTCAGACAAACACACACACACATAAATATAATTGTTAACCAGTTTCTGTTATTATTAACCTGGCACTGAAGCCTTTTGCTTAAAGTCTGAAATCGCGGTGCATTTATTGGCAGGTTCAGAAACACAATCCTGGAGCTTGACTTTACTCCCATTCTCCAAACTGGAAAATGAAAGCTAAAGAGATCAAAAGGTCTCCTTCAGAATTAGACAGAAATGTTGTGACAAAGCATGGAATATTAAATTTCATTGCTTTCACCCTTGGTGCTCCAGCTACAAGACGAGTCGAACCAGGTGCTCTATTTTACCAAATCATGACATTTGTAAACTCCTCAAGTGTCTGACCTTAGTTTCTATGTATTCAGACCTCAGTGAAAAATTAGTGTTTGGGCCTCAGTTCTGATGAAGATGAACAAGCATTCTGCATCCCCAGAACAGCTGATCCACACTGAGATGAGCTGTTCCTGTTGACCTGTAAATGTCTGGATCTTTTTAACCAAGCACATGATGCTTTTAAACCCAAAGGTGCTTGGTTCAATCCCCTTTGCACTAAGGATAGTTCTTAAACATCTCTTTAATATTAGAGGGTTTTTTTATGAGAGAAAAAGTATAAATAATTGGCTTTTCTCATGAGAAACAGCTGGGCAGAGGTGCAAAGAGAGCTTTCAGTGAAGTCTGTGGTTTCACAGTGCAATGGCTGTCAAGACCTACACTTTGAAAATGTTTGGAGGAGTTGTATCATGTTAATGGTTAAATGTGAGGATTCAGATGTTTGGAACTTTCTGGCCTCAATCATCAGAATTTGTTTGCTATTGAATGGTGTTTTCCCTGACAGAAAGTGTTGCCTAATTTTTATAGGGCATGGACAGGATCTGCTTGCACAGCTTTAGAGAACAAACTGTGCTCTGGGCAGCTGGAAATACTAATGCATGGCACACACTCCATTTGTCCTTAATCCCATAAGCAGAGAGCTTGAGCCATGAAAAATCATTTAGAAAAATGCATGGAAAGCTGGACAACGACACAGGGATTTCTGAGCTTCATGGCAAAGCCAAAGGACCAACCTGCACCTCCAGGGAAAGAGCAGGAATCACTGGTGCAGGTTGTGAATGTGAATATTGCAAGGTGACAGGAACATGGGGAAGCAGCAGCCAGGACTGGAAGATGGGAACTGACAGGAGTGAGCTGTGCAAAATCAAAAAGAATATAGTTAAAGGTGATGGGATGCTGATTTATTTAATGCAACAGTGAAGAAACAAGAAGGAATATCCTGGGTGAAAGGGAAGCTGTCTGGGTCAAAGTCACACAGGGGAAGAAGGATGAAAGAGTCATCAGTGCACTTATTCTTGAAGTCCCTTATAGATTTTCAAGAGAAGCCATGTGAATAGAGAGAGGTTTCTGTGACAGTCTCATAAACACAGTGCTTTAAATAAACATATATTTGCATATACTTACAAACATAACATATTTTACATTGCAGTGTGGTTATAAATCATACAATCTATACATTTACAAGATTAAATTGTTATTAAAAAACTAATCATTTTGGTGTTCCACCTTTGAGGTGAAAGCTGAAGACCAATAAAAAAAGAAATTGCCAATAAGATTCACTCGCTCCATTTTAGAACTGGCAGATTTCTCTGACAAATTCAACAAGAAAACCTGTGGCAAATCAGGTCTGGATTAGGTTTTGCCAAATAACAAGAATGCTGCAGAAATCAGATCCATGGGGAAGGTTATGTACATCCAGGCAAGGAGAACTCACTGAACCTGGATGGTGGCTGAGGCAAACAATCTGTTCATTTCTTTGTGTTCAACTCACATGCACAACTTACTCTACATTTTTCCTGACTGCATTTGAATCTTTTTGCACTGTTTTAATTTCTTTTCTAGTTCTCACTTGGTTTGATTTTACAATTCTGCTTTCATTTTCTATGAAGCATCCTTTTCCATTGTGCATCATCTTCTAAATCAATTTATATTTATGATTCTGTCTCTGATTATGATGAATACTCAGGGAGAGATAAATGAAATATGCCATGAAACACAAGCTCTATCTGATTATCTAGGCAAAGAAGCTTTGAGTAAAAGGGTGAAAATTTGAAATTTAGAAAAATAGAAGTTATTAGTCATTTAAAAAGTGCAGAATAGCCTTCAAGTAGGAGAATTTTGAGCATAAATTACTCTCAGCTTCCAAGATGGAGTTCATTGTTCTCATCAAAATTATTTTCTGATATCAGTGTTTACAGCAATAGTAAAAGGAATTATTCAGAAAGACTTTTCTGTCCTGAACGTTACAAAAAAAGTAGAAATAATAAAATGCATCCTGCACCACATTAAATATCAACAGGACAAACATCTGCAGATTAAACCATGCCAGACTTCCTGCACAGTCAATGGGGAGCCAAATGGCCAGTCTGGGGTCTGAGGTCATTTCTCCCTTAGAAATGTAATTTTAGAAGAAAGTAACTGCTTAGAAAAGGAAGCTGTACCACTACTTTACTCATAGGTATCCCTGTTTGGCTTTAGCATCCAAAGATACCACACCAAAAGCTACAGAAATGGGTCTGCTCATGGATGACACCTCTTTGAAGGCTAAAAAGGGAATCACATGCATGTGTATGTGCATATGTACATGTGCAGCTCCCACAAATGAATCCAAAGGGGAAAATTTCATATGAGCATGTAACTATTTCATTACATTCCTTCCACCTTCTGCTGCCACGGTGCTACACAAAGCTTTTATTTAGAAAAGGCAGTAATTTTGTTCTAACATGCAGAACACCTGGCTCCCCAGAATATCATTATGGGGAAGCAATGCTTTTATTGTTTTATGATGGTTGCTATCAAAAAACAATTAGAAGAGTAAATGTGTTAACTGATATCTAATTGTCTTTCTGTGGCTGGTTTGGCAGAATAAAACACCAGAACCTTCTGGAAGCAATTAAAGATATTAATAAAATGGATTTGCTGTGCACATATATCACTGATCACAGCACAGAGAACATGAGCACAGAGCATATCCAAAATTTATATTATTAAGCTGCATAGAGTGCTCTTTTATTTTACCTGGACTTCACTGTTTGTTGTTGTGACCTGGGAAAAAAACCAGAGAGAAAACAGAATATCTAGTTCAATGGCATAAATGAATAAAGAATTAAATCACTAGACTCTTTTCTCAGTGGTTTACAAACCTTGGGGCCAACTTCCCCCTGACATAAGTTTAGTCAGATAAATCACAGGGAGGAATCTCTGGTTTGTGTTTTCATCTTTGGCCATGTAAGTCACTGGTTTGCAGTGTCTGGCAGATGGAGTTTACACACAGTAACAAGAAAAAAACAGAATTTATAACATTTTTGCTTAAATTACAAACGCATTTCATTTTATTTGTGAAGAACAGGTTTAACAGGTTTACTGAATTGTTTGAAATACTGAAGTGCACCTACTGGAATAGACATAGAAAGCCCTGCTCAGCCAGTCCTTTGTTATCTATTTCTGACACTTCTGCTTCTGCTTAGAGATTTTCTCAGAACAGGTAAATTCTGAGTATGCATTTGGATGTGTACATGATTGCACAAGTTGAAGAAAGAGGGCAAGATTTCTATCCAGAAAAATAAAATTCAGCCTAATAGTGGAAGTTAAGCCTACTCCTTTAAAGCATTTCCATACTGTGAGCCTTTTACAGCTGCAAATAGATTAAAGGGGTGTTTAAAGGTATAGCATTAAATGAGTACAAATAACTGTTTTACGTAAGTTGCCTGGGGTACATCAGTAGCCTTCTAAATGATCAAAAGGTATAGCTGGAGGCAAGGTCCAAAACCACCTGCTTATATAAAAGCCTTTCATATGAGGTAGCTGATATCATACATTTACATTGATCTTCCTTTAAACACAATAATGAAATCAGCATCAAAATTATGTTTAAGTACTGTTTTAACTACCTGAAGAGATGGGAGCAGAAATGCAGTTCCATCCCTGCATTGCCCCATTTGCCACTGCACTGGGATCATGGATTCTGCCTTATCTGGCTGTGGATCAGCAGGGCTGAGGTGTCTTAAGCTTTTTTAAGAGATTTTGGGATGGATTTTAAGCTCTGAGGAGTGTTCTTCCCCTTAAACACATGAGCAGTTCCAACCACCTCCACTTCAGCCATTGCTGCAGGCTCAAGCATGGATGAGTGGCTGAATAAGACCCAGAGCAGAGACAGACACTGATATTACAGACACTTTGCTGGGCTACAGGGTTTTCAACCAGCATTAAGTGAAAAAAAGTTTATTTTGAAAAACCTGTGGAAGTGTGGCCCTTCCAAAAATGTCACATTTAATCATGCAGATTACTTAACAATTCTGCACATCTTAACAGCTCATGTAGCTTCATTTTTCTAACCAATCACACCAACATCTGCAGCATTATTATTCTCTATGCATTAGTGATGCCATTTTTTCAAGCTTTACCTTTTGAATCAGTTCAGCCTATCTGGATATTTGTAACGTGCCCACTCCTAAGCACAGGAGGTCTTTTAAACAATAGTATTTATGCAATAACTGCCCATCAGTCTGTGTATCAGAGGCTGGGCAGGGCTCTGAACAACCTGCAAGGTGCCCCTGTCCATGGCAGGGGGCTGGAACAAGATCTTTAACATCTCTTCCAACTCAGACCATTCTATGATTCTGTTTGTCCCCATTCCTGCTGGAATAACCAGGTACCAACAGCACAACACAAATCAAAAGCACTTTGAGGCTGTGACTAGAGGCAGAGAAAAATAAATCTGAATTTGGAATAATTTCTTTTCATTGACTCCTATTGGGGGATGGTGGATTAACTTGGAACTAGAGGCCAAGTTAGGAGAGATAAATTTCATGTTGTGAGACCATCACTGACAAAACCAGGAGTATTTTTCTGTTTCTTGTTTACCAAGAGTTCCAAACTGGCAACTGAAGAAAGTGCTCATGATATGGCCTCTCTGAGCAGTACTTTAATAAAACTGCAGCCCTGCCTCATGGTTTGCAGGATGTGGAGCCAATCTGTGCTTGCAAAGCAAATAACCAGATATTTTTCCATAATGCTGAGATGTTTATTAACTATTAAAAGTAGAAGACAAAAACCTGAATTCAGACCCTGACCAGATTAATTTTGCTTACTAAAATATAGCAATGTAACTGATGTTATATTTCCTCCTTAGAAAATAAAATATTTAGTTCACTTTTAACAGGGAAAAAAAAAAAATAAGAAGAAAAAAATGAACCCGAGGAAAAGTCCTAAAAAGAAACCTGCAAACCTTAAAGGACATTGATCAGCTCCTTCTCCCCCATGAACACATGCACAAGAGAAAGCTTTTAAAGTGCCCTTATTGTCAGGATACTGACCTTGTTTAAGAAAGAAAATGACATCTTTGTGTTCTGCATTTATTCCCTAACTGAGTAAGTTCCATCCAAAAACAGGGGAGAAGAAAGAAAAAAGACCAACAAAAAAGCACTTTTTTTGAGATTTATGATACTTAGACTATATTGCTTATAAAAAGATGGAAGACCCCACAATTATGTGCATTACTTTTACAGAGAAAAGTGTTTACAAAGTCTAGGGAAAAGGAAAAAAAAACTTCAGCCAACCTCAGGGTTTAAAAGCCTTTTTCAAGATACCTTTTTTCTCTCCAAGGTGCTGAGCTGGAGTCGATAAAAGACCTCTCTTTGAGAATAAAATGCAAAAAGTCAAAACAGTTTTCCATTTTAGAGGAAGCTTTTCAGTGTGTTTGCCACCATTTTAATGAGTTCTTCCCCTCTCTGGGTAGTCGATATAGGAACCTTAACCACATTTTAAGAAAGATAAAAACCCCAAAAAAAAAAAAAGAAGTTATTTGGGCTGGTGCTAAAAGACTACAAAATTCCTGATAAAGTTTGGCTAAAAGGCACTAAATAAATAAAACCTGTGAGTCAATGGGACACCTGACAATATATGAGTATCTAAAGGAAAGGTGTTGGAGGATGGACCAGGCTCTGCTCAGGGCCCAGCACTGGCACCAGAGGATGGGCAGGGACTGAGCCCAGCAAGTTCCACCTGCACAGGAGGCAGAACTTCTTTCCTGTGCAGTGACTGAACAGATTGTCCAGAGAGGCTGTGGGGTCTCCCTCACTGAGGATATTCCAGAAATGTCTGGATACAATCCTGTGCCCTGTGCTCTGGGATGGCCCTGCTGGAGCAGGGAAGTTGGATCAGATGAGTCCCTTGGTCCCTTCCAACCTGCCCCATCCTCTGAGTCTGTGATTCTCTGACGTGGAGTTACTTGGAGAGTGAGAAACCAAAAGAAGATGGAGAGGTCCTGTAGACAGAAATATCACTTACAGCTTGAATATGGCCTGGATTTTTTTCTTCAAAGTCCACAGAGCAGCAAGGCTGAGCTGGTGCAGCAGGTTACTCAGCCTGCAGGGAAAAGGGCCCAAACAGTTAACTTTGCAAATGAAATTATGAGGGGAAATCACCCAGGTCTGCCTTGACAGGTTCATGCCTGTTTTGAAGCTCAGCTCATTTATTGGACTTAATGATCATTTTAGGTCCCTTCCAGCTGAACTATCCTACTCCATTGGAATCAATGTGGCATACATGATATGGCATATGAAAGGAAAACAGGAAAAAAAAAGGCAGTGAGATATTTCATGCTCTCAGATAATTAATTTAATTTAATAAAGGTACACAAATATATATCTATCCCCAGTGGTCCTTTCCTAGACACTAGCAAGCAGATTCCTTCTAAGCATCTTGTAGTTTTTAGGAAATGTCTGTAAGGGATGCAGCTGTTTCTAATTCACCCTCAGATTTCTATAAAAATGACTAAGATGAAAATAGAGTGCAACTCATTAAAACTCAAGGATAAATTAAAAGAGGCTGAATTAAAAGCTTCCCTGTGACAAAACACAAAGAACCAGGGAACACAGTGTTTCTTTGAAGTATAGATGGTGGTGGACAGACCACCACTGCATAGGACAATGAATTTCCAACACCTTAGTGTTACTCATTACCAAGAAGTGCATGAACTGGAATAACAACTGTTGGAGATGAAGAATGTTGAGCCAGCAAATGTCATCTATCATCTTTCTGCCAACAAGTGCTGAATTCACCACCTCCCTTTGTGATGCAGGATGTAGGAGACCAAAGCAAATACCTGTTGTCGACACCTGGAACTAAAAAGGCCACCTGCCAGGATTGATTGGCATGGCTCGCCTTTAACAAAAGCTGCCTCAAAAAATCTACAGGACAGAGACAGACAGGCAGAGTTCAGAAAGAACTTAAATAGCACCACATGTTCCCCACAATGGCTTTATCTGAATCCTGCTCAAAGCCATCTCCCTTTACTTTTTAATTCACAACTTACCGATGTCTTCAGAAGCGGAAAAAGAAAGGAAGAGAAAAAAGGAAATGGCTTTCCCTCTGCTTTCTGCAAGGATAACACAGGGTCTGTTTGGCTTTGGTTGTGGGTAATGGCAGCTGTATTTTCAGATTGATGATTTAGTCCTACTGTCTGGACAAACACTGACAGACATTTCACACAAACATGACTTTGGATTGAAGACTACAGTGTCTAGAAAAATATGTTGTATTTAGGGGTCTGACAGTCTTGCAGAGGCCATGTCCGTGTCTAAGCTTTTTCCACAAGACGTTTTCTTGAAGATGTTTCTGCCAAAAAAAAACACTCCAGGAGATCCTGCCTTTCAACAGGAGGGTGTCTGCCAGTTCCCTTGTCCTGTTTTCTGTTGTCTGCAAGACAGCAAGAAATGAGGGACCTTGCAGCCTGACACCTCCTGCCTCCCACTGAGGTGGCCTCTGAGTGCCACAGCTCCCACTCCTGGCCTTGCTGCATGCCATTAGAAATCTGCTCACCACGCATCTCTGATGCTCATTCCACAGCCTGCTGAACCCTGAAGTGTCCTTAAATCCACAGCAAGTGCATCAAGGACAGAATATTTAATTTCCTGCTGGCTGCAGCCTGGCATTATCTGTGTTCCTGAAAATTGCTGCCTTATAGTAGCAGTAGCTATTTTTAAATTCCTAGACTTGGTGCAAATAACGAAGTAAAAGGACAATGCATCTTTATGGGGATTGCTGAAACTGAAGAGAATGGGAGCTACTGATGAAATGAAGAGGTTTTGATAAACATTTTCTTAAGGTCAAGTTGTTTGAGAACAAATGTGCACAGACACATCTGCAGATGACCATTAGCTGCCAAAAAAACATAAGGAGGAGATATTTGAGTCTTTATCCAACAGTGACAACAAAGGTGGGGCTCCCAGTAAACAAGTCCAGGATGTAACAAACAGACATTGGCCTTGGGCTTCCTTATGATGGTGTACAAAACTGTACAACTACCAGCCATCCTAAAGTGCCCAATTCCTATATTTTCTTGAGTCAAAAGGGAAATGAGAGAAGATGAGAAGGAAATAGAATTGCTGGAAAGGGACAAAGAGATCTCTTTTGGCAGAAGACATCCAAAAGATGTCCTTGGTGCTGTCCTTTGTTAGGATTAGAAGAGTTACAAACAGGTCTGTAACATGCTAGGCCTGGACTGAATAATTTAGAATGAGTCATGGGTGATATCTCATGAAATGTAATAAACAGAAACTGTGCAGAAATTCGGCTGGGGAAATCCTACTAAAAGATTTTTAAAAAAAAAAATTTCAGAGAATACATATCTTAGTTTCCTTAATTTACTGTTTCAATGCTTCTTTCAATGTTTATCCTAACAAGATCATATAACAGACCAATACAGAAGCTTTCCCAGACAGTGACACTGAGCTCTTCCCTTTGAAAGAAGGCCTGCACCATATTTCTTCTGCTAAATACTCTTTATAGGAAGATGATCACTGTGTGAATGTGTTGGTTTAGCTGAATCCCAGGTAGCTGGGAAAAAAAATTAAAACTCAGAAAAATAAAAAGCTGAGCAACTGGTGGAAAGACTTTCATAATGAGCATTGAGCATTCCACATTGAAATGCAAATGCCTACTAACCCTTCTGACATCTATCACCGGTTTTCTTTTGTTACCTGCAGCATGTCATGGGATGTTATGTGTCATTTGGGCACCTTTCAGGCTTCACCTCAGTGGTGCAACCTAAGGAAGGGTGGTATTTATATATATACACCATTTATATATAACCTAAGGACTGGTATTTATATTTCCCATAATAATCCTCACTGGGTAATCAGATGTTTCTGTGGGAAACGCCTTGGCTTTGCTGGACTGGCTATGCTCACCTAGAGTCGTTTTCCAAAAAAGACTCAGGTTCAAGGTGAAAATATTAATTCTACTCAGTCACTTTAGGGATTTACACTGTTGAGCTTCCTCAGAATCAAGCCTGTCACTAAGATTGCAATCAATTCAAATAATTTAAAAAATATAGAGTCAAAATAAATAGACATAAGAGCCCATTGCTTAGATCACTCATGTGGAAGGCAGATGACCTGGTTTGCAGACTTTTCTCGAGCTATGGGGTGGTTATGACAGCACTTTCCACAGAATGTTCTCATTACTGTAATATTCCACAGGCAGATCTCTAAATGTTTGCTCCAACACCACTGCTCAAGGCTGGCAAGATTCATGGAGCCAAAAGGAGGGAATGTGCAGTTCAGGCATTTGGCTGGAGGTAGGAAAATTTGGTATCTTCCTTTTGCAATGTTTATTGTTTGTAAAAAATAACTATTCAAAGAAAAAGAAACATTGGGGCTTTTTTTTTTTTTTCCATGTGGCTCAGAACCTTATATTGTAATGTGGATACTTAATTCTGCCTCCTCCTGCCTGATTGTTTAGCTGCTCACTTGAACACCCAAATTCCTGTGTCAAACACCTCTGCTCATGAGTGAAAAACTAGGGATGAATTTCCTTCCCTGCAGCCTTTGCATCCAAAATCTGTTTGGCTTGCAAAGTTCTGGGAAGTGATATTTACTTGCTAGGTACTTTTAGAGCTAAATACATGCTCTAAGTGGACTGACATAGTCTGAGGGAAACGTTAATAATATAACCAGA
The DNA here is from genome assembly GCA_013396995.1 of Dicaeum eximium. Taxonomy (NCBI): domain Eukaryota; kingdom Metazoa; phylum Chordata; class Aves; order Passeriformes; family Dicaeidae; genus Dicaeum; species Dicaeum eximium. Next base: position 1,403,873 of record VWZP01009168.1, read on the forward strand.
AAATATTACTGATATCCATACAAACCATTATTTATTTGCAAGAGTAATTTCAGCCTTTTTCTCACGATCTACATGGGTTTTTTTCCTCTTCAAAATAATTTGAATTTCCAAGCAAATAAATTCAGTGTTTCTGTGCTGAGAATTTTTTTAACAAATCCTAAGATTATATTGGCAAGCTTACAGTATCTAGCAACAATTTTTATTATTATTCTTTTTTTACTTACATCCACACTGAGGAATACACTGAACACCAATGGATATGTTTTATGGATCTCCACACAAAAAATAAAGAAAAGAAGAAGAAGAAAAAAAAGCATAAGATAGAGCCCCAGTGAAAGAAATGAAAACATTTTCCTTTCAAAGCTTTCCTTTGCTTGCTAGGAAAATATTTATGAAATGCAGTTTAATGCATTTGCTGAAAATTAACACAGAGATGCATTTGCAGCTAATTAACCTATTCTCAAAGAAAGCAATTGGGAAATGCTTGATTAATGTTTAAGGCATAAGATACACACAAAAAATGTAGGCAAAACTTCATCATGGCACCCAGGAGATCGCTGTGTGACACAATCTAGAGTCTGTGTGTAGCTCACTCTCCACAGGAACTAATTTTGAAGCGCCAGAATGCTGTGAATTGTCTGTAAAACACTGTAGAAGAAGCTCAGTGTAGAACAGAAGGCATGCTTTCCCTAGGAAGAATGCTGATAAAATTTTAATGAAGTAACATGTTGTCATGGGGATTTGTTGCTATTCATTAATTCATTGTGCTTTTCCCCTATAGTTTTGCTGAAGTTGAGTGACAAATTGTCAAGTAGCAGTCTTAGAGGTTTAAAGTTTCTCATTGATAATCCAACTTTACCACAAATAGTTTTAAAGTATCCACTGTTTATGGAATAAGCCTTCTGAGGTGCTGGAGTTGGACTCATCCATGTGGGGAGAGCCAGGGAAGGGGCTGGGTTTACTTTATTCCCTCAATCACCTCACTAACAGAAACTGAAAAATCCACCTCCCAGGCACAGGTCCTACCACATCTGAATATTTCCAGACATGCTCATATTATCAGCATGCCCATCTTTAAAAAAACAAAACAATAGCCCTGAAAAATGTGTGTTCTTCCCACTGAGGGTGGGGTGAAGGCTCTGGCCTGAGGCCTGAGAAGGGCAAAGAAGTTGGGGAAGGGTCTGGAGCACAAGTCTGATGAGGAGCAGCTGAAGGAGCTGGGAAAGGGGCTCAGCCTGGAGAAAAGGAGGCTCAGGGGGACCTTGTGGCTCTGCACAACTCCTGACAGGAGAGGACAGCCAGGTGGGGCCAGGTTCTGCTCCCAAGGACCAAGCAACAGGACCATAGGGAATGGCCTCATGTTGTGCCAGGGGAGCTTTAGGTCAGATATTAGGAAAAATTTCTTCAGGGAAAGCATTGTCAAGCTTTAGGAGAGGTGGAGCCACCACCCCTGGAGGCATTTACAAGCTCTGTAGATGTGGCACTTGGGGACATGGTTTAGTGGTGGTCCTGGTGGTGGTGCCGGATCAATGATCTTAGAGGGTTTTCCATGATTCCATGGTATGGCTGCTTCCAAAGCAAAAAATAATTTTATCCTCTTGTCTGGGCATTTGGGTGTGAGATCTATGGGGATTCTGTTGTATTTTTTTTGTCTCACAAGGGCTTTATCAATGCAACCCACATCAGGGTATGAAGTATCTCTGGAATTTACCTTTACAAGAAGGCAAGTATACAAACCCCCTATAAAAAGTTTTTTTTGACTGACATTTCAATAACCACAGGGATCATACTCAAACCCTAAAATGGTGAGGTGCATGGTGCATGGAAAGAAGAGTTTAGTGGGCTTCATGTGAGAAGAGATGTTGAGTCATTTATTTTTTTTCCTTACTCAATGTGTGTTTCCACATCAGACCATGTCTTCTGTCTTAATCTTTAAAAGTATCCACACCCAGCACAGACTTTTGTAGTTTTTTATTCAAGATAACATTTTCGTACCTGAAAAGTTACCCTAAGGTCCCTGAATACTACAGAGAATGACAATCAGCTTTAGCTGGTGTCAGTTGGATCAATTGTTTCTCGTTTAAGCTATTCCAAAGTTTCAGGGGGTTGGTTTGTATTTTTTTGTCTATATAGGGCAAATATTTTCAAGGTTTTCAGGAAGAGGATGGTCTAAATTTTGCACAATGAGGTGATATTCACATAGCAACACATTCTTAATCTATAATATTTTCCAGGACTGGCTTCCAGCTGTTTTCCAGATTTGCTGACAACTCTGCAGTGGAAATAGTTGGAGTGTAGTATCAGACATGATCATGACAAGTCCTGGCCTCCAGATTTTAATTTCCCACTAATATAGCTGAAAATGAAGGTGATGATTTTAAACAGACATTCTGAGACATCTCTGTTTACCCAGACTTCCCTAATTATCAGCAGTGAATGTGGATATTTAGTCAGTGAGGGATATGTAGGAGACAAAATTATTTCATAAACAGCATGATCTTTGTTTAGTTGTTGTAATGGATGCACACATGGTTTTGAAACTACATCTACATCTGGAAGAATTTTTCCTTCAGAAGATTGCCAAAAAATTTCTCCTTTCCAATTCTGTACCAGTGTCAAGAATAAATCTTCCTAGCCACCACAAACTGGAGATCTGAATTGTTCAGTCTACCAGAAACAGTCTTAAAAGAATCTCTTAAATTATTAAATTTCATATCAGCTGTGTTTTCTCAGAGTTCACCCCAATACTGTGTTGGCTGGAGAGGGGCCTTTCACCAGGGCAGTGATAGAGCAAGGGGGAAAGGCTTTAAACTGACAGAGGGCAGCCTGGAGGTTTGATAGGATGAACAAATTCTTCCCTGTGAGGGTGGAGAGGTCCAGGCACAGGTTGTCCAGAGAAGCTGTGGCTGCCCCACATCCCTGGAAGGGTTCTGGGGCAAGTTGGAAGCCAAGGAAATTCATGCATCTCGTAGCCTGTGCTTTTCCACAGAGCTTTCTAGTGGTAGAAAATTTGAACCAGTTACTGCTGAGGCTGTACCATATCTAAACTCAGAACTAAAGGTGTAGCAGGCCATCATTGTTACCCATTCCATCATCCTGTCCTGCTGCTTGTGCCTGTGGCTGACTTGGAAACAGGATGACTCCAGAGGTTTAGCTTGTCTGTTACTTCATATTTTCTAAAATATTTTCTCAGTTCAACATGGTTTGAGTAAATGTGTGATTGAGAAGTGATAAGAAAAAAATTACTAAAAGAATGAAGACATTGAGATTAAAGGCCTAATTATGAGGACTTGCAGAGCCAAAAATTTGGACTCTGAGCTGGTTGAATCAGTGTAATCATAGATCAGTGTAACTTTATACCAAGTGAGAATCCAGGGCAGAGCCTGCTTTGTTAGTGTTAAGTGGGGAGTTAAGCCAAATTATCCTGTTACACACTGGATCAGAATCAAGCCTCTTGTGATCCTCCACCTAGATTTTCCTTGCTGTCTAACCTTCTGCATCTAAATCTCCTTTTAAACACACTTGTCTTTCATTCCAGTAGGACCTTAGCATAATTTGCACTTTAATTCTACCTTTTGCTAAATGATCTTAATGTCCTTTTCAGGAATTAATTGATTAAGGCTCTGCCTGCTCTTAAGAGTGCAGGCTTTCATCCTCAGTTTATCCGGGGGGATATTGAAACATATCCAAGTCAAGTAACAAGCTCAAGGTCACGGGAGGGGAATGAACAAAACTGGGAATCGAACCTCCACGCCCGGATGTGCCGAGCTGCAATCCCTGCACTCAGCTCTTCTCATCACCCTGTGTGTGCAGGCAGCTCTGGAGCCAGCAAGTTTTAGTGAAGCCTTGCAGTGAGATGTAATTAATTTGTTACGAATGCCTATAAATAAAATAAATGCTGAAATGATCCACACTTCTCTGTTGTCAAAACCATCCCCATCTCTCGCAATCCCTGCTCACTGGCTGCTGACATTATTTCTTGGTTATTGGATGACAGTTCAGTGCCTTGAGTGTTCCTCTCGCTGTAGGGTTAGTAGGATAATTGACAAACCACAGGGACCAGATCCCTGGATTAGGATGACCGGACTGTCAAAACAGCCATGACAAACTCTCACATCAACTTCTACTGCAAGTCAAGTCTATGAGGGAAAAATGCACCTTGGCAGAGCCAGAAGGGAAGTCTTTAGTTTAAACCTTTTCCCACTGCACAAAAAGCTGCAGCAAGGGGGAGGAGAGAGCGTGGATCTTTGTGTTTAATTCATAGAAAACTCTGTTCCAGCTAGTCACAATTAATTAGAGTACTTGAGTAAACATTTTGGGGTCCTATTGTGTTTGCTTAATGTGTTTACTGGAATGCATGACAGATGTCACTTCTGTTTCTTATTAGAGACTGACAAATGACTGTAGAGTCTGTGTGTGTGTGTAGCCCTCAAGAACACCCACACACACACAAATCAATTTATTTTGTAAGGTGCATATTAGCATCTAAAAGTCGTGGATACTATTTAAATTAGTTACTGTCTACATAGGAACTTTAGAAATTTAAAGCATTATAGAAATACTGTTACTAGTATTACTGAATAATATCTTCAGGGCTTTTTCTTTTTTGCATTTAAATTTTTAAAAAGAATACTTGAAACAATAGTCAAATCATTTGCTTTACTTCATGTCACTTTTAACATGTCTCTTAGACTTTCAGAAATTCAGTCACACGTCTTTGAAATGACAGCTAGAGTGGCATCTGTTTATAAAGAAAGAGAAGTGTTCTCTGTATGAAAATCTATATTGCAAAATGTTGAAAGAAAATGAAAATGCAAATACAGAAGAAGGTTATTTACTTCATTCTGCAACTAACACATGGGATCGGGACACCTAGGATTAGAAATATTCAATTGTTTTTAAAATATAAAACTTAAAAATTATTCTTCATGCTTCACTTGGGCTTTGGAGTATGACCAAATGGGTTTAGAATAGCTAATCAGTTTTTGGGGGGGTTTATTTTATTGAGAGTCACGTTTAAGAGAGAAAAGTGAAATTAAAAAAGAAGATTCCACAAACACCGTTTTACTGAATGTCACAGAATGCAAAACAAGAGCTAAGAGTTATAGTATTGAGGATGAAAATCTAGAGATAGAAGGGAATCAACGTAGGAGGAAATGACATTTTCTGCATGAAAACTAAAATGACAATTTTGGCTTGCGTTTTCCAGAATTTTGTGGGGTTTTTTATTTTTTTCTCTGTGAGGCACCAACTTTTCTGGTAGGGGAAAAGATTTACATCCTGAAGCTGACTGTTGTCATTCAGATGTGAAATGCCCTCAGATTTGTGAAGATACATAGTTTGAATTAAAGCTTCTTCTTTATTATGTTGCTGTGGTTTTTTTAACTACAGAATCAAATCCAGTCATGGGACTCTTTAAAGTAGGTTCTTGGTCTATCCTTTGATTAAAGAAAGCACATGTGCACCAACAGGTTTATTCATGTGGTTCCAGAAAAATCTTCAGAGTTGAAAAAGAAGTGGAATTTTGTTTATTTTCCCCCATAGTGCAAAAAGTGGACAGTAAATACATCTAGACATTTTTAAAATATGCTGATATATGGCCAAATGACTCTAGCTGCTGATAGGAGTGAAAACCAACGTGAGGCACCCCAGTTAACCCACCCATCATCTAGAATTGCTTTTACCAGTCCTGATCTGAATGAAATTTCATTTGCTCCAGGGAAAGTTTGCTGAAGGTCTGTGTTGGAGGAGTCAAATCTCCATTGCTGAGAGAGCCAAATAAAAAGTTTATTTCTGGCCTTAGGCCAGTCCTGCTTGTTACCTGTGAAACTCAGTGTCAGTGGGAGGTTAGAACAAAACCTTTCTTTGACCAACCTGCTGATTCCTCCACTCACATTGTTCTTCTCCATGGGCTCAAGCAAATTTGGCAGCAGGGGAGAAGAGTCAGCAGTGTGTTCTTGTGGTTTCATGTGGTGCCAGCTGGGTCTTTGCTTACAGGAGGCACAAAGAAGTTTTCATAGCATGCCTTGATCATAGAATCACAGAATCACAGAACGGTTTGGGTTGAAGGGATCTTAAATCTCAGCCAGTTCCAGCCCCTGGCCGTGGACAGGGACACCTTCTGCTAGACCAGGTTGCTCCAAATCCCTTCCAACCTAGTCTTGAACACTTCCAGGGATGGGGAGTCCACAACCTCTCTTACTTTAGTTTTGTTTAGGTAATTTAGCAATTCTTGGCTCAGGTGTTTTAATTTCTCTGTGACTGATATTGTCATCCTCCAAATCATGGTGTTACTATATTAAAAATTAAAAGTTAAAACTTTTTTTTATTATTATTATTATTTTAAAGTCATTCCAAGTGAAAAAACTGAAAGTTTCCTTTTGGAGATGGTGACTTAGAAATGTATCATTGCTTTTGAAAACACTTTTCTTTTTTCTTTCTGCCCAAATTAAATCTGTGAAACTGAATTAAATCCATAAGACCTTTTGGTAATACTGACTGCACTTCTCACAACTCCACTGTAATATGAGAAACTAAAAAAGTATTTACAGCATGAAACCTAAAATATCAGCAAGCATGTTCCAAACGTATACTTTGAGCTTTTTAGCCTACATCTATACTCTGATTCAACATTTCTGATATAAGTAAATGTATGTGATTGGGAAAATGATAGTGGTGCCAAATTTGTGTGGGATACAAGCACGTTTGCCACATAAAGGAATGACATTATTCAACGTGGTAAAAGCTGCATCACTACAGTTTAAGTTTTCTGTAAAATGTTACAAGTCTTCCCCCAAAGAAAATATTGTGCTAGAAGCAATTTTTCAACTTTTTTTTTTTTTTTTTGCAACAGGGTTCTTCACTGCTGAGTTCCTAATATAACCTTCTGTTAACCCCCAAATTACAGTTTTTCCTGTTGAACTTCATGTAGGGATCTCACATATTCCTGATCCTGCTTGTTTTTTATGCAATTAGCAGCACATTTAGAGACTAACCTGTTAGCTGTCCAGGAACACCAAGCTGGTGGTCTTGCTGAAATCCTAATTTCAGGGAATGACCAACCAGCAGTGTCACACACTCCAGCATTGGCTCAGCTGCCAGCCAATGTGTTACACTGGTTCAACAAGGACCCTCAAATGCCTACAGCAGAAAGGACATGACTTTCCCCAACTTTTTGGAAGATAAAATTACCAAGATTTCTGAAAGCAGAAGCAAAGTCACTGCAGTGCTGAGAATACTGAGTAATAACTGGGATGATCTAAGGAACAAGGTCTGGATAAGAATGTTTAATATGTTAAAAGCAAAAACAGCAGAAGAGACTGAAGTTCCTCAGCCATTTTCATGTTGTGCCAGAAACCCACACGGACCTTAAGAACCAGGGCTGAGTGCTTATATGGTATAAATCAGGACAGTGTTATTCAATTTTGTGTTTCTGGAAGGAAGGAAAGAAAGAAGGAAGAAACATTAAATGTGAAAATTATTTTCCACTTATGTTTTTGAGAATTTATCCTTAAGTTAGAATCCCCTTTTTCATGGCATGACTTGGATTTTTAATCAAGAGAAGGCACTGAGAAGTGAGTCAGGAGCATCTCCTCCAACTTCTGTTCCCCTCCTTGTCCTATCTGAGCTGAAAATATAGAGCTGAAATAGAGCTGGGTGAGGTTGAAAGCGGCTCAAGGTGCAATTTGTAACCCATAAGTAACCTTTCTGTATTCAGTGGCTGATTCAAAAAGGGGCATAAATTTGCAATTATGTACAGTTAAAAGAACTTTTAGCTCATATAATGAAAAATCGAGTTTTCATTTGGTAATGGTTTTGGATAAATTGCGAGGTCAGCATTGTTTCTTTGTCTGGTTCTTTTAGTGAGGAAAGATCCATAAACTTTACCTGTTAAAATCAGAGATCACATTTGTTTTCATCTTTCATCTTTTGTGCCTTAGAATTGGGATGAGAATTATGTAGAGAAGAAGTAATAACTGCACACACAAATTATATGTACTTACAAAACCAACAGTAGATGTGTCTGTTAAAGGAATTAGGGAAAAAAAAAATCAGTTCAAGATTGAAGCCTGAACAGAGGGGAAGGTTCTGGCTGTAGTTCCAGCAATAACAGGAGCATGCTGAGGTCTGCCAAGAAGCCAAACTGGGATGAATGGAGAGGTTGCCCACTAGTAGCCAGTGGCAGCCCATAAGGTCTTGACTTCAGCCTGGGTAGGGCAGGCAGCATTGGCCAGCCTTGCACGGGATCTCAGGGACCTTGTCTAGCACACATCAGTAGAAATTTTCCATTTGGAGGCAATTACTTCCTAGCAGCAGTCATTGTGCTGGATCCACAAACTTCAGCCCAACAGGGAGTCGGACCCCATCGGGTCCAGGTCAGATGAATTTGCCACCTACCTGAGGTTTAAAATCATGTGACTTCAAGGTCAGATGGACACATCTGTCTGAACCTGCTTCTGCTATTTGATTGCATTTATTAATAGGAGTAATGCTTTTTCTGGATCATTTCTGATTCTTGCATTCAGTACACGGCTGACACAGATCACACTTTGTGCAGTACTGGGAGGAGAGTTGTAAATGTGTGGCTTTTTTCCATGCTTACATTTATGCTCTCTCAGTCACACTCATTCTGGTGTTTACCTTGTTTTACTGCACTTGGTAATAAGTCAGCCTGAGGAAGTGGTTACCTTTTTCATAAGATCACAGATGAACAAAATGGTTTGGGTTGAAGGGACCTTAAAGAGTGTCTTGTTCCAACATCTTCCCATGAGCAAGGACATTTTCCACTAGTCCAGGTTGCTCAGGACCCCATCCAACCTGGAGCATGTACATGGGGACAATACAATTTCTCTTCCCTCAAAAGAGCTCAGCTTGGCCCAAAACATGAGGACTCTGGACCAGCTATGAAAAAAGCCTTTGGTTGGCAGGCATTTTTGTGGTACTGGATTTTTTCCTTCTCCATGCCTGTAAATTGTGTACACTCAACAAATTAGGAAATGGAGCCTGGGATGGGCTCTGTGGAAGCACAGCCCTGCCTAAGCCAAGGAGAGACCTGTTTGCAAAGGTATCTTCCTTGCTGCATCTTCCTCTAGTGGTTTGTTCCTTCCAAACAACAGTACTTTAACTATTTTTACTGTTGAGATTGGCTTATTACAATACCAGTGTTGGAAACCAATGAGATACCAATGTTGGAAAAATCCAGCAAGGGAGAAGCAATATTTTGTATCAAAGATAGTGCAGTAAATTAAAAAGACATCTATCACTTAGAATAGCACGAATAAGAGCATTTTTCTTCTCTGAAAATTTTCCTTCTCTGCTGTTCCTCCTGCTCAGTGCCTGCAGTGTCTCAGTGCAGAGTCCACAAAAGCACAGGTGATCTCACTGCTCTCAGCAGAATTATTTTTAGTCAGAAGAATCATTTGCAGCAGCAAACTCTGAGCACTGCTTACAAGAAAATCCAGTCATAATTGAAAGGGTGCATGAAATTAAAACTTAAACCAGTAAGCACCACAAGGAAAAAAAAAAATCTAGTTGTGTTTATACAATTTACATCTATTTATATCTAACTGAAGTTCTACACATTTTTATTTATGTCTCCAAGCAAGTAATAATTAAGACAGATGCAGATGCCTATAATACAAACAATTTTTGCTTGCTATTGTTTGTGCTGTATGCTCAGGAGCTTTAGTTATGTTTTGAACAACCAGTGAGTTAAAATTGCAAATACCTACAGATCTGAGCCTGCCTTGAGCAGCCTTTTTGGTTCTGATTCCTGACCTACTTTAGAGGGTTTATTTATTTTTTTGCTGAAGGTAGCACCCAGCTTTTCAAAACAAGATGCTGAGCTAGAGAAATATTTCTAAACAATAACTTAGTTTGAGAGTAGTCAGTAACTGTAGGCTGTGTAAGCTCTGGGAATGAAGGATTATATCAAACCAAGGACCATCAGTTTTGTTTCTCTAGGTAAATACACAGTGACTTCAATTGGATTGTAGGGGGAGAAAGGCAAGCAGTGGAGGAGGAAGGGAAGGGTGAGGAGAGGGGTAGGATCTAAAGTTTATAGGTGTTGTATATAGCAGACCAGAGGTTTATTCTTTGAGTATAGTATAATAAAAAAAGAATTTTTTATGTGTGTTCTGCAATGTTGCTGTGGTTGTATGTCCAGAGAAATCACATTTTGTGACATTATGTAGAGCAGCTCCCCATGAGTGACTTCCACTTTCACTGAACTTTCTTCCATCACCTGTCATCTTAAAGCAGTGTGTGCATGACTCAGAAGTCAAAATCAATAGAAATAAGGAAAATGTAAGTCCTTTAGGCCCACTCACTGCTAATTTCAATGGCAATCCAGCATTTGACTGCTACAGTGACAGGGTTTCAGAGAGACTTTCTGCAATAGTGGTGTAAAATAAAGTGCTATTATAGTTCATCTATAGTGCTCTGAAGAACGGAGTTTTGCATACAACACATTGATATGAATATGTGTTATTTAATTTAATATTTATCAGATTATATAGGGAAAATAGACCATCTCCAGCAAAAGCAAAATGCCTGCGGTTCTATAAAGGGGAAAAAATATAACAGATTTCCAAATAAAAATTCAAATAGGCTTTAACTTTTACAGCTTTGAGTGCCAATAGGTAGATTAAAAGTTAGCTTGAAAAAATGCCTGAGGGAGCAAACAGTTGCTTAATGAGGATACATGGAATGAAATTAAAATGCAGCCTTAATAAAGATAAATTCAAAATGTAATGTTAGCAAAGTCATATTATTTAAATCACATTCCCATCTATAAAGTGACTACATTTGGTCTATCTGGAAAAACAGAATGAAGAAAACATACACAAACCCTCTAATGATCTCCCAAATCTCAAAGGTTGACTTCAAAATTATGGAATAAGATTTAGCCCACAGAGAATATGAATGGTTACATACAGTGCAGAAAGCCTCATTTCAACTTAGGGAATCTTCAAAGCTGTCTTCCCAAAAGGGCTGGATGTGCATGTTTTGGCTAGTGAGAAACAGATTAGTTTTGCTAAATATTAATAAGCCTTTCCTATATGCCTTAATACTTGCTATATTCTCATGCTGTTTTCCTCAGCAGTAAGAGTGTCTTATTGATCTGACACAGGTATTTCATTGCACACAGTGACACCGAACACACAGATGGTAAAATAAGACCTGCCAGAGCTAAGCTGACAGACATTTACTTCAGCAGCTGCAGGCACTTCATCAGGCACAGCTCTAATTCAGCTCAGCCTATGACCCTAGAGTTTACAATACTGTTTTGGGATGCCCTGATATATTGCCCATGAGCTTCTCCCATCTGTGTCGTGGAATCACAGGATATCCTGAGCTGAAGGGACCCACCAGGATCATCGAGTCCAGCTCCTGGCCTTGCACAGACACCCCAGCAATCCCACCCTGTGCATCCCTGAGAGCGGTGTCCAAACACTCCTGGAGCTCTGGCAGCCTTGGGGCTGTGCCCATTCCCTGGGGAGCTGTTCCAGTGCCCCAAAACCCCCTGGGGGAGGAACCTTTCCCTGACATCCAACCTAAACCACCCCTGAAACTGCTTCATGCTGTCCCCCTTAGTCCTGTCCCTGGTCACCAGAGAGGAGAGATGGGTGCTCGTCCCTCTGCTGCCCCTCCCAAGGAAGCTGCAGAGACTGTGTGAGGTGGAAGTTCAGCGCAGGGTATCACACTCAGTGATAACACAGTGGGTACACACAAGCCTGCCACACCCCAACAAACACCCCGCTACGTGATCCAGCAAAATGTGCTCGGTGTAGATGGAAAGTGGAGGTGTTGAAAGCAAGTCTTCACCCTGCATACCAAGTGACATTTCTTATTTAAGGAGCTGGTTGTAAGATCGAGACAAACCACTGAGAACAATTGTCTGTGTGGTAAAACTCTTCTCACAGAGCTGAGGCAGCGTGCACCGCTGCGAGTCTGATTAGAATTCTGGTGAACAAGCTCCTACAATTATGATTTGATTTTAATTAGTTTAGATATTAACAGAATAGGCCCCAGCAGTCTTTAAATGTCACTGGGTTTCCCAGAAGGCCAAGGGTGTCTCAGCCATCTTTCTTGCTTTGTCCAAAGGGCCTGCGGGAAACCAAGAAAAAGCCAAGAAATATCAAAGCCTCGAGTACACTGTGGTCACCCACACTAATCAGCATTGGGTCTGTCAAGCGTCTCTGTGACTCACATTACCAAACCTTTTAAAAGAAGCACATTTTAATAATTTCCTGAAATTACCCACTAAGGGCATATGTAACATTTAGCACGCTGTTATATACACTGCACTGAGGTTCATCAATCAATCAAAACAGAGTGTAATGTGCATGTTTAAGCTACATCACAGACTGTTGTTGTTGAGAACTTTTCAAAACACGTTGGTGCCAGTCTACTGGGGTGGCAATTAATTAGGAAGAAGGTGACCGGTGACATTGTGCACTGGGAAAATATTGCCAGGTTGTCTCCGAGTGTGAAGCAGTTTTTTTTTTTTTCTTAGCTGAAGCAGTTGGTTTGCTTTTGTGAAGCTCAGAGACTGAAGGGTCCTTGAGGAATCTGAAGGCCCTGACTGTTGTTCAAGTCAGTCCTTTAGTTTTAAGAAGAGAAAGAACTGTAGAGCTAAAAAAAGTTAGAGCATAATTCTGTGGAGGGAATTTAGTAGACAAAATACTGTGCCAAATATTATTTTTTCATGATGCAATTAAAATAAGTTTCTAGACTTTAAAATGGCCCCAGTAGATTATCGATCAGAAGGTTGAAGACAACTGAGTGAAACTCAGCTCCAAACTTAACTGTCTGAAAGTACACTGACGGGCAAAACTCTCCTTATTATGGGATGTCCAACCCCTGGATGTGTTCAAGGCTCTGAGCAGCCTGATCTAGTAGGTGACATCAATGCTTATGGCAAGAAAATTGGAATTAGGTGATCTTTGAGGTCCCTTCCAACCTGAGATTTTCTGTGATTATATGATTGTATTACTATTAGAATCTAGTAGTAGATTCTGGCTCATATCAGTTGTCTAAACAGAGGAAATTGTGTCCTTTGAGTGCCTTGGGATATTGAAGACTTTGGCTTGGAGCTGTCAGGTACAAAGCAGGAGATAGATTAAACCTTCTCCATTCTAGGCAGGCATCTAAAGGCAAAACACTGAGCAGCACTGAAAATTACTGGGCTAAGGGAATTTAGTTGATATCATAATATCCAGCCTCTTCTCTACTGCACAGTAGGTAACAATAATAACATAAACTTAGAGATACTCTCTGTGGTGTCTAGGACACAAATTCCCCAAGCACTTAATTTTTAGCTGCTCACTCTACACATTGTTTAAGAGGCTGCAAGTCAGTGGACTATGAGCCACCTGTCAAATCAAGATTACTGAGACATACTAAATTCTGTAGACAATAACACGCCAAGGAATAAGACATTAATATAATCTCTGGCCATCAAAATGATCAAGTGGAAGTAAGAGTTGACTTGATGTGAGTTCAAGATAAAACTGAGAGTGTCAGCTCCTTACCTGAATTGTGAGCAGGAGCAAAGCTGTGAGATAACAAACAAAAATTCTTGTGAGGCATCTTCCATGTTGTGATGAGAGAAACTACATAAATACCATAAGGAAAAAAAGAAAAAAAAATTCTCTGAGGTGGTGCAGATGTTCCTGTCTAGAGTCCCTCTTTTCTTTGGACTTGAAGCCAAAGTTAGCATGTTCACACTGAATTACACTTGCCTCTGGATCTCTGTGGGGTTCAGTGTGGGGTTCCCTGTGATTCCAACAGTACAGTCATCTTCTGTATGAATTTTCCTTTATTTCAATCAAAAGTGTTCACCACCAGAATGGTGTTTTCTTGGCATGCAACTATGAAATGCTTCATGCACGCAACAGAAAAGCATGCAGAAATCTTTGAGGTTGCAAAGCCTCCTATAATTTATTGGAATAGTACCCAAGGATGGAAGTCAAACTTGAAGCATTTTGGGGCTCCATGAGGTGTCCCACGAGCTATGGGATGTTATGGGCTATCCCCAAGCCATGCTGAGGCTCCCTGTGGTGGCTTTCCTGTTGGTGCAGGCCACAGCTGTGATGGAGAACAGGACAGCATTGAAGCAGGAGGGATGATAAACAGCTGGGTATGGGGGATCATTCTCTGTCCTGTTTTCATTTACCATCACTGGTGACTATGAAGGGCTGCTGAATGGTTTTAAAGAGCAGAATGCACTCAGGCAGTGCTGGTTTGGCAGCTATCAAACACCTAGGAATATTTAACCAGAGCTGTGGAGACCCTGAGAGGCATTCCCTGGGTTAGGGAGACACAAGAATCTTCCCTCATAAGATACCCAGTTCTGTTTGACCCCGTGGGTTCCCTCCCCTTGTTCCTGTTCCACTCAGCCACTCCCTCCCTTTCCCCCTTTCCACACTCTCCCTCCACTAATCCCTTTCCCCAGAGTTCCTTCTCAATACCAGAGGGGTGGTAATTAAGAGGGAAAGAAATGAAAGTTTCCCTAAAGTAACCATCTTTTTCTAAAAAGTTTATGATTTCTGTTTGGAGTTTCCAACAGGCACACACCCCTTACAGTACCTGGTACAGAGTCAGTCACAGCAGACCACTCTGCCACAGGTGGTCAAGATTCTTCAGTCCATGCTGAAGAATCCTTCTCCTGACTCAGTTTCCTGATAAACCGTGCCAAGAAAACCCCACATCTCTCCTGCCAGCTCTAAGACACTCCAGAAAACTTGTTTGGGGACTTGGGATAGTTTGCATTTTGAAAATTGTCTTATGGGTGCTTTTGATTGTTTTTGTCATTTTGTGTTCATTCAACTGGTCCGTCAGAGAAGCTTTCTTAATAATGATGAAAGGGGGAGTTGTGGAGACCCTGAGAGGCATTTCCTAGGTTAGGGAGACACAAAAAACTTCCCCCATAAGATGCCCAGTTCTGTTCGACCCCGTGGGTTCCCTCCCCTCGTTCCTGCTCCCCTCAGCCACTCCCTTCCTAATCCCCCACTGTCCCCTCACCTTGAGACTGCCCCGATGCCTTGAGCCAGCCCTGGCCTCTTGATGTACAAAACCTGATCTGCCCCAGGATTTGAGGCTTTTGGACCCTGAACATCTGACCTTGGGCTGAATTAAACATCTGTGGATACTCTGCAGAGATCTCTCTTGCTCTCATACCCTGGACTTTATGAACAGCCTGCTCGGGCTGCAGCACAGAACAGGAGAGGAATGGATTTCTGGAGTTCCAACAGTGGATGGCAGACTAGGGTATCACAGGCCAGTCTTGATTTGAAGAATTTTACCTAATTTAATTGACTATTAATTAACACAAACTCCAGATTACTGAAGAAAAACTTAGGGAAATGTCTTCTCTCCTCTTCACTCAATCTGAACTTCAGCCAACACCTCTTCTCCCCTCTGCCTAGTTTCATACTTCCTATTTCGGGGGTTTTATAAAATGTGTTACACTTCAGCCATTCCCATTCTGCTGATGTGCTGTGTGTCTGCAAGAGATTGTTAATTACTTAAATATTGCTAAAAACATTGGAGGACTTTTTCCCACTGTAGCAAACTGCAAAGCAGCAGCTGCTCATCTGCAGCCACTGCAGCCCACCCCTCCCCAAAAATGCCTACCAATGGAATTTGGACTGTGACTGATGGCTTGGGATAAGATAAAAGGGCTACTCTTGTCCAACCCTAGGAGAAGAACGTATCCACAAGTTCTGCCAGAAGAGAGACTGGAATGCTGATGGCTCAAACATTCAGGGGGAAGCTGCTGATGTGCAAACTGCCCCAGCAGCTCAGGCTATGAGATAAGGAAAGTGGCAAACCCTGGAGGTGGGTTCTGCCTCTTTGCCCTTACTCAAGCTGTGATACCTCCCCTGGTGGGGAAGTCCAGGGACAATCATGTGAAGCCTGAAGGCGTTCACCTCTGCTGATGGGCAGAAATGGGCTGTACTTGACTCAGCTGGGCTGGTGAAATGGGCAGCTGAGTTGTCTTAGAAGGTGTCAGAGGCTCACAGCATTTCACCAGCCAGCTGAAACTCGACCCCAGAGGAGGTACCTGGGCATTCCCACCTGAACCTGAGTGAATATAAACCAAACAGATGTTGGGTTCTGGGATTTCCCCCACCACTCGATGGATCCAGTCTGGAATCATCACTTTGACCCATCTTGTGAACACTTGAACCAACAGACATCAACATTGCAACAACCAAGCCTTGTCACCAGGCCTGCAGATAGGGAGATCTTTCTACACTTATCCTTCCTTCTCTTTCTTAAACGTTTTCACGAGTGATATTTTTATGCTTTTATATAGTCATATTACTATAGATAACAGCAACCAAAATGCCTTTATCCCTGTTTTCCTGTGCAACCAAATTGTTCTACAGTAAACCCTACACGTGTGTATTTGCAAACATGGATCATTCAGTGTGGTTTCACTGTATTAACAAAAGTCTGGGTTACCCTTGCCAGGTTGTAAAGGTTGGGTTCACGTTTGTAGCAGAGTCTGGATCTTTGCTTCTTATTCATTGTGTGGTTCTGCTGTCCCCACAGAGGTGTTCAGCCCTAGTGTGCAATGAAAAAGTAGATTTGTGTGCTGTTCTCTCTGCCCTGAAGCAGTTTCTCAACTCTAAGTCACGCCTAAAATCATAAAGGTTGGAAAAGACCTCTAAGAACATCAAATTCAGTTGTTGACAACCACCATATTTACCACTAAACCATGTCCTCTCATGTTATATCTGCCTTTTTTGAGCACTTTGAGGGATAGTGACTCCATTACTTCCCTGGGCTGTCTATTCCAAAGTTTTACTTACCATGAAGAAAAAATTCCAATTTCTAATCTAAACTTCCCCTGGTACAACTTAAGGTCATTTCATTCTGTCACTTGTCACCTGAGAGAAGAATACTCTAAACCTGATTCTTATAAAGCTCTTATTAGATTCTTTTAAAGTGAAGTTTAGCTGGGACTGTGCATGTTTCTGCTTTCACATGTTCATCTGTTTCTCCCTAATGATTTGTTAACATATTTGCCATTGTCAACAGCTCTTCCAATGACATCAAATTCCAAGGAATGTTACTGGCTAGCTCAGTAAAGGAGAAAAAATATTTTCTTATGATTCCACGAGATCACAAGACAGCTGCAATATAAACTCAACACACGTTTATTGGAGAATCAGTGTAGAAGGGATACTGTGTAGCTTAGGAGTGGGAAAACCTCAGTGTTTGCAGTTTATTAGAGATCAGAAAGCCCAAGCTCTCACTTAATAACAAACCAAGCTGCATTATTTCCACTGCTTTGGAAAGTAATAGTGGGTGAAGAGGGTGACCTTCTGCAGGGTCAGATTCAGTATCACAGAGTCACAGAATGTTTTGAACTGGAAAGAACCTTAAAGACCACCTGGTTCCAACCCCCTGCCATGGGCAGGGTCACCTTCCACTATCCCAAGTTGTTCCAAGCCCTGTCCAACCTGGCCTTCAACATTCTGAGGGATGGGGCAGCCACAGCTTCTCTGGGCAACATTCCAGTACCTCACCACCCTCCTGTGGTAGAGCTGTTCTCAGTAAACTGAGAATAGATATTTTTCTTTTGACTCTTTCCTCCTGTACTTTAAGTGAAATATTTTTTTCTATTTTACATAGCAATACCTTGGATTTAACTGCTGTTCCACCCCAAAACTGATGAATTAGTTATATACCTACATTTAATGTTCTAGATTTGGACCTGTTCTTACAACATCAGCTTCACTTGCTTTTGATTTGTGAATGGAAAATGATGCCAGAAGATAATTAACCTGCACCACACAAGGACTGTAGTTCTTTATACCAAGTCCTCTGGCCTGCTTCCTTGTACTTGCTCAGGGCTTCCATTTGTTTACACACACCGGCCAGATTCTGGCTGGAGGCATCACACAGCTGATCAAGGACTGTGCAGAGGTGTTTGGATCCTTTTGATTAGTTCAGGCAGGAGTTGCATGAGAGTTGCCTCTGCCTTCTAGTACTCCCTGTACTTTGTTCTCCTTTCTGTGTATTCATGAAGCAGCATTCTCTGGACCTCAGGCTTTAGGAGGATGCTGCCTTCCATCCAGCAGCCACATCTGTGCTGGAAAACAACTGGAAAATGCCAAGGCAAAGCAGCTTCAGCTCTTCACTAGTTTTCCCCAGGTTATTTCCTCTCTCCTTCCTTGCCTACTCTGAGCTCAGGGAATAGACAGCTCAAGTTCTGAACAGAGCGGGGAGCAAAGGCAGTTTGGATCTGTCTTTTCCCGGGGTTGAGATGACACCTGTGTCCATCCAGGAGTAAAAAACCGCCTTCACATGGCACCATTTAGTCACACAGATGCCACCAAGACCCTGTGATTAGCTATGTTCTGACTTCTAGTCAGGAATATTTCCTGCTGAAGCTACAGGACTGGTATGTCATGAGCAACAAGAAATCAGTTTTCGGCACAAGTCTTTCTTCTGTTGTTTCAGTCACTCTCAGCTTTTGTCTAAGTGAAGCTATTTCATAGAGGAAAAGCAACTGAGAAATGTTACATTAAAGAGCCTATCATTGACAGTGTTTTATATTTAATTACAGCTTTGATTCCTGTTTGAGAATAGCTATAAGGCATCTATTGTTTACAGTCACCTCTGTCTCATTAACAGCAGGAAAACTTTCTCTCTTTTGTTTTTTTTTCCACTAGCATTGTTTGCCACTGTGAAACAAACAGTGGATCAAGTCTGACAATTCTGAAAGTCTGACATATAACAGATATGGGTTTTTAAGGGATCATTCATATTGTTTATTTTTAAGGGAGTAAACAGATACATATTTAATCAGAATTTACTTTACAAAGGAACAATTTCTTCTCCATAAACTATCAAAATTTTCCATTGCCCCGAACAGAAGCTAAAAATAGCACTCATGCAGACAAAATAAAAACCAGAAAATTTGCCCCCTATATGACAGACACTTTATTTATTAAACAGAAAACACATCAATTATGTATAGCAGTTATACTTATGTCAACTATTTTGTTGCACAGGAAGATTTATACAAGGGTGAGAGGACAACAGGAAAGTGTGAAAAGAAAGAAAATAAATAGTTTTCTGGAAAAGGTTGAAAGAAGACAATCATTGAATTTTGATACATGTAAGCACAGTAAAAAAGATACAGAGTTGAAGGACTAACATGATTGTGAGAAATATATACATTTAAGAGGACAGTGATGCACAGCCACAGAAGCATAACCACAGATGATGAAGCACCTGAAAATGCCCCTCTGAATATTTTCTGCATAAAATGAGACATGTATTTTCGTTTTACAAAAGGGATACAGTCAACTATAAGCATTCATAAGGACAACTGTAAACACCTAATTAGAAACCGTGACAATGAGTTAAACGTTGAGAAACCACATCTGCTCCCCAGGTTATTGTTTGCTGTGAGGGTTCTCTCCTTCTGTACAAGACTAAACAAAAGGGCCAGGGCTCCTTCTCTCTCTGCAGCTTGTACCCATATGCTTGGACACTCTTCCTCCTGAAAACAGAGTGGCTGCATCCCACCTGCTGCTTGGAAGAGGCTCCTGCATTGTGTGAAGCCCTGAGCAGCATTCAGACACTGTCTGGGGGTGCTGCTTAACAAGGACCAAAAACGTGGCTGGGAGCACTTAGGAGAGTCAGGATAATCTCAGGATTGTACCCAGCCCCTTTCTGTGTTATTGGCTGGTGGATAAGTAGGGCCTGGGAAGTAAGAAATGGATGGAAGGATCAGTTCAGAAGGAGCTGCTTGTATGTACAGGGAGCTGAGGCAGTCACTGTAATAACATGAATGTGTCTGAGCAGGCAAGGGAGAGGCAATGGGGTCACCAGATAGCCCAAAGTGAACACCAGAACCTTGAAATGCATTTTAGACCACAGGCACAGAATCATAGAATCATAAAATGGGCTGGTTTGGAAGGACCTTATAGTTCCTCTTGCTCCAAGCTCCATCCATCCATGGCCTTGGACACTTCCAGGTATGATGCAGCCACAATTTCTCTGTACAACCTGTTCCAGGGCCTCACCGCCCTCACAGGGAAGAATTTCTTCCTAATATCTAGTCGAAATCTACCATCTTTCAGCTCAAAGCCATTTTCCTGTGTCCTATCACTTCATACCCTTGTAAAAAATCCCTCTCCAGCTTTCTTGTAGGCCCCCTGTAGATACTGGAATGTTCTCTAAGGTCTCCCTGGAATCTTCTCCAGACTGAACAGCCCCAGCTCTCCCAGACTGACTCAAGAGCAGAGAGGGTCCCATCTCTTTGATCTTCTTCACACCTTGTTGTGTCCAAAAGTTTAGAAATAGAATATGTAACCTTTTCTTCTGCCCTTTCTCAAGCTGACATGTTGAGAAATATGTTGTATATATGCCAACATCCTGAATTGATAATTAGAGCTGAATCATGGCATGAACCCTTAGTCTAGACTATAAAACTTGGTGGAGTCAGTCTGTCCTCTCCAGTGATCTCTGCCATGTGACATCACTGCTGGTTGGAAAATGTTCCTTCCTGCCTCTTCCCCTTTCCAGACCCACAGAACCAGTGAGCTGAAAAATTCTTTTGTCCTCACCTTTCCTTTCCTGTATTGCTCTTGTTTTCTCAGCCCCATCTTCCAGCACACTGTACTATGAATATCATAGGTATATTAAGAGTCAACGAGTGTATTTATAAAAGTTATAAAGATTCCTGTTCATCCAAAGCAGCAGGCATGGGAACCTCACAGTGATTTTCCTTCTTTTCTTTTACAGAAGTAGGAGTTTGACTGACTCACACCTTTATCAGAATTCAGTCATAATGCGTCTCTGTGTTTCCTTGAGGGACCTTTAGCTATCCCTTTCCTTTGGATGCCTATTAAGAGTTTTTCCTGGGTGTCTCTCTGTGAAAATTGCATCTGTGGGTTGCAGTGCCCTACTTTGCAGCTACAAGAGCATCAATCCCAGGTAACCACAAATAAAAGGAAAACCAAGAAATGTTAAACTGCTCTTCTCTGTGCCTCAGCTAGACCTTTCCTTGCAAAGGGGCAATGGGAATATTTATTTTTCCAGTGTTACACTGTCAGAAGGAACACTCAGGCAGCACACAATGTTACTGCTGCTTATAAAAGCCTTTATTCACAGATGAGGGTTGTGGGGTTTTCTTCCTTTCTTCTTTCCTTCTCTCTTTTTTTTTTTTTTTTTTTCTTTTTTCATTCTGTACTTAGGGTCTTATTATTCTTTGTTATGGTGCAGCAAAGCCCCACAAAGAATTAGAGCCATAATCATCTGAAGCAGTAAAAATATCCAGATAGCATGTGCTAAGTAAGGCAGGATAAATCCAGCAGGGTTGAGTTAGCAAGGGGCTCAGTGGATTAGGTTCGAAGCTTGGTTCTCAGGGGTTGGAAAGTGAACAAACACCTGGCACCTTCTTTGGAAAGGGAAAAAAAAGCAAAGAACAAATGAAAGGGAAATGTAACCCCCTGTCTCAATGTTCCCTTCTCCACATCACATCTCTGACTTCACAGGCTAATTGGATTCCCTGAAAACTTTTTTAAAGCAATTCCTCTTTGTATAACTTCACCCCACACAGAAACGTTTTATTTTCTTTTTGCTTTCAGGGTGAACTGGGAGGAAGGTGATGAAGAATCTGTAAAGGCAATGAAGTTCATGGAAGGCTGTCCTCCAGCCACTCAGCCACACATCCAGCTTCCCTTGGTCATTATTGGTCTTTCACATCATGGTGGTATCAATAAATTGAGGAAAAAATTACTTCCAACCTTTGCTGTGTTGAGCTTGAACTCAGAGACTACAGAGATTTTCAGTGGGATGAGAACTGTGCTAGCAAATACACAAGAAAATATATTAAACTGATCCTTCTATGGGGAAAGGAGAAGGCACTGTCCATCAGTATGACTCTGGGGAAAAAGGCAGAGAGGCTCTGTTTATTTGTGTCACTCGATAATTTTGAGATTTTTTTTGGTATTTCTCCTGAAATTACATTAAATTTCTCAGATGGGGCTAGGAACAGCTATTGCTTCAAAATTTGACAAAGCGCATCAAAATTTTTCGAACTGTGTTTTTAGTGTGGGGATGGCTGTCTGTGAAGACACACACACATAAAAACCAGTTTTCTTGCTGGGTGGGTAGAAGTAAGTCTTTTCTGACTGAATATGTCCTTGCTGAAGTGACAAACCTGACCCGGGTGACAAGAGAAGACACAGGAGAGCTCAGCTGTAGCTGAAGGCTCTGGTGATACCAGAGTCCATGGGCTTTGCACATCCTTTTTCCTCTCTTTTTCCTCTCCTGGAAGGAAACACTCTCATAAGTTTCAAATTGCACATCAGTCTTGTAAAGGAAGCATCATTGTCTACAAAACTTTTAACTTATTTTAAGTATTTTGACATATTTTTTCCAATTAGAAAACAACCAAAAAAACCCAAAACAAACAAAACCAACAGCAACCCCCCTAAAAAAAAAAAAAAACCCCAAACAAAAGTTCTCCTCCATTATAAGAATCATTAAGGATCTGAGAACAAGTAAAACCAGCAGTGGGATTTCAAAAGATAGTGGACTTCTTTTCCCTTGGAGCATACATTAAAAACAAGGAATTCTCCATCCAGGCTTAGTCTCTTTTGCTCTTTGAGGTAGTTCACCATGAACTTGAGAAAATACATTCCAGAATTCCAAATATTCTTTCACTGATAAGTACCTCCCAGCTCACAGTATTTGCTTACTCACAGTGCTGCCACTAAAGATCTGGAAGATTAACCCAATTCTAAAGTTGAGGACTGCCTATTACAAATCCCCCTCAAAGGATAGAGGAGATATTTGAGACAAAATTTTGTTAGTGGGAACAGCAGCAAACCTTAAACGAACAAAGCCAGACAGTAATTCCACCTTTAATTCAGCTACTACTTATAAATCTCCTCTGATTAAAGATAATTCCAGCATTTTAAAGATCAAAGTCTTGCTGGCTGCTTGATTGCTTTTTAAATTCTGATTTTATATTCTACTAAACTATACACCATGAAAAAAAATAAAGGAGAAATCACATGTACCACACTGAGAAATCCTATTTCATTTAATGGTCAGGGATTAGAATTGCCTTCAGAATTCTTCCATTATGGAGCTCTATCTCATGTTACCAATGACAGAAGAGATAATTTTCAGTCAAGAATTTGCATAATACATATTTTTGAGGGAGGCATACTGTGAGAGGTATTTTGGGGTGCTTTGTATAATTTGAGATAATTTACAGAGAGGCTAACAAGACCCTGAAAATGAGGACATATTGAGATGCCACATCAGAAAACTCCACCTATATTTGAAAATTTCACCTGTGAATATTTGAGGGCTGTGTTTTGGAAAAAAATAAACTAATTCTAGAACTTTGCCATACCATTTTCATTACCCTGCTGTACAATACTGTGAATATTTTCAAGCTTTTCCCTTTTTCTTTATCGCAAAAGTTTTAGGAAGTTTATATAAATTAATAAAATCCTGGGCTCTATGAAGCCAATCTTGCTTTGAACATGCTTTTATTGATCTTTCAGGTAAATCTGCTGTGAATGTTATGAGCCAAACCCAGATCACCAGCTTCAAACAGAATTGGCGGTACCTGTGGAGAGTTTTCCCTGGCAGACAAGCTTTCACTAAAGCCAGCAGAGCAGAGGTGAGGATAAAAAACTTGCTTAATTAACATTTCAGATGTATCTCAGGTTGAGTGATTTAAGGTAGCTTAAACTATCCCAGTTGTCTTGTGGAGGATGTCATTTTTATGGGGTAGAGAACTCAGTCATACACTAATAATCAGGAATGTTAAAATGAGGAGAAGGATTTCTCTCATCTGTGCTTCTTTTGTTTTTGTTTGCCTCATTAGGAAGCTACAGCTTCTTTTCCCCAGTTTCCCAAGGCTGGAATAGTTAGGAAGTTGTAGAAGGTTTTTTATTATTTGCTAGGACTGTTTTTCATTATTGTGAGAGAGGGAGAGACTCCTGTCTGCTCTTTTGTGAGACACAGTCAGAGAATTAAGGTTGGAAAAGACCTCTAAGACCATCGAGTCCAACTGCTCCCCCAGGACAGCCAAGTCCAACACTAAACTACATCCCCAAGTGTCACATCTGCACTTTTTTTGAACATTGGCCCCTAAAGTCTTCATCCAAAACCCTCTGAAATTAACTGAAAGCATTGTTCTGAAAGCCTTTTAAGGCTTCCACAACAAATCTTGGAAGGACAAACTGGAAAATCAAGTTCTGCAGTGATTCCTTATTTACTTTTTTTCTTTCTTTTTTTTTTCTTTCTTTTTTGATTTTCTTTCCTCTTTGGGTTTTTTGGTTTGGTTTGGTTTTTTGGGTTTTTTTGGTTTCCTTTGCTAAGTGGCAAAGAGGATTCAAAGGGACAGATGCAGAAACAGTACACATAGAGAGGCAGCCAGCTCTTGAATGAGACTACTGAAAGCTGATTATGTGATGTACAGCTGAGTCATCTACAAGTGCTCTCTTCTGCCACTCAGAGTATCAAGAGAAGGAGTTTTAGTGTGTTAATCTGAAAAGCAAATCAATCTTGTTATGCATTTTATGAACAGGTATTTGTGACAGGGCCCACAGTATCTCAGCATTCTCCCTGTAAAATATATTGCAGTAATCAAGTCCAAATAGACTTCAAGGAAAGGTTGGGTTTTTCTCACAAGTCTGGGCTCAAAACTCCAGAAAATGAAAGGCTTAGTTAGAATGTCAACATCTGACAGAGATTTGTGGGCTATCACAATATCCCTGGGATTCATGGAGGTTCACCTGAATGCTCAGCAAATTTTCCAAATCCAATTAACCAAAGGCACCATCTCCTATGTAATAAAAATGATGAGTGTCCTAACAACTCTTTCACAGCTTGAACTATCACTTAAACTAAGGATGAGTGAGCCAGCTTGGCTATAAAGAAAAATAAATGGCCCTGCTTGCCATTTCCACTGTACTCACTTCATCCCATGCTGGAAGCGTAGTTGAGCAATTCCCATTATTGTTCAACAATTGCATTGGAGCAATCAGTACCTGAAATTTATGTTCATAGTGACAGAGGAATATGAAATATCCATACTGTAAATGAGAACTAAAACAGTCTGAAACAAACACAGGTCTGAGGAGGTACAAGAATTTGTTTAACAATCTGAGATATGCGTGGTTACACAAAGTGTAGTTTATTTCCCTGTGGTTTGTGTGTGTCTGTGTACACACACGTGTAAATCTCCTCATTATCACCCAGTACCAACAATGGTCATTCAAGAGCAAATTTTCAGTATGTTAGAAGAGGAGGCAGATTTTTGGTTCAAATTGTTGCAAACAAAACAATCAAGAAGTTGCAAGGGAAAGGTGGGGCAAACAAGCACAAGGTTGTCTGCAAAAAAAGGGGAGCCACAATGTTTATCTAGTTTAATTTTAGGGTGAACTTGAAAGCACTAAATAAATAGAAAGACCAAAGTAGAGCAAGACAAAAGATGGAAGATGTGATAAGCACCAGCAAAGAAGAAAGAGGTAAAAGGGACATTGCCTGCTACCTACATGTGAAGCTAGAGGAGAGGTTCCATCTCTCCAGAGGGAAAAACAGACAAAAAAGTCAAAGGAAACTCTTTTGTTTTGTTTAGAAATAACACTGGTGCTTCTAAAGCTCACACATTATCTCCTTCCTCTACCACAACAGCAAGATAGGTAATGCACTCTATGACAAACTTACTGAGTTTCTCAAGGAGTGCTTCAGAGCAGAAGACCAAACACAAAGCAGGGAAAAATTGTCCTGTGCATCTCAGAAAATCCTTGAAAAAAAGGGTGGGGATACCTACGGAAAAAAAAAAAAAAAAGCTGCCTCTTTAGTTTGAGGCAACAAACAACCAGGACTCCTGAAACACTGCCTCTCATTGTGTGACAGGAGCCTTGACAGCAAAAATGAGGTTTCTACACAAGTTCTGAGGGGGAAGTTAAATGACAGGAAAAGACTGTTTTTGTAAAGTCTGACACTCTTGATTCTGAATGTTGGTAATTATGACAAAGATGCAAAGAAATAAAATGATGTTCCTGCAGCAAACTCAGCTGTGAACTGTCAGCTGTGCACCAGTAATGAGAAAGATGTGTTTTAACACTGCTGTGTCTGTGTGTGATGTGGGGAAGAGTGAAGATCCAACATTTTTAATGTTGTTTCCCATGGTGGTATTCCTCAGTGACAATGTCAAGGAGCCACTGAACAATGGGAATCATCTTGGATTCACCTGTACATTAAAGAATAGGAATGTACTTGGGGAGTGGCAGGGGTATAACCCACATTAAATCTGGGAAATGTTGCAGCTGGAAGGAAAGATACTGTATTAACAGCAGATTTCATAAAGATGCCAGTCTTCCTCTGACTTACACAATATCCTGTTTTATAGAAAAAATCAGTGGCAATCAAATTTGTAGTAGATTATGACTGGTAGCATTGTGATTTGGAGGGTGACAACGGTGTTAATGGGATCAAGGAAGTTTCAGTCACACAGAAATTAAAACATCCGAGTTAAAAAATGCTCAACAAACTAAACAAAACTAAGCTAAGAGAGGCTGTGGACTCCCCATCCCTGGAAGTGCTCAAGACCAGATTGGATGTGTCTTGGAGCAACCTGGTCTAGTGGGAAGGTGTCCCTGCCCATGGGAGGGGATTGGCATGAGATGATCTTTAAGGCTCCTTCCAACCCCAGCCATTCTGTGTTTCTATGGGTCTATGAAATAAAACATCACAAAACAGAACAGAACAGAACAAAACAAGCAAAAATAATAAAAAATAAACTAATTCTCAAGACAGAGGGACCAAACAGAATAAAAGGGGAAAAATTCAGTTTCCCAAGTAAGCACTGGTTTTATCAAGTATCAAAAGCCGCAAGCTGCTGTAAAAAATGTCCCTTGTTTGTAAAGAGACATGGAGTAAAAGGCCACAGGTTCACAATGTTTCTCTTGCAAAAATCACTGGCAGGATCAGGGCCCAGTCTCATAAGCTTTAGAAAAATATCTAGTTCTATGGAGACACTGCAAATGTGACAAAAGAAAGGATGTCTTGATGCCACTTTTAACAGTAAATTACACTATTATACTTCAAGATAGACACGAGGCCCCAAGTCAACCTTATTTCAGAGATGAATTACTAAGAAGAGTGCTACAAACCTGTCTTCCTCTAAACAGAAATTAAGGTGACAGGATACTCATGGGACTGAGGGGAGTTGAAAGGAACTGTGTTGCAACACTAAAGTTAAGGCTGACTCTTTTAATTTCACATTTTTGTGTTACAAAGGAAAAAGGAGAAGGAAAAAAGCCAAAAAAAAAAAAAAAAACCAAAAAAAACTGAAATGTTGAACTGAGTCTGTTTAAATAAGTATATATGTGAAAAAACCTCTCCAAACCAGACTGGTGCAAAAACATGATATACTGAAAAAGGAGATTTGATCATTAGTCCACGCTCTAAGCGGCTTGTCAACATCTCAGGAGAAAAAGATATAAGGCCCCAAATTCACATATTCAGGAGAGAACCTTTTGAAAAGCAGCCATTTGAAACTGCCAACAAACTGAAGACAAGAATGAGATTTGATAGAGGTGACAGAGCCTACAGCATCAGATTAGCTCTTTGTTTGTCACAGCGAGCAAAAGATGCGGCGTTCGCTCTGACAGACTCACTCCTGACCTTTATTCTGCCACGCCAAATGAGAGGGAGGACAGTGAATGCCATTTTGCATCCTGGAACTGTTGCTCGAGAAGCTTGTAAACAGTGATTTGAATAGAAAATGAAAAATCTGAGCACTGAGACTTCATACTGAGCTGTCACTTCTGCGCTTCACCGTTTGCCGTGTGCTGCGTTTAGACAGCGGTTCAGCCGTCAGCTCACGAGAAAAGCTCCGACAACAAAAAGCCCACCACGTCTAGATGGCTCTTCAGAAGGATCCTGTGGCTGGATAACACTAAGCACAGGAATCCTCAGTCCTCTTCCCTCCTCACTCTTTCCCTCCCACTCTCTGAAACTCCATCAGAAGTCGTGTAGTTGAAAATTACCGCCAGTTCCTGCAGGACTGCCATGGCAAGGGGTGAGGGAGAATACTGAGAAGGTGGAAAAGTCCTGTTTCATTAAGGATATCAAGTTGTGGATGCCCAGTCACTAAAAGTCAGGCTTGGGCTCTAAGCAGCCTGGTTTAGCAGAAGTTGTTCTTGCCCATGGCAGAGAGGTTGGAAATAGATGATCCTGAAGGTCGTTTCCAACCCAAACCAATCTATGACTCTATGATCCCGTTATCTGCAGCAGGAATGGTGCCTGATGCTGATCCACACAATAATTCCCATGGAAAAAATCACATTCTTTTGGAAAGATGTATTACCTTCTTCTCCACAAGTCATACCAATGAGAAGAAATAGAACAGAGAGATTAAAGGAAAAAAAATATGATTAAAAGGAGAAGCAATTCCAAGATGCAGAACATTTCTGCTCAGTTCATTCATTTTTTTATATGTCAAAATACTTACATCCTTCCTATGTTCTCTTATTCAGTTTTGTGGGGGGTTTTTGTGCATAATATTTAGTACTTTAGTAATTTCTTTTCTGATACATTTTTTTCTTGTTTGTATCTTCCTCTTGGTGAGGACAGACCAAGCCAGTCTCAAGCAAGACATTGTCCTTGGAGTAGCCTCTGAAGTGTTCCTCTGTCTCTTACACAGGGACATATGTTTTTCCATTTGATTTCAAATGATTAAGACAAATCTCAAGTTTCTCACATCTTTACCAAAAACTTACAGGCCCAATATGTTTTGCTTTAGATGTTTCTTTTCTTTGTACTGTTAAGAAAAGAAAACTGAAGCTTTTTGATATCAATCAGATGCAAATTCTGTCAACTCAGTGAAAATATTTTGAGCATATTTATTTATATGTAGACACTACTAAGATTTTCAAATGTTTTATGGCCAGTCTGTCTTTGTTCTTATTTAAGATATGAAAACCATATTATTTAAACTTCCTCCAGTGGATATGTCTATTTTCACTGAATTATATGAGTTTTATGGCAGATGTGAGTACGGAAAAAGCTCAGTTGCATTTGTCTGCACTTTACTAAACTATTCAGTGCAGATTTAACTGAGCTAATGATGCCTACTGGGATGGAGAGCGATAATACGGGGTCCAGCTCTGGGCCTGTCAATTCAGGAAAGCCACTGAGGGACTGGAGCATGTCCAGGGAAGGGAACGGAGCTGGGAAAGGGGCTGGAGCACCAGGAGATGCTGAAGGAGCTGGGAAAGGGGCTCAGCCTGGAGAAAAAGAAGCTCAGGGGAGACTTTTTGGCTCTGCAAAGCTTCCGGACAGGGGGAGTTGGGCTCTGCTGCCAAGGAACAAGGGACAGGATGAGGACAGGCTCCCAAGCTGTGCCAGGGGAAGCTTAGATTGGACATCAGGAGGAATTTCTTTACTGAAAGGGTGTTCAGGCATTGGAAAGGGCTGCCCAGGGAGGTGGTGGAGTCCCCATCCCTGGAGGTGTTCAAGAAATGACTGGACATGGCACCCAGTGCTCTGGGCTGGTTGACATGGTAGCGTTGTTCAAAGGTTGGACCCAATAATCTTAGAAGCCTTTTCCAAAAGTAATGATTCCATGGTTCTATGAATACCATAATCCTGATATCACAAGAGAAAGCACAGTCTGAAAAACTCTTCCCAGAATTAAATATTTGGGTAGTTACACTGTATAAAGTGCTTTGATGCAATAATACTGCTAAGAATATGCAAAATTCCATGGAAATATGAACTTGGTTTTTGATCACATTGTGATGCACATCTTTGGCAAAGCCCACCTTACCTCCCTGAAGTCAATCCTTGATTTAAGAATGTCACAGAATGAAATCCTGGATCTGAATAGCCTTTAATTTTTATTGTTTTGGCCAAATGACAACCACATAATAGGTCCCCATCTTGAAATCTGTTACCTGTCTAAGGGGGCAAAAGGTTTAATGGGGCAAAAGGTTTAATGCTGTTATTAATGTCTTGATTCATTATTTGACAGAAGTTTTGAGATGCTGCCTGCTTGAATATGCACCAGAAAGGTCAATAATGTTACTGAGACCTTCTTTTTGCTGCCCTCAGTGTGTTTGCATCCTCATTGTCCTGACACCCTGCAGGGACAAAGAGAAACTTTGTGGGGTGTGCAGTGCCCTCTCATCTCCTAGAATTTGCAGCTGGGATCCACTTCACCAAACAATGCACATTTATTGACAGGTAGTCTGACAGCTTTTTTAAGCTGCTTGGCAGCTTGTTTTTAGCAACACATTGTCATGTTCAGTGTTATCACATTTCTTTTAGATTTGTGTGATACTAAAAGGCCAAACCTCCGAGGCATCAATATGGGGTGCAAAGCAGGACTAGCTCTAAGACACCCTGGAAAATACACCTTAGGGGTCCATTGATTTTTCTTCTAAAAATTTATGTCTGCTCACTTTCCAACCCTGTCATTGACAAGCATCTTAACAGCTGTTTCCCAAACAGTTGCTTTAAGTTGGATTTTTTTGTTGTTTACCTTAGGTTTGCAGGTGTCTGAGGCAACTAAACTAAACAATGTTCACAAAATTCTTCAAATATCTGTGAAATGCGATTCAAACCACTTTCCAGAAAACTTAAGAAAGAATAAGGCACCTTTCTGGGAATGTGATGTCAATTTGAATTAGTCAAACTCTCCACTGCTGAGGAGTACAATTGATCACAAGCAGTGAGGAGTCATTGCAGTGCTCAAGTTCAGCATCTGCAGAAGTTTGTAGTTGCAGTTCTTCTCTCCTGGCAGTGAGGGACACAGAGCATGTCAATAATCCAAATTTAGACACTGCAAGGGGCAGCAAAATATTTTGTGGTGCTTAAACAGGTGAGTAGAAATAATTTTGTTTGATTCTTGCTGGTTTTATATCAGGGTCAATTTGGTAGTTAGTGAGGATTAATATCCAGAGTTTGGAAGTTCTCGTTATTTATTTTCTAAGTTAAACATGCTTGTTTTGGAGAGAAATTTGCATGCTTTTAGAGGCTGTCTTTCAGGGTAAAAATATAGAATATAAATCCAATCATATATGCCCTCCAAAATTGAGCCTATAACTTTAAATAAATCTGTCAGGATTGAGCAGCAAAGGGATTCTTCCGCTGGCTGTGTTCTGTGTGGAATTTCAGAAATTGTACCCTCCAATTACCCCAGCTGTACACAGCCAAGACAGTACTTAATAAATCTGGTCCAGTTTAAAAAGCAGAATCAAAAAGCTTCCTGTATTCCCAGCTTTTGTGGCTGTCCTTCAGAGTTATATCAGCAGCAAAAACTGCTCCTACTACATGTTGTGTCCAGAAGAGGAGAAACAACTGGAAGGTCCCAGCAGCAGCTGGCAAGTAACAATGATTGAATTCCAGATGGATCTAAAAAACTAGTGATACCTCCTGGGAAACTTTGAAAAACATTTTACTTTGCAATGATCCTGTTCACATCACACTCATTTTAAATTTTTTTTTTCCTTTGTTCTTGGCACTGAAGGAACAGATGAGCTCCTGAGAAATAACTCCATTTTGAGAGACCAGCCCCTGCTAATAAAGGCAGAGAGAAGAAATAGGAGAGGGAGAATTGCCATTCTGTTGTGGTTTCAGACATCAGCTGTTCATTTGTGCTGTTCACTTGTGCAGTTTCTATGGCTAATTATTTTTTAAGGATTTTACTAGAGCCACAGCATAAGACAGGTTAGAAATAGCCTTTGTAGCAACTCACTTGGTCCAGTCCCTCCATCAGAGTAGGGCCAAATTTGATTGTACAGAATCACAAAAATCACAGAATGGTTTGTGTTAGAAGGGACCTTAAAGCTCATCTTGTTCCACCCCTGCCACAGCAGGGACACCTTCCACTATCCCAGGCTGCTCCAAACCCTGTCCAACCTGGCCTGGGACACTTCAGGGATCCAGGGGCAGCCACAGCTTCTCTGGGCACCCTGTGCCAGGGCCTCTCCCAGTCAGCTCAGGTCCTCAGCCAGTGAGGTTTGACTGCCTCCAAGGATGAAGATTTCTTAGTTTCTCTGGGCCCTTGTTCCAATATTTGACCACTTGCAATGGCAGAAAAAGGGTCCATGGCCCCTCCAGGGGGCCCCGTCAGGATCCAAATGGGACAAGACAAAACACGGATCTGAGGAGAAGGCCACAGTGTAGGCCCAAATTCCATCCAGGAGGCAGGGTCACAGACAGGACTGGAGACCAGCAAAACTAGAGCTTAGGTCAAACACTGGCTGAAGCACAGGTTTGAGTTTAAACCAGGCTGCTACGTCCACAGGTAAAAGCTGGGGAGGTCCAGGGGAGGCTGGTCTGGGCCATTAAGGCTTGTCACCCTCATGACCCTGACACCAAGAACTTCCTGAAAAAAAGCCCCACAACCAACGTGTTGTCTGTTTCTCTTTTTTTCCTCTCCTATTCTTTGAAAAGCAAAGCTTCTTTCTGTCTGGAAAAAACTTGGCCCTGTAGGTGTTCACACAGCCTTTACTCACCATGTCCTGCAAACTGGAGCTCAGCCATGACCTAGAAGGATCTTGGAGAAGGATGGGAAGGATGGTTCAAACCCCACTCATGCATGGTCTCTGACTTCTCCTTCACAGCATGCTAAACAGACAAAATGTTCCTGACTTGTTCAAAATGCTTTAGTGATGAAATATAACAGTTCTGTCTCGTGCCTCAGTTGCCTGAAGGGCTCCAGCAGTGTTTTTTTCCTGAGTACACCATTAACCAGATACATTTGGGGCTGGCTGGTTTCTTTTTCTCCCCTGTCCTCAGAGACATTCATGACAGTGGTGCTCAGTACTCCAAGGTGGCACAGGCAATTTTTGCTCTTTCATAGTCAGAGCACTCACTGTATTCAGGAAAGAAATTTCCACTTAGGTCTGACAGGCAAAGATCTGGATTTTGTGGATGTAGTAGGTTGTCTTTTACTGCTAAGGTGCAATTAGGGTGCAATTTATCTTCAAATGTGCAGTAGGAAAAGTATATCCAATTGATTTCCATGGTTTGCAACCCCAGGTTTTGGTCACACTTTGGCTTCTCCTTTTCTCTGCCAATGACACACACCTGACAAACCCTGAAATTTAAATTCTTTGACTAACTCAAATCCAGGGTATGATATTGGGTAACACTGAATGCCCAATGATAGACAGAAGGTCAAAATTTAGTAGAATCCCTTGTGGTTTTATAGTCTATGCAATGAAAGCCATTAACTCATTTTGCAATATTGAAAGATGATGGCCTCTGGCATATTAATCCTTCAAATAACTCTGACTTATAGCCCCTTTGGCTATAAAGCCTTACACTTTTCCTCCAATACCATAGAATTGGAAAATGCACTTAGCCTGAAAGTTTCTAGATTAACTACGAAGGAGAAAAAGATTCTACCTCTAAGACTGATCATGCTGTAATATTCTGAAATTCTCCTGCCAAGCTTGAATAAAATTTGTGAAAGTGCTAATTCTATTTGAGAAAGCTCATGAGATACAATTATGGAATGTCTGAGAGCTTATCAATGCAAAGCCAGTCAGCTAATTAAAATCTATTTTGGAAGGACCACCTAGTTTTACAAACAGCTTGTTAATGGCCATCCACAGTTTCACTTCTGTTTATATCTAAGTAATTAATTTACTAGACCCAGAAATAGATAGAGGGGACAACACATTTCATAATTAGACAGTTAAACTTGGGTGAGATGCCATGACTGTGTCATCACTCACTGGTGATGTCTCTATAAATCACATGCAGGTGAAAGAAGGTGTAAAACAGTGATTAATTATCCTAAAGGAGGAATGATAGCAACTACCTTTCTTTAAGAAATATATTTGACAGCTTTGTGGAAGCATTAACAGTAGATTTTCTGTCAATTAGAAGAAATTACTGCTTGTCTAGTTTGGATAGCATTGAATATCCCTGTGCTTAAATGAACTCCTTATTTAGTAAAATAAAATAAATATTAAAACCTTCACCTGAGAGAGAATATCCATCAAAATCCTTGCTGGAAAGGTTAATTCCTCTCATTATTAAAATACATCAGTCTTTTGCACAGCCTGAATTTGTCCAGCTTAAATTGTATTTTGATTTCTTGCTTTCAGACTGATTTGGTAAAGATTCAGCAACTGCTGTGTGACTGACAATCATGCCCAGCACATGTCAAGGCCTGTCATAATTATGTCATGTTATACCTTAATACAATAGTAATTCTATTTTGTTGTATCATTTCTGAAATTATTAACTGCAGCTCTGACTGAACTATTCTATTTTATTTTTTTGTAAACACATGTCTCCTGTTTGAGCTGTAAAGAAACAATCTGACACTTTGACATGTTAAATAAGAACAGAAAGCATGTTTTCACCACATTAATTGGAGAAAAAGTCAATCTTGGTATTCAGAGAAATGGAACCAGATATTTAAAGTAGCAGCTTCTCCATTAACTGTGGATATAATTTGGGATTTCCAGTTAAGCAAACAGTCCTCTGAAGTTACAGCACTCCTGAGAAGGTGGACTCACACTTTTGATGATTGTATTTTGGAAAGGCTTTGTGTAGTGTTTATATTTTGGGAGTCAGAGTGAAAGAAGCGAATTTATTTTGAGTCAGAGAAAGAGCTGCCGAGCTCTGATGAAATATGCATTACAGTGTATACTTGATATTCACTCCTATTTTTTGCTATTGTTGCTGTCAGCTTCTCCTGGAGCAAGGACACATCTAACAGACCCACAAAACAATAGACTGCTTCAGCAGTCAGAGTGCAGATGCCTTTGAAGAAACTCTGTGAGTAAGGTCTAGGTAATTTCACAGGATCACCTTTATTTCCCTCTGTTATATCAATTATAACAATGGACAGGTCACCACCCTTGCATGTCAGTGTCCAATGGCCTGGCCCAGTGTCTCCTGTAGGTGCAGAAGAGGAGAGAATAAAGAACTGGTGATTTTTGGATTCTGCATCTCCATGTGAACAAAGATGCCATTAGTAAGATTTTCTCAACAGCTTGTTTCAAGAAGAGCAGTGAGAGTCAACAAGAATTTCTAAAGCACATTCACCCCCCGTTGGCTCCCCAACAGATCTGCACTGAGTGAGCTCTGGAGTCTGAGCACTCTGCCAGGAGCAGCTCTGGCTGTGTTTGGGGGTCTGTGGCCACCAGTGGAGAGCTGGTACAGAAACAGGGAACTGATAATAAAATGATGTTAGGATGATAAGTATTTTCATCCTGGCAAACTGAAAAATATTTAGGACGCTCCTAAAAATAATATATATATATATATATAAATGAGGTTCTTGGAGCTAGATGTTGACTGCAACTGCTTGGTCAATTGTTATGGTAATCTTTGCTAACAATCCTTACTGTTGGCATTATGTTCACCAGCTAGAGGCACCTTGCACAGAATCCCACAGAATTTTCTAATTCTACCAAAAATTACACAAACCCACAGTGTAAGAGACGTGGACCCTGTCTGAGCTAGTGCTGTATCCTCCATCCTTGCTGCACTGATCTCGGTTTCATTTTGCAGTTTTTTATCCCCAGAAATTCCTCCTGCATCACATTTTGACCAAAGAATTGACCTCATTTGGCCACAAAGCAAATGGTCTGGCTACTGAGAAAAACCTGATTTACTTGTGAAGGTTACCCACCTTCTTCTGTCAATGAAAACACAATTTGAGGACTTGGATATACAGTTTTCTGTAAGACTGTGGCACAGAACAACAAACCCCTTGGATGCCTGTGCAGTTGGTATGCGTGTCTGCTCTGCTGTGAAATTCAGTGGCTTTTCTTTTCTGACCAAAAAATTACAATCTAGAAGTTTTTCCACCCATATATTGTTAAAGTCTGCCAAATCTGATAATTCAAATAGTGTATTTTATTGGGTTTTACAGACAGCAAAGTTTGACCACATATGTCCTTCTCTTTTAATGCCTTTCAGTTGTGTCTCCATATGTTTGTTCTAACAGAAAACTGTAATGTCTTTCAGCAAGAGATTTTTTTCTCAGGTGTGTCAAACTTGTTCAATCTTGTCCAAGATTTCAATGAAACCAGAGGTTGTTGTATTTTTATTTATCACACAATAGATAATAGTATCTACAATATCTCATTGTAACAATTATATTTCCACTATTTTTTTTAAGTTTTTTTATTCCTTGCCTGATGTTTGAATGTCCTCCAATAAACCTCGAGGAAAATTTCATTTACAGAGAAAAATTAGAACATTTTGACCATATATTCTGCGACAAAATAAATAAGGACAAGCTGGATAGGGCTCAAAGCATGTTCTAGTGGAAGGTGTCCCTGCCTGTGGCAGAGGGTTGAAATTAATTAATCTTTAAGGTCCCTTCCAACCCAAACCATTATAAGAGTCTGTGAAGTGCTATTTTCCAATTAATTTTTTAAATCTTATTTTTGCAAAAAATGACACCAGGCGTGGTGGGGAGCAAAGGTTATATTAAATAAAAATATTAAAGGTTTTAAAGTGTGCTTCATTGTCTTAAAATTATTAACCAGATTATTATTTTTTTAATACCTTGGAAGACAAGGCTACATCCCCAAACCATGGGGGTCTGTACAACTAACTGAGTGAAAACTCTCTCAGCCATTCCTGTTGGACCATGTTTTAGAGAGGGATCCAAGTCTGCATAATGAGATGTGGACAGATGGTGTTAGGGTGGGGCAGGGGCCTCAGTGCCTGATGCCTTAAAGAGTTTCTCCTGAAATTTTTCTCTTTCCAGTGGCTTCTGTGCTATTCAGGCAGCAAAACCTGAAAGGCTGCTCCTCACAGTCCTATGGAAAACAAGTGAGGCCACATCCAATTTAGTGTATCATCACTGAAACTTTTTAAGGAGCATTGAGTGGCTTGCAACTTAAAAAAAGAAAAAATAGAGGATAGGGGGATAGCAGAGAGGGGGTGAAAAAAGCCCTGCTGCCAAATTGTGATTTAAACTGAGATTGGCATCAGCAGACATTTCCACATCAGCCTTTAGCACATCTGGTCCAGACCAAACAAATAGAAGATTTATTCTGTCAGTGAGATCATTTAGCATTCCTTTTTATGCTTCAGAAAGAGCCTGTACCTGTCAGTCACCAAAGCACTAGGCTTTTGGTGGCTGGGCTCTGTTGCTCTTTCTGACTAGCCTTGATCTGAGACTTCTAAGAAGGTTTGTGTTCACCCGCTCCACCTGGGAGACCGGTACCCATGCCAAGTTCATTTCCATAGTCTTATAAAAATCTCCTGGAGGATTTCAAACATCTGCTCATAAGTAAAGAAACATTGTCTCGAGATATAACAATAATATAAAGGGCAACTGAACCTTCCTTGCAAATAAAACTGAGCTAATAAATTATTTTGTTTCAACAGTTTTATACAATTCAAACAAAATACTTAATAGAGCTAAACAGGCTGACACACACATGAAAAATCAGGTGTGAAGGGGTTTCTTCTAATACCTTCTGATACTTTTTTCATTTCCTTTTGGTCAAGAGGATTGGTTTGTTTTGGTGGGTGTTTTTTTTGTTTTTTTTTTTGTGGTTTTTTTTTTTTTTTTCCTGAGTACTTGATGATAATTACTCAAAGGAAGAGCTGAGGTGAGCAGTTTTAGTTTAATTAGCAGCAGAGAGCTCGGTGTGGTGCACAGGGGGATGTTCTGAAGTGGGGGAGGCAGAGGTGCAGCTGGAGGTGAGTAGGTTGGGGAATCCTGCAGACAGGACAGGATAACCTAGGATATGAAGGGTCTCTGTCCTCTCTCCACCTGGCTGAATAAGGACTGAAGGCAGAGGGGACAATGGTGGCAAGTCCCTGGCTGGCACAGCAGCAACATCTCTGGGGGTGCCCCTGGGTAACAGGGCTGGGGCTGTGCAAGAGGAAACAAACAATAAACCAATGAACCACTGAATTCATTGAATTAGGTGGTGTTACCGAGGTTAATCAGCCTATACCCTGCTAAGGTGTCTCATTGTCATGGGGGACTCCCCTGTGGAGGGGAGGGAACAGAAGGTCTCTCTTAGAGAAGCCTGATGCCTCCAGGTAACCCAGGTTAAAGCAGTGAAGAGAAAACCTCCTGCTACAACCCTCATATTATCCATTACTTGTGGCAGCAGCTCTCTGGTCACAGAGAGCAACAGATAATTTTCCCAGGCATAGTACTGGGAGAAGCTGTGAGAAGATCAGAGAAAAGAATGATAAAAAATTCTTATCTTAACTTGCTGCATTCGTTGTTGAAAACATGTGCAATGTGTTATGGAGATTTGTTTACCAAAGGGTGGTTTCTTAATTAGCCAGTGGTGATGGTGTTTTCATTAAAGGACCAATCAAGTCCACTGGTAGTGAAGTAAGATATGAAAGCATGAGTTTCTTAATGAAGATTGTTATTAGCCTTCAGAAAAATAATTGGAGTCTATGTCACTTATCACTGTGTCTTGACCCCAGTGTGTAACAATTACTGATTTTTCAAGTTGACAGCAATAGAAGTTGCAACAAGTACAAGTTCAATCAGGAGACACTTCAGGGTGGTGGGACCAGGAGAGCAAGCAGCATTCTTCTCTACCCTTCCAGTTGCAAGGAATGATGAGGGAAGGAACAGGGAGAGCCAGCAGGTCTCCAGCTGGTGTCACCAGCAGAATTTGGGGGGTTTTGGTTATGGATGAGTCTACCTGACATCAGACCTGCTGGCATCAGAGAGATACAGCTGCGTCAAAAGGAGAAAAGTTCCTTTGCACGAGAATTAACAGGGGACACTGAAAGAGCTTTAAACTGCATCTGAGGGTGGAGAGGGATACAACAGAAAGAATGGCACATAAACCTGGGGGGGACTTGCCAATGACTGTGGGGTGGTGTGGTAGCAAGGTTCTGCAGTCTGCTGTCTCTCTGGAGGTGGAGGAGGAAGATCCATGTGGCAGCAAAGACACCAGGGCTGTTCGCGTGTTAGAAACTGTGGAAGCATCTGAGAATTGTCACGTGGGGATTAGGGCTTTTCCCCATAAAATATGGCAAGATCACTACTCCAAATGAAGACCATCTGTGTCAATGCACACAGCATGGGCAACAGACAGGAGGATCCGGAAACTCTGATGTAACTTCCATTGTGGAAAACATGGTGGGGTGACTGGCACAGCTGGAGTCCTTCAATGGGTGCTATAAACTCTTCAGAAGGGATTGGCAAGGAAGAAGAGGCAATGGGGTAACTTGAATTTCAGGGAGAGTTTTCATTATCTGAAATTTTGTGTTGGTGATGACAGGGTTGAATGTTTAGGGACAAGAGTCGGGGGAAGGCCAACAAGGCCAATATTCTGCTGGCAATCTGTTACAGACCACCCATCCAGGATGAAGAGGCAGATGAAATATTCTACAAACAGCAAAGCAAACCTCACAGTCTCCAGCCCTTGTCCTGATGGAGTACTTAGCAGATGTCTGCTGGAAATGCAATACAGCAGAGAGGAAACAGCCCAGGAGGTTCCTGCAGTGTGTGGAACAGAACTTCCTGACACAGCTGGCGAGCAAGTCAGCCAGGGAAACTCACCTCCTCATCAGACAGAAAATGGACACACTTCAGATATGGAACATGTCAATTATTAAACATATTTGATAATACCTTGTCACAATTTGAACAGGAACTGAAGGCAGCTGAAGGGGCTGAGGGAGGGCACAATGCAATTACTTGCACTGGAATTTCAGTGTGATCCTAGAATTAAACTCCTTTACTAATAAGAGGTCCAGACAATTTTATGACTGTCAGAATGGGCCAGGACCACTATTTCCATAGAAAGATGAATATGGATGAGTAATGTGGAAAAGTAGTACTCCTTTGATTTTTTTTATTTGAAAAATTAATGATGTCTGTATAGTTCATTTTTTTGTCATTAAAAAATTGGGGTTTAACACTTGAGTAATGTATTGCCTATGCCAGCAACTGGGTGCACAAGGGTGTCCAGAGGGGTTTCTATCAGTCTTCTGCTGGTGAACTTGTTCTGTGTTCTCCATTGCTTGGACAGATTGTTCCCTTGTGGCTTCCTTAAAGAATTCCATCAACTTCACTAATAAACCTCAAATTCTTATACAAATATTTGACATGTGAAAGCACCAATGTTGCTTTGACTGCTTGAATTCTTTTGTTCTGGGTACCCACCAGGAGGCACTAGCTTAATCTCACTGACAGACATGTGGATATTGCTGTTTAAAGAGTAATTTCAAGGGGTAATGTTCACTCTGTTGCTACTTTTACTTGCTGTTATGTCATTGTAATAGACAACAGTAATATTTTAACTTGAAAATAATGCCCTTGCTCAAACATGAGTTGGCTCTTCCCTTAAAAAACATCTGCTTAAAAATGAATAAAGAGGGATCAATTTGCAGATGAAGCCTTTGTCATTAGGACACCAGAGGGTGTTATTCAAACAGGTTGAATCCTTTCTAGAAATACTTATTTCCACAAGCTCCCTTGGTAGTCAGAAACAAGAAAAAGACTCACTTAATGTTAAGATTCATGGCAGGGGCCAAACTGAGTGCCCTGAGTACCCTGCTGGAAGAGCCAAAGTGTTTCTCTCCACTGATTATGGAGAAACACCAAAAAGATTTTCTTTTTAAGCTAAAAGCAACACCAGCCTAGATATGTTCTCAAAAGGTGTGGAATAAACACAGTACTGATGCTCTGCCCCAGGAGTGAAGCTGCTGGGATTTCATTCAAACTCAGCCCAAGTCAGGGGCCAGCTGCAGAGATCGATTTGATCAGTTCAGTGGCTTGTGTAATGCAAGAGGTCAGACGAGACAGTCACAGTGCTCCCTGGAGCTCTTTCCAGTCTATGTGTGAAGCCATTAAAGCAAGAATTATTGAAATTGAAATCTTCTTTCGATTGTTTTTTGATGGACAGGTTCCCAGATCTCGCTCCATCGCTTTTCTCATGTGTTATGGAACTGAGTCACATCATTATATTTGTCTCAAATGCAGAATCTAGCTAAGAAGAGCAGCAGTCTGTTCAGGTAATGAACAATGATCTAATATAACTGATTTCTTTTCCTGCTCAGCTCTCATAATTGTAGGATGCATCATCAAAGCCACTAAACTGACTGTTGACCCTATTGACTGATTCTTGCAGTCAAGGAAAAAGAAAATGGGAGGGGAGAAGAGAAGGAAAAAAGAACAGATCTTGGCAAAAAAAAAAAAAAAGTGTGTAAAGAAGAAAGAAAGAAGTTGAGCAAAAAGGAAAGAGAAAAGTGGAAGGCTTAATATATGGGATCACTGCACAAACCCATTCCAATTTCACTAGGACCAAAAATGGTGGCAAAATGGCTTTGGAGGAGCTTAAAGGTGATGTTAATCCTCTCCCTGGTTCCAAGAGTGCATTGTCACTACCTGAAAACCACACAAGCATCAACAGTTGTAAAACGTGTGTCTTGAGATTTTGAATTATATCAGTTAAATAAGCACAGAACCAACCCATATCTATTTACAACACCTAGCCCAGTAGCTGAGCTTCTCATAAATCTCTTTGGAAATTGTTTTGCAAAGACGATTTTAGAGGTCTTCTCCTTAATGTTTCTGTGATGGTGAAAGAGATTAAGTTAGACCAGACTAGAACTGAAGAGGTGGCTAAAGTCTCCTTGTCTGTCATGGGAACAAAACCCAATATTTTGCCTGTGCGGTAGTAATTGAGAGAGATAAAGGAAATCCTCTAAGGATGGCAACCATAGGATTTTTTTATTTTTTATTTTCTGTACAGCCAAGAAATTGAACCCTCAAGCAGGGTCTTATCTTTAATTCCTCCCCAGGGTGGCAGAATAGCTCATCAGTTTTCAGCAGAGCTTTTCCCTTTGATTTGAAGTAAGGAGATGTTCTTGGCCAACCTTGACTCAGGAATCTGAGGAAATTTACCAAATAATTTGAATTATGGACTGGTTACTTGCAAATTCAGCCTCAATACTGCCTCTTATTCCCCTCATGCACCATGCCACCTTAACTGACGTCGGAAAAATATTGAGTAAAGCTGCGCAGGTTGTTGGGAATCAGTTGTCCTTCCTGCATTTATCTCACATTGAGCCAGCAAGGTCATAACACAGCTCTGTCCCACCAGGCTGCCCCTTCTGCAGGGAGATCTTGGCATTACCTGCTTTTCCTTTTGCAGTACTGGGTGGACATGGAGGTTGTAACCCTGTGGCACTTGTTCAAGAGGCCCTTCAGGTCAAGGTATCCAGGCTATGGACCCAAGACCTAAATCAAAGTGACCTGATCTTCAAAAGCACTGAACTCTGAGTAACTTTAAGAAGAGGTCAACTTCTCTGAAAACTAATTTTCTTTGATTTAAGGGCCTAATTATGGATCTAGCTACGCAATAGTGAGCATCTCTATGAAAAAGTTCAAAACTAGCTGGGGGAATTATCTACTGAGATCACATTAATTTCAGCACCTTTGAAAATATCTGCCCCAGGTTTGAAAAAGAACATCCCTAACTTGATTTTTTTTCCTCCTTTTCCCCTTTTTTGCTGCTAATTATTCTTCTCTCGACCCCTATTTTAAAATCCATACAGCACTTTGGAAGCTGTGTTAATTTTACAGTACCTCTGCACTTGATTCATTCCCATTTCTTTCTTGTGGTTTTCACTGTGACATATAATTATTCTTATTGGTCTGCTCTTCACTTTTCCTACCTAGCATCCTTATCCATACAGTAAATTCTGTTTCTAACTGATTTGCTATTTGTTTTGATAAAGGCAGAAGTCTTTGGTCCTACACTAACAAGAGTTTTGGCTTGTTCCTTTGCCAGATAAACACTTTTTGTAATGCTCCCACCACCTATTCTTTCCTTTAGTGACAACATGGATGTTTCCTTTCAGTACACAGATGCTAATTTTTTTTTTCTGATTCCAATAATCACTATTTGCAAAGGTTTAGTTTTGATCTCAGTAGGCACTCAGATTTTCATATCTGGTCCAACCTGTATGAGTGGAAGAACAGGAAAAACAGCAGAGACATGAAGTGGAGAAAATGCACAAGAGGTTAGCAAACTCACCCTTGGATCACTGTTCTCATGGTCTGCTGTTGCATTCTTCATTATCCTCTAGTTTTCACTCAGACATGCAATCAACAGTCACATATGACAAGCCATGCTGAAGCTGATTTATTCCCCTCTTGTGGCACTTAATAAATAAGATTATAACCAGCCTTTGCTGCGACTCCTACAGCAGAAGTTGCTGAGAGTCTGCAGCCACTTATCAGAAAAGGATGATGTAAAACAGAGAACAATAAAACATTCCCCTTTCTCAGAAGCTGTGTAATGTTTCATTTATTTTGTACCGTCCAGGACTGAAATTTCTATAGGCTCCTGAAATTTTCTGTGCCTGGGGAGATCCTTGTTATGTAACACAAGTACAGGACTCTGCCCACACACGAGAAATGCATGACATGGACCTAAACTGACTCAGGAAAAGCTCTATAGTTTCCAAACAAGATATTATTCTCCCCTCCAAAGCAGCTAACTAGCAAAATTATTGACTTTGACCCCTGTGACAAAATTTAATATTTTATATTGCAAACAAAATTGCTGGAAGTAGCAAAAAAGTCCAAAACAACAACAGTGACAAAAGTATAATTTTCTGGACTTTTCAAAGGCAGCTAGAGGAGACCATATACTTCTATGGAATCTGAAGAAACACCAGGTTTTAGTAATCCAGTTTTTCCTAATTTTCTGCTCTAATTTCTAAAAAGCTCAATTTTTCAAAAATTCCTCCTTTTTTTTTTTTTCCTGTTCAAATCTACAAAATGTACAATGAGTTAACACACAGGAATGGCAAACACTTAAGGGACTTGGCTCCTAAGTCCTCATTATCTTCAGAAATATGTTACAGTGGTAGTGGAAGCCTGTCTAATTTCATATCAATTTGCTTCCAGCCATGATTTTCTGATATACACCCCAGTGAGTGAACAAGGGACTAACAAAAAAATATGAGCTTTTATAACCACAGATACAATTTGGGAAGAGTAATTCTCCAGTAGTATATTCCTCATTACTCTTACTATTAAGACAGCTTTTTTCCAGTTTTTCTCAGATATCAGGCATCTGAATTTTGTCAGTGTTGGTAATTTGATCCTATTGGCTCCTGAACACAGGAACTGGAACTTTATTTAATTATTT
Organism: Dicaeum eximium; assembly: GCA_013396995.1. Lineage (NCBI taxonomy): Eukaryota > Metazoa > Chordata > Aves > Passeriformes > Dicaeidae > Dicaeum > Dicaeum eximium. The sequence goes on from VWZP01009168.1 coordinate 1,448,023, forward strand.
CAGTAGTGTAATGCCTGAGACATTTTTTACCCAGGTAAATTAGCACAATGCTATACAATATTTAATTATGGTTTTTCAATCAAAACAGGCTATGGATCATTTCCAAGAGGAATTTGAAGGTTTTCTATTATATTTCAAAAGTTTAAAGAATTTGATAGTATGGAAGTATTCTGCCATTTGGCCTATGGGCCAGAAACTACAATTGGCTCTTTAATTTACCACCACAGATGTAGTTGTGTTGCCTGCTGGATTCCCATGTGAAATTCCTTATTTCTCTATATTCTTCTGGTGTCCTGGGCAGCAGTGGATCTCAGGCATGAATGTTGCACTGAATGCCTCATTGGCACAGGAAAGCTGCAAAAACTACACAGTTTTCTCTTGAAAAGAAACCAGTGCCAATATACTTCAGTAAAATGGGTTGAATAATTGTGGGACATCACCTTTTTCCTACTACAACAATGGAATAATAAAATCATAGAATTGTTTAGGTTTGAAAAGACTTCTAAGAGCATCAAGCCCAACCATTCCCCCAGTGCTGTGAAGGCCACCACTGAGCCATGTCCCCAAGTGCCACATCCACATGCCATGCTCTGATTCTCTGCCATATTTCCTAGGAGTCGTGGCTTGTTAGTGCAAACTCCAAGGAGTAAAACTGAAAACCTCCCAATCTGAGCTGCTGTAACTCAAGCCAAACTTGAGCTTGCAGCACAAAACTTGACAATATAAAATACTCTGAGGTCTGCAAAAGAGAAGGAGGCTGTGTAAAGAAACATACATTCATATACACTTACATTCATATATGCAAACAAAAGCACGCTTGCTTCTCCTTCAACTTTTCCCAGCCTCTCAGTTCTTATCTCCAGCTTTTGTTCCAGAACCCTCTGAAGTAACTAAACTATAAATGGAGCTGTGAAAACTCAATAAACTGGGAGAAGTGCCTGAATTTTGCTTATCTACTTTAAGAGGTTTCAAGAAATATATAGATACTCCACAAAAGCACAGTGAAATTGTGTTGACGAAGGTGTCAAAATATGTACATACAGGAAGGGATAGCTTGATACAAATTTAGACTTAAAATGGTTTGTTTTCCTGAGGTTGGAATCTGCCAGAACGTTCACTTATCTGTCGTGTATCTGTGATGTTGAATACATTTTACAAGAGCAAGAAAGCAACTCAGCAAAGATTTCAAGAGAGGCGAAAGTGTCATCTAGGAATGACTTCTTAGCCATGGGTCATGAGAGAACTTATCAGTATAATACAAGAAAACATGAGAAACATCAGCAATTTTTAATGTGAGATCAAAGGAGTTTTGCATAAGTGCAAGGCAAGGGATTCTTTGAGAAAGACAAAAAACTGTGTGTGCAAACAATGCAGCAGGATTCAAAATATATCTTTAATGAGGCTGCAGAGTCATAGAATAAGTGAGTCCAGAGGAGGTCACCAAGATGATTAGACTGATGGAGCACCTCCCCTACAAGTTAAAGCTGAGAAAATTGGGATTTTTCAGTATGAAAAAGAGGAAGCTTCAGGGTCACCTAATTGTGGCCTTCCAGTACTTGAAGAGAACCCCTGAAAAGATGGAGAGAGACGATATACAAGAATGACAGGGCAAAGGGAAATGGCTTCAAACTGACAGAGAATAGCTTTAGAACGGATTATCAGGAAAAAAAACCCCTTCACTGTGAGGGTGTTGAGGCACAGGTTGCCTGGAGAAGCTGTGGCTGTCCCATCCCTGGAAGTGTCCAGGACAAGGTTGGATGGGGCTTGGAGCAAGCTTGACAAGTGGAAACTGTCCCTGCCCATGGCAGGGGGGTTGCAATGGGGTGGTCTTTAAGGTTCCCTCTAACCCAAACCATTCTGTGTTTCTATGATTCTATGAATAAATGCAAGGCTGTCTGGGGCCAGATTAATGCAGCCTGGAAGGGGCCTTAGAAGTCTCTGATTAAACCTTCTACTCAAAACACAGAGAGCTGTAGCTCTGGGCTTGACCCAGGTGGTTGATCCTCTGAGGAGTGAAGATGTACAACCACTTTGAGCAACCCCTCCCAGTGTTTGAGTGCTCTCCTGGTGGAAGTTTCTCTTGAAATCTTGTCTGAAATGTTCTGCTTCTGTTTCAGCTATCCCTTGGCTGTCCTTGGATGTCCCTCAGCTGTCTTCATCCTGTCATGCAAAGCCATGTTCTGCCTCCTTTGACCAGAACAGGACACAGTGTTCTAGATGTGATCTAATGGTAATGGGTGATTTGAAAAACTGTCGAATCAGAGAATGACTTGTGTTGGAAGGAACCATAAAGATCTTCAAGTTCCAACCCCATGCCACAGGCAGGGATGCCACCCACTGGATCAAGTGTCTCGAGGCCCCATCCAACTTGGCCTTAAACACTTCAAATATCACTGTAGTCACCAAAGGAAAAAAATGTAATTCAAACAACCATCAATATACCTTTGAGAGAAAAAAAAAGGCTCCCCCAACCTTACTGCAATTACCATTGGAAAATATAAAGAGGGAAAATTGCAAGTGAGAGTTGGAAATGGTGATGCTCATACTATTCTTGGCTCAGTCAATGGCCAAATATGGAAATATAAGCAAGTTGCAACCCATCTGTGCCTCCGAGTAAAATGGGCTTGAACAGCAAAGTTTTCAAGCAGGAAGCATGGAGTAACATATGTTTATCTAGAGTATCTTACGCCATGTGAGTGAATGGATTCCAGGTTTTACTACAGCTTTCAACAAACCACATAATTTTTAACTCATTGTCTGCCTTTATGTTTAAGGACCAGGGACCTCTGGAAAAAATCAGAATCGTTCTGAAAGCTAGATTGTGATGGGAAGAAATCCGCATTTCTGGGTTTTTTTGTTTTTTTAAAGTATATATATATACAACAGGGTTAAGAAACACTGGGAGTAAAATCTCTCTGTGCACAGACTTCACCTCTGCATGGCTGTCTTGATGTGCATTCTTTGTACATGTACATTATAGTCATGTTATTCCACAGGATTGCCACTTTTAAATATTCCAGTTTTTCCATGAGTAAATGAAAAATAGTTCAAACACTCATTGTTAATTTTCACACCATTCCCAAAACTTCAAGTGGCCTTGGAGGTTTTTTATGGTAAGATCCTTAATGGATATGCTCACCCAAATTATTCTGCTAACAAATAGAATTTTCTCTCTAGGTTTAGGTCTGTCCTTATTTGCTCTGCTGTAAGTCTGTAATAACTGTAATAACCATAAAGTCTACACAGATCACCAAGAATGTAAAATTAATGTAATGCTGATCAAGGATTGCATTGTCTGCTCATTTTGGACTCCGTTTGGACTTACACCAGTGTGATCCCAGGGGAAGATGGCAGCTCCTTACTCTTTTTCCTTTCTCTCTTCTTTCACGCAAACTCTGCCAAAACCGATGACTTCTCCCTCAGCTGGTTCCCAGGAGCGAATTGGTCTTTCCCTGTCTTCCCCCAGCTAATGTGAGCTGGTTTTCCCCTTGCATACAGCTGCCCTAATTCTTAGAGCATTTCATCTTTTTCACTTTCTAAATGGAAGTGTTAAATTTTTCACAGAGGAGGTGCCCTGGGGGGGAGTTTTGCTCACACCCAAGAACGGATGTCAGTTAATATTTGGACATGATTAATTAACAGTAAACCCTAAGGCAAACTTTGCTATTATGAAAATAAGACAATATTCCAGATTACATGAGCGTCTGCCTATATGATAAAGTTATCCAGACGCTCTGAAATCAACAAAGATTTGTCACAGATACAAAGAGTTATTTTATGAATTTCATATTCAGATGAATTACTTTTGTCCCTCACAGACAATCTAGATATAACCTAGGGATGAACCACTATTTGAATTACCTCTCAGACACTTTCAAGCATTGGTATAAAGTTTTCTACTTCTGCAGAAAATTATTTGGAGCTCATATTATTTTCTTAGTGTGTGGTTAATTGGTTAACTTCCATACAAGTGGAAGGCCAACCTTACCATGCAGTGTCTGTAAGTCCTGAATTATATTTGCAGCTGCATCTTGGGTGGAAAACAATCTCTGTTTGACCAATAGAGCTGAAACACACCATGGCTCAGCTTGAGAAACAAAAATGAGTTTTTCCAGAAGAAACTAAAGTAGGTCATCATGTAGGCAAATTAGAGTCACATATATTTTAGTGGAATGCAGGTGCTGAATAGTTAAAGGAACTCCAGCACTGAAGGACTGAAAACCACATCTGGTTATTGCCAGGGAGGCAGGTGGAGACGTACACAGCTACACAAATACTGCTATTGAATGTGCAGTGCAAGATATGGCCAGAACCTTAATTTATTGTCTTATCCAAAAGATGTAGGAAAAGGCATAATAGCTCTTCATCACCACCAGAAAAATGCACATTTTTTTTACTTCATAAAACAAGAAAACAAGGACATCAATTTTTTTTTCTGCTCTGAAACATTACATACTCTCTCAAGACAAACAATTTCACAATCTGAAAATGTTCTATCACTGTTATTTAGGTGTTTCCTTCTACCTCAGGCCTGGTGTAGATGTGTCCAGTTCTGGCCCCTCAGTTTGGGAAGGACACTGAGACGCTGGAGCACGTCCAGAGGGGACAACGAGGCTGGTGAGGGGCTGGGAACACAAACCCTGTGAGGAACAACTGAGGGAGCTGGGGGTGCTCAGCCTGGAGAAAAGGAGACTCCGGGGTGCCCTCATCACTCTCTGCAATCCCTGAAAGGTGCCTGTGCTCAGGTGGGGTTGGGCTCTTTCTCCAGGCAGCTCTGACAGAACCAGAGGACACAGCCTCAAGCTGCATCAAGGGAAATTTAGGTTAGATATTAGGAAAAAGATTTTTACTGAAGGAGTGATCAAGTTCTGGAATGGTCTGCCCAGGGAGGTGGTGGAGTCACCATCCCTGGATGTGTTTAAACAAAGCCTGGATGTGGCACTCAGTGCCATGGTCCAATTGAGGTGTTAGGATTGGGTTGGACTTGATGATCTTGAAGGTCTCTTCCAACCCAGTGATTCTGTGAGATTCCGTGTGTATTTGGAGGAATTGCGTGTTGGGTTAGATGAAATAGAAAAACTTTATAGTCGTGATTGTCTAGACTTTGGGAATGTGAAACGTGTGGGGGATGTGGAATTAAAGGCGAGTTTCGATCTGCTACTGAGTAACTAGAAAACAATAAGATGGCCAGCAGGAGGCCATCTCCTTAATGCAGCAATGCTGTTCTTATCAAGAGCCTGAGGGTCCAAGCAGACCACACCGGTTTGGTGGGAGGTGTCCAAAGGGTAGTCTTTAGAGTTTAAAATGTAACTTAGTATGTTAATGTAGTGGTTCCTATAGGCTGTATGTAAATGCTGTAGAATTTGTATCTTGTACTAGATTGGTTAGTGTAAATTAGAATATTCAGTAGAGAAGAAGATTTAATGCATTGTAACAAGAACCTCGCTCTCTTGCTACTTTTACTCTCAATTTCTTACCTCTTACTACCTTTACTCTCTTACTCTCTTATTCTCTTACCCCTTATCTCTCTTACCTCTTACTCTCTTCTCTCTCTTCTCGGTCCTGCTCTGAGCTGCGCCTGGCAGCTCTTAGCAGGATCCCTTTAACCCACACCCCAAGCAATAAACTGTTTACTCCAAAAATTAGCTTAAGACTTACAGAGATCTCTCGGCATGGTTTGTCCCGTTGCCGTCTGTCCACAGACCCCCAAAACCCTGCAATTGGGAAATTACGTGTTCTGACTCTGAGAAAAAAACTTTATGATGAGGTCAACTAAAACCTCTGTTTGTTTTCTATTGACTTTTCAACGGAAGGATTTCAGAAAATAAGAAAGTAACTCTTCCTAGAAAACAGACACACGAAGCTTGGGAAAGTCTGAAGCCCGAACAATATAGTCAAATAGCACAGGGGAGTAATATTTCAAAATATGATTCCTCTTCAAAGTTCAGCAAATAAATTTTTGTCCCCTCACATGAAAAAAAAAACAAACAAAACAACCTCTTGCAAGGCACTTGAAGATGCACTTGCAAATGCATTTGAAACAAAGAACTATATACTTGACACCCATAATCTTAAAACCCTAAAAGTAACATGACAAAGGCAAAAAATTAGTTAGAACTCTCAACAACCATGAAATTTCAATCCCAATCCTTATCAATCTGTTGACTTAGTTACCACCAATTCATAACAGCTTTTTAATTCTGACATGAACATTTGTCCTTTTTTAATTGTGGCATGGTTCCATCTCTAACGATAAATTCATGCAATAATGGTTTGTGAGTCTTTATTTTTGCAGATTCTGGATTCCTCTGACAAGTGAGCAGAAGAAATTTCAACCAGAAGAAGTGAATTTTCCTCAGGGAAATACTCAGTTGATATGATTTGTTTCCAGTTTCATAATGTTGTCGCTGAAATGTGCTAAGCTCAGATTGAGGGGGAAAAAAAAAATCATTTTGCTATAGACACTTAATGTAACATCTTGCATCCCAAAAGTATTCTGAAAGGAGATTGTAGCCAGGTGTGTTTGGTCTCTTCTCCCAGGTAACCAGTGAAAGATGGGCAGGATGCATGGAAAGGGCCTCAAGCTGCACCAGGGGAAGTACTGATCGAATTTTGGGGAAAAAATTCTTCACTTAAACTGTGGTCAGGCATTGGAACAGGCTGCCCAGGGAAGTGCTCTAATCATGATCCATGGAAGAGTTCAAAGGGCACGTGGATGTGGCACTTAGGGATATGGTTTAGTGGTTAATGGTCGGACTTGATGATCTTAGAGGTCTTTTCCAAGTTTTCTATGAGAGGTATAATTTAATGTTGTTATTAAGAAGTTTAATTACAAAATGGAGAATTAAAGTATTACCTTTTGTGAATGACTCCAGTTAAATGGTCTGCAAGTGTGCCACAGGAAAATAATTAAAAAGTCAAAATTATCATCACAAGTAGATTTAATTCTGTAACTCTAAGTACAAAATTCTAGAGTTACGCAGTAAAAAATGAATTAGCAGAGAATGGGAGATGTTTGAGCAGTCAGCACTTCTCCAAAAATACCTGCCTACTGCAGAAAAAGTGACTCTTCTCTGTCATTCTTTTTCAGAGTTAAATATCAGGCTGGGAGGTACAAAGATTTCTAAAACAAGTCAAATTATTTCACTGTACTTCATGGCTTCAGCTGGACAATATTTGTCAACAAAAATAGCAAGTGGGTCTGGAGGAGAGTAAAAGAGAACCTTAGTTCTACAGAGAATGCAAGAAATGGGCAGAGATTGAAAAATGAGACAGATTCAATTAAGTTGGAGGAAAGAGATGCCGCTGTTCCTGCAGAGTTCCAGAAGCATTTGGGCAAAGATCTGAGGCACATGGTGAGATTCCCAGGGCTGCTCTCTGCAGGGCCAGGAGTAGGATTTCAGTGATCCTTGTGGGCCCCTTCCAATGCAGGATGTTCTAGGATTCTGTGGTTCTGTGAAAGGCATCTGAAACCGGTCCAAGAAAAATAAATGTTCACAGAATCCTTTAAAATTATGAAAAGATTGCAAGAGGGGAAAAAAGAAAAATTCAGAGATTTTTGAGAGAACATTATGGTCAAAAGACCCCTGGTACTGATCATGGACACTGCAGATCTTCAATTCCCCATCTATCTGGATCAGTGATCCTAAGAAACTCTTCTTCCTAGAGGATGGATGAATGGCTTGTAGGACACTTCCTATTGGGCTTTTTTGTTTTCTAACTCAACGATGTTAGAGGTGTGCACATTTATGCTACTCAATTCTTTCCCAGTATTTCAGACATCCAGATGCAAATTATTGTTACAACTGAACACATGGAGCAGACCTGAATATAAAAAAGACAATAACACTTGTAATAAGTAATATATTTGTATTCCTTGTTTGTGTGCAGAAAATTACTTGGAAAGCAAGAAGAAGAAGAAAAATAAGACTTTTTAGGAAGCCAATTAGAAAATGTAAAACTTACATCTTGCAATTCATAGCTGTAAAACAATCCACACAAAAAGACCTTAAAGGCCACGAAAGAATGTTTGCCATCTGAAATTTGTAAGATTTTCAGCTATTGCATAACATTGCCTCCAGCAATGAACCTCACCGAATCACATCAATTCAAAGTTTGTGCTACAAATCCGTGTCACTTCAGAGAGAGACTAAGAGAGAGAGAGAAAAAGAAACAGAGAAAGAAAGTGCACCCCATATGGAGTTTATACCAAATTATTTAAAAATATGTTTAAAAGCAATTGGAAAATCAGTTCCATTCAGTGGTGTCTGTCATGAATCCTGGAAGAACATGGTATGAGAGATTTTAAGCTTTATGGAGGAAAAAGAAAAAGAGCAGGTAACTAGCAGGCACACTGAGGGTGGTGGCAGTTCCTTATAAAGTCACAAAACCTGGTAAAAAAAAACAAAATCATGTTTTTTTTAGTGATGGGAGGCATTTTTAAGTTTAGAAGCTTCCAACAGTCGGGTGCACAGCTAGAAGTTCAGGGACAGAATATTCACTAAAGGTAAGAATGGACAGATTTTCAGGTGAGCATTTTATTCTATTAGTGGTTTATGGGTTTATGATGAAAAAAGTACTTATATATTTTAATATTTATATAGGTGATGGCAGATTACTTCATATAAGCACAAGAGGAAAACAGGCTACCCACAGATGGCGGAAATACATCCTGAATTGCCTTGTCAAATATTTCTATACCAAACCCTCGAAACACAGGAGCAGAGACCCCTTCCCACAGCAGCACTCCATTCTCCCTTGCTTCCCCATCCCTCCAGGCAGATGGTGATCAAACCTGATCTCACAGCTCCCTTCCCCATTTCTTTATCCTTTCCCCTCTTTTTCCCTGTGCTTTCCAGTGGCAGCAATGCTGATGCATCACTTCTGTGTCCTCTAAGCAGCAAAATTCCACTTTGCTCCCTTTTCAGAGGAGGCCACCTCAATGCACGTGGTTGGGATTCTCAAAATACCCAAGCAGAGGAGCACCAGCTTTGCTTGCCTTGGAATTTCTGCTTCTCCCAGCCTCTTGCCTGCTCCACTGCTTTGTTTTTGCAGCCCTTTTGCTGTCCCCTGCCTGCCTTTATGAGTGTTGTTTTGACATCGTGGTCACCAGGTGCCCCACCACCCCTTCCATCAGCAGACACTTGTGCAGCAGATGGCACAAATGGGTTGGCAATAATTCAGTGTCTCAGCACTGGAGTGCCTTGTCTGGTGCTTGTGATGGTGGCTAGACAGGGTTAATGACAGTAGCAGGGGAAAAAATATATTAAAAATACTGTAGGGATGTACTTTCAGAGAGGAAAGCTCTTCCATGGGCCAGAAGCACCACTAAAAATCTCTGTTCCTAATAAGCATGAGCTATATTCTGTAGCAAAAGAGGTTTGTTTTAGTATCTTCAGTTCAATCCCATTAAAAATGTCAAGGTTTCCCTTATCTCCTTTGATCATCATAACTCGAATGACTCCAATTATATTTTCTGCCATATATTACAAGACTATGATTAGTTCAGCTATGCTGGTCTAAGGATAATAAATAAATAATGTTAGTAAAGGGAGGTGAGTTTTCATTAGACCAACAAATAATTATTTGTGTGTACATACCTGCTGGTACTCTGAAATGCATGGTTAGAATTAGAACCCAATGGTAAACGCTAAAATCTTTTATTCTCTAGCTGAGTTGGTGCCAAAAACCAGCCTTTTTTTTTTTTTTTTTTTTTAAATATATAAACCCTTATAAAGAGTTGGAAGTCAATTCAATGTGAATAATCATGAAGTTCAGGGGTGTTTGGATTCAGGGTTCCACTACTGAGCTCAGTAACCTACAGAAATATGTAGATCATGCAAGGAGTTAGAAATTAGTCATAATAATTTTCTTTACTCTGCTGGCTTCTTACTCTGAATAAATCACTCAAACTGTTTTCATTTCCCTGCTTCTAAATTGGAGATAATATTCCTGTCCCAGGGGTACTGCAATGATTAATTAATCACTTCAAGTCACTTGAGATTTGAAAATGTGTGTGTATATGTAGCTTCACATATGCAGAATATATATAAATATTTCCTTTACTTTGTATGTTAGGCATAAAGGGTGTCGTTCCAGAATCAGCACTGAGATTTTTGAACAAGAATAATAAAAAAATCCCCATCTTGGGAATTCAGGCTGTCAAATTCAAATGACAGTCATACTTCCCATCTCCAAATTATCTCCAGCTATAAAGTTCTCTCTCCTTCCTTGAAATCATCTCCTCAGAAGACTCAAGAAGCAAAAGTTATTGATACTGAAGAAATTTCACATTGCTTTCCTTTTCCAGTATGACATGGAGTGATTTGTATTCTGCTTTGTGGGGCTTTGTAAGGCATTGCATTTTATACTGCAGCCTGGACCACTGAGAGGCACGAGGCAGCTCCCACCACTGCTGGTAGCAGGGTAAGAAAAACAGAGGAATAAAGTAGAAGAATTGTAGTTTAAGAACAAAAATAAATATGGATGCATTTGGGCTTCTTATGCAGCATCACGAAGCTTCAGCTGTTGGACTCAGAGGTAATGATATTATGATTCCCCAATAACATTCTGTAGTACCACACACAATGCTGGGTAAATGATCACTAAAAATGTTGTTGGCTGTTCCAATCTGCTTTCTGGACCTCTCTGCATAATCATAAGACCAGCATGTAAAAATTAGGCAGTTCTGCTAATTTTTTTCCTAGATTCTTCTTAGAATACAAAAAATTAAACAAATAAAATGCAAATAAAATATTTGTAATGTCTTTTTAATTTTTCCTAAATTCTTGGGGTTCTAGCTTCTTAAAAGAGAAACTGAAGTGGAGCCTCTTGTACAATCACAATGTGATTGAGTCAAAAAACAAATGTACATTTTTCACTGTTTTCTGCTTTTAAGCTGCATGGATTTTGCTGTTAGTTTAAGGAAAAAATAAACTATACACAGCCCTGGCACACATTTTCAGCTCAGCTTTTGTTTCTCACATGATCTTGGGCAGGTGTTTCAAGCCCACATTGGCTCAGTTCCCCATCTGTTGATCAAAGCTAATGTCCAGACCAAGCAGAGTCAGTCAACAACTTCAGAGTAAAATTATTTTCTGCCAGATTCACCAGAACAAAAAAATTTTGAAAAAACACATCAAGTCCACAAAAGTTTTTGAGACAGCAACCAGAAGGATGCTATGAACCCAGTGAAGCAGGTCTGCTTGCCACACCTGCCCCAGATCTCTGGGATAAGCTACCTTTTACAGTTGTCACTCATAACTAATCACAAAAGTAAAAATTCAGAGTAGCAAACTTCCAGGCCCCTCCAGGACTCTTGTTCCTGGTTTCTTTACATGGCATTGGCAGACTTCCATTCCTTATTGTGTGGGTGTGGATTTGTTGCTTGACCTCAGAGGGTTTTAAATTTCCGGCTCTTTTTGTAGCTCCTCTCACTGGCTCTGCATTGCACAGGCAGGTCAGCAACTCACGCCCAGATGATCACATCTTCCCAAAGATCCTGGAAACACATTTGCTTTGAGAAACATTTCAGTCTAGTGAGCCTTGGAAGCACAGGAGCATCCTTCCTCTTCACAAAACTTAAGCTGTTTTCATTTCTTCTGCTATTATATTCTGCCACAATGCAAAAATACCAGATAATGAAGGTTCTTAGAAATTCTTCCCTCTGAGGGTGGTGAGGCACAGGCTGCCCAGAGAAACTGTAGCTGCCCCTGGATCCCTGGAAGTGTCCAAGGCTGGGCTGGAGCAGCCTGGGATAGGTGTTCCTGCCTGTGACAGGGGGGTGTAATTACATAATTTTTAATGTTCCTTCCAGCATAAGCCATTCTATGATTCTATGATCCTATGATATTTCCCCTGTTAAAGCAGAGCAAAAAATCAGAAACTGTCAAATGTTTGGAAACTGTAAATTTGAACAACAAAATAGCTGAAATCCAAAAAATCTAGATAGCTAAAATGATTTCACAGCTGTTCTAGTCACAAAATACTACTTTCAGCAGGGTCTAATTTCTCCCCCCCATCCCGCAAAAAAACCAATTTTGTCAAAAAATGGTCATACTTCCTGATCCAAGATTTTCACTCACTTTTTGTATTTCTGAGTAGAGTATATAAAATAAAGGGATTTTTAAATAAAGTAAGTTGCTAGGAGGCAGGAAAGTATCAATTCTGTAAACACTGGTGAAAAACAGGTACGAGTATGCTGGCTGGTCGTTTATAAAAGTAGGCATTTACCTGTGGTGTGTGCAGAAATTTTACAATGGAAGAGACTAAGAAGCCCTTTGCCTTCCATCTCATTTTGCTTTTAGTTTGGTTTCCCTGTACCCCATGTTTCAAAAAAATGGTCATGAGTTTGTGTGTGTGTGTGTGTGTGTATAATGACACAATAACATCTCCATTAGATCTGTTCTGTAATGGGCTCATTAGTATAAATGTGTGTGATTGGCCTCTGCTCTGCTACAGAACTGAAGTTAATCAGATAAACTTCAAAGGGCAAATGGAAGGATTATGCCTCACCTCATGGGGACACAGTCCTTCCTTTGAAGTACCTGTTGGCATCCAGAAAGTTCTGTCGAGTCATCAATACATTTTAACTACCTTGGGGTAGTTCCCTATCTTTTTTCTTCTGATGTAAAACGCCTTCTTTTTTCTCTCATGTAAATATCCTGCTTGGCCCGATGGGATCTGGAAGCCCAGTTGATGTCCTGAGTACCATCACCATGGTCAGGATCAGCCAGCCACCAAACCCTTCCTTTTTAATATCCAAGAGAGGCCACTTGGTTCTTCACAAGTTGTACAAATGCATACAGAAAGCAGCACTGATATTAGGAAGCCTTCAACTTCCAGCTAAGAGGGGCCCATACAAGTGTTAACCAGGGTTATCCTTGTTAATTCAGAATCAATTTTTCTGCATATATAAGTGTTCACTCCGTTTCATGATTAAATTAAATGTCAGAGCTAAAATATATGCCTGCACATTACTACTAACAGTAGACAAGTCAGGCATTTTCTCCTCTGTTTATTAACAGCAAACCACTGTTATTTGCAAAACAAAAAAGCAACACAGTGAGAACACTGAAATCCTTTCTATTTCTTTTTTAAGCGCTCAGAATAAACCACACAAAACCAGCCAGTCATTTCTTCCCTGCCAACTGATTATGCAGCCATGTTGTTTGAAAGCTTGCATAATTTACATTAGCATGCCTAAGATCTCAGGTGACTATGCCTTTGAGGCCAGCATGATAGCCCCAGCGGACCAAGATTTGATATTCTTCCCAATATCTGACCCTTTTTTCCTTGTTAATTATAGGCAGACTTCCCTGGCCTGGGCCCGGATCTGCACCTGTTTCCCATCTCTGAGCAGCTGCTAATTAGGGTGCAAATGGTGGGGCTGGGCAGAGCTGGCCACACAGGCTCCAGAGCCCATTGATCAGGCTGGCGTGCCATGCACACAACAATTATTGCCTTCTGAACTTCCCGCACTGAAAGCTGCTCCCAGGCACCGCCTCGTACTGAAATTAAAAATTGTATCACTTCTCACCCTGGTGATGTCTAGCAGCGCTGCTCCAAAGGAGTAAGGGACAGCAGAGGATGGATGTTGGACCCAACAATCCCGTTCTGCAGTGAGAAATAATAAATATACTGAGTTATGTATGTTTAATGTGGAGGTGATTCCAACAGAGTGTTGTTAATGTTTCTCTTAAAATAATTTATTTGTCCTGCTGGTCCCAAGAAAAATTGACTTCTGAATCTTTTCTTGGAAAGAGAGTTGTGAATGATCCTAAAATCTTTATGCTGAAATAATCCTAAAAAATTTATTTTGATTAGTGGCATTTGAGCCACACCTCAAAATAGTGGGTTAACTGTAACAACACTGAGCAATTTAAGCTAAAATTTAAGATTGGCAGTCTTTGGTGCTCAGAGAAAAGGGGAAGTACATTAAGACCTCAAAGGTTGATTAATTTATTAGTAAATAAATAAATAAATGTTATTTCCGGCCCAAATAGTGAAAGATAATAAATGTTTCAGAACAGCTGAGAGGAGTTCCTCATGAAAAGAATTAGGTGACTCCGTCCCATTCCAAGACATGTCAAGAAATATGTAATATAAGTTATCCACGAAGCATATGGAAATCCTTTTGGTTTTATCTCAATAAATACTGAGATTTTGGAAACCTAAAGATATATTAATTACTCCAAAATTCTACAGATACGGAAAATATGGTATAGAGAAGCTAAAGGGACTTGCTTGAGCAGGTGAAAAGGGATTCTGCAAGTGAGGAGGGGATTGTAAATGTATCTTGTACTGAAACCACTGAAACATCCTTCCACTGTGGTCAAGGATCCTCATTACCAATGGACTGCATGAAAGAACCTTCTTTGTGGTTCTAGACCTTCAATTCAAGAAAGAAAAATAAAACACTAAATAACACTAACACAATTTTTTTAAGTGTTTATACCACTAAGAGCAAGTACAAGAGCAAATATTGTGAAAAACTCGTGGGTCTTCACCCAAACTCACAACCTACCCTGAATAACACACCATCACCTGTAAAATGAGACTTCTGCAGTCCAGAGGATTCTTTGCCAAAGGAACCGTTCTGAAACAACTTTGCATAGAATGCAAAATAAATCAAAGATTTTCATAAGCAGGAAATCACGTGAAACTCACGCTATGAATGATTCACTGTGAAGTTTTTGCTTGTCTTAGGATCTGTGGGCCAGATTCCCAGCTGGTGTAAATCCACACGATTGCCTCAGCTGCAGTGGAGCTCTGCTGATTTACACCAGCTCAGGAGCTGACCCAGTGTGTTGATCAAGAATATTCCACCAGCATAATAGGACAGGGCAGGCTTTGAAAACAAGAAAAAAAAAAAAAGAGTGACATGCACTGAAAACAGTAACAAAACAGTTCACCAGCTGTTCACAATCTTAATACGTCTGTGGATGGTGTGAAGGAGATAGAAAGCCCTTTGTGCAGGCTAATAGTGTAGTAGGAAGCTGCAGCAGGTGAAAAAAACAATAATCATCTTTCCAGTTTCTCAGGAAATGATAATCCAAAACAATAGTTGGCAGCTTAACTCTTGTCAGCCTGTTGTTTTACAAAATTCAGCGTTTCCTCTACTTTGAATTTATATTAGCAGAGGATGAATCATTGATGCTGCCGGATCCCCTCATTTTTTATATACAGCAGAATGAATTATTTTCATGTATCATGTCATGAGCTTTCTCTATTTTTACATTTTCCCACTGCAGTTGAATCAAAGTGAATATTTCATAGAGATTCCTTTTCTGTAGGGTTTGACCATAAATCAGATTTGCTGCAATCTATCTGCAGAGGTGACCTGTTTTCTCAAAGCTAACATGGCAAAAAAAAAAAAAAAAAAAAAAAAAAAAAAAAAAAAAAAAAAAAAAAAAAAAAAGAAGAAGAAACAAGAGAAAAAGAGAAAAAAGCCCCAGCCTCTAACAAAATAAATCCTTACAAAAATATTATTTTAATTAAAGACACACACTAATTAATACTTTTAAAATTGGCATAACTTACCTTTTATTAAATGTTTAAAAACATCAAAATATTGAATAGACTTAGCTTTAATATTTTGGACAGGCTTGGGATAGAGTCTGTCTCCAACCAAGATAAAAGGAAGCAGAAAAGGTAGTGGATAAATTTACATCAACACATGACTGGATATGAGTGGTTATGTTATAGTTAAGTGCATTATGAAAGATTTAGAAAACCCTGCTCTTGGCTTTAGGCTTAAAGTAATTAGCAATTTTTGCATAACTGAATCAGTGGAGATTCTGAATCTAACTTTAGGGGCATTAAAGTTTTTAATACAATCCCTCAGCTTGTGCTCAGAGTCAGTGCAGTAAGGAACATCAGGGATCAGTAAGTATAGGGTATAATAAAGCAGACCTGGTGCTGCAGTGAATTGATTCTTCTAGGAGTGAATCAGATTTAAACCCCCAGATGCGGAGGCTGACCAAGATCTGAAATTACTGGCAGATTCTTGTTATCAGGCCAGAGAGATTCAGGAAAAACACTTGCAAAGGGAGAAAAAATTATATTAAATGGGAATAAAATTGCTGTTCTTTTTAGGTAGAATTTTGGCCAAGTATTAATGATAAGATGAGCTATGTCCTAAAAGGAGCTGGTCTTGATGACCAATGTCATGTTCTTGGAAGAACTGATGCAATGGACAGGAAAAACATCAGTGATTTCCAGCTGGTCAAATATTTTATTTCTTTCTCTCCCTACTGACTCAAAGTGTGTCGTTTTATTTTCTCATCATTTTTTGGGACAGTCATCTATGGTTAAATATGTGTAGTTATGCCTTCTTTGCATCACCTATGAAATCTGAATTTATGAGTTCCTGACTGAAAAAACTTCATGTTTACCTCTTGGCCTAGAAAACTTGCTCACAGTTACCCGGGTCACTAAGATATTCAAACACCTTCTGTTCATTAGAAAACATAAATTCATACGCTCAACACAGATTAACCTCTGTGCTGAGACAATGCTAAAATGTTGTGTTTGAACCTGGAGATGTTTAATTCTGACACTGGAAAGCAAAATGCTTGGAAGAAAAACAGAAACATTCCACAAACACCAGGGACTCTCAGTAAGGATCTTGTGGCTCTGCTGGTCCATTGGACAGCACAAATAGACAAAGCCCAAAGTTTTGCTGAAAACTTAAATCTGTTTGTGAATAACCCATGAGCATGAATATACACACAAATATTAATGTGCTGAATACACTTTTTATTCTGAATTGATGATCTTGTCCTTTTCTTTCTGTGATTGTTGACAATGGTCCAAAGGTAGAATGACTTTGCTAGAAAAGCTGAGGAATCACCTCCAAAAGAGATCATTAGTCATTTCCTACTTAGATAATGTTAGAAAAATGGGATAAAAAGTATACTTGGACTTCTTTTTAAAAAAAATGGATCAAGTTTACTCTTTTTGAATAATCCTGGTTAAGAGCACTCAACAAGGTATGAACAGAGACTGGGAAATTGTCACATATAAAGAAACTGATGTCTAACTCCAGAAAAGTACAAGTGCCATAAATCAGAGAATCACAGAATCATGGAATGATTTGGGTTAGAAAAGACCTTAAAGATGATCTCTTTCCAACCCCTTGCCATGGGCAGGGACACCTTCAACTATCCCTGGTTGCCCCAAGCCCTGTCCAACCTGGCTTTGGACACTTCCAGAGATCCAGGGGCAGCCACAGCCTCTCTGGGCACCCTGTGCCAGGGCCTGACCACCCTCACAAGGAAGAATTTTTTCCCATACTCAATTCTTCCAGGCTTTCATTATATGAGAGATGATCCATCCCTCTAATCATTTTTATGGCTCTCATCTGCATTCACCCCAAGAGGAGTTGTGAGTCCAGGGTCCTTCCTGTGTTACATCAAGTGACACAAGTCACAGGAATGATTTCCTATGTAATTTCCCCTTTCAGTCAATAGCCACCTACATTTAACCAACAGAAAAGCTCCCAGGGATGTTTTGAAGATTGTTTCTCTTGCATAACCACCTAAACATTGCCCTGGGCTATCTGAGACATCTGCATGGCCCTGCTGGGTGTAGCACAGGACCTAGAGGAGACCTGTGACCTGGAAAAACAATATAATGGGTGATAACCTCAGTCATCTTCTGCTCTCTAAGAAATTCCTTTGTTCTCTAGGCAGTGAAGCAAACACAGTTTTTAGGTAGTGCCCTTGACCTTTAACAGATCTGAAGATCTTAGAGATCTTTCCAACCTAAACAATTCAATGGTTCTATGATCTGAAATGCAGTTAGATGGACTTATTTAGGCAACTGAACTTTGTTGACCAAATTCCCATTCTGATCAAGGGCCTAAACTGTGAACACTTACATTTCAGTGGTTAATCTTGCACCAAACCAAATACTAGGTCATTAATGTGAAGCAGACACTGAATAGTCAGCTGGCTAAACATGACCATTTAGTGCCATCTGGGATACCCTGAACTATTCCACCTGGACTCCAGCTGCAGCTCCCTAGACTCAGATGGCACTTGGAACCACAGCATATGTGGGCTATTAAACCAAGCCACTAAATTTTAGATGGCTAAAATTAGGTTAGATGAATCCTGCTTTCAGGGCCTCAGGATGCCACTTTTAAATCTTCTACACCCTATTAATCTGACACCTAAAGGCTAAGACTGGGAATAAAAATTATGCCTTTCATAGGCTTCTAAATGCAAGGGATATGTTATTACTCCTCAATAGGATCTAAGGCCCGAGGATATTTTACATCCTAAAGTCCTACAAAGGCATTCAGTGTATGAGTTTCTGTAACCATGAAATGTTGCATCCAAACATGATTTATAGTAACTTTAGGTCTCCTAGAGAGACATAAGCTTGGGTAATGGATTGGGTGGATAGAATGGGAGGCAGAATGCTTATTTGTAGATGGTGCTGTTAAAAATTAGTCATCACCATTTTTGTGTTGGTTTAGTGATGTACTTTCTAAGATTAACTTATTCAAACTCTCATCAAGATTTGATCCTATTTTTTTGAATGATAATTTATTATCTGAAGACTCTCTAACATATGCCACTACTCCATATGTCTGCAAAATTTATACTAAAATGTACAGGGTAAATTGCACTATGAGTTATTACATTTTGCTCCCAATATTCTGTCTGGTTCCCATATCCTGCTGTATTTCCACTTCTGGGTTTTGTGCTAAAACCAAAGAATGAAAAATTTGGGGAAATAGAGATTGCATGAGTGCACAGCAGCTAGATCCTGTAGACTATGGAGAAGCTCACTAGGAGAAGAACTATAAATTCCTTCCAGTTCTGCTGTTGCAGTACCATAACCAGCATCTAGCTACATAAAAAGTAATAACAACTGACATATGGATGCCTAGGAAACACATAAAATCAAAGACAGGCTCCTTTTACTCAGAGTTTTTGTTTGTATGAAAGATCCCTGCATTGATATTTTGGTTATATCCTTTTTTTTCACTTTTTTACATAGTCAGTAGCTTCAGTGATAAATCCATGAAAGTTAAATAGTTTATCTATTCCAAAACAAGTTTTTCTTGAAACCTGGCTTGTTTATTTATTTACACACTTAGGAATATGTGCACACACCTTGACATGAGCATCCTTAAGAGACTCCCTTGGTTAGATAACACTATTTAATTTTCAAAGAAAAGAGGCATAAGGTCACAGCAACGAGGAGTCACTGGCCTTAGATGCACTCATCTGAGACTGGATTCAGTGTGGAATAAAGGAAACAATTCCATTCAACTGTATCATTTGTCTAAGCCAGGTATCATCACCCAGATCTCCATTATGCTCAAAGGAAACAAATAGGTGCTTCCAGCTGTGAATTATCTGATATAGTTGGGATATTTTTTTCTTCAGAATGAGATGAACCACCCTCTAGAGGCAAAAAAAAAAATCATTTAACGGTGACTTCTTAGCTCTGCTGTTAAACTACAGGCTAAGAGAGAGAGAATTTCTGAAGTTACCTAAGGAAACCTCGCCTCTAAGAAATTAAAAATTTACCCAGCACCATGCTGAAGATAAATAATAAAACCTCCAAGTCTTCTGATTATTATATTCAGACACCAAATCCAAGGGTGCAAATCCAGGGCTTGCTAAGGTGTACCACATGCAAAATCCTTCCAGCTTTTCCTTTAAATCTCTGTATCATTGTTACGACCACAAATAATAGTCTACATTCCTGTTATTTATATTTAAAATTCAGGTCTCTGTTTTCTTCCCAATTACTCCACTTTCTCTCTTCTCCCCATGCTTATGCAATCCATTTATTTTCCCTTACCTTTCTCTTCAGGGAATCTTGATATTATTTTTATACAATGTGTTCTTGTAATTTTGACTGTGTTATGATATCGCAGTAGTGCAGGAAGCTAAATATATCCTCCAGGCAGTTTGGGCATCTGGAGAAGGGATGTTCTAAGCAGAATATAGTGTAAAGCTGTATCTGAATCAGAAATCAAAGTTTTTAAAGTAAAAACCTTATTAAGAGGTATTAAATCCCTTAATTCTAAACCTTTTAAACCCTAAAATTTCATTGTTAAAGTATGAAAATGTTTTGTATTAACTTAATTTCCAATCATTTAAGTCATTCATTTTTTATTACTTTCCACGAATATTAGTAATTCAATCTACTAAAATTATTTGGATTACTAAACTGCACTATTTTAATACAGTGATAATATTTATTTTAAATAGATAAGATCAGAACCATCATGGAAAATAAAGTGGATATATTCATTCCTCTTTTTTCTCTCATCATTTTATCCATAGCAGATTTCAATATTAGCAAAATCCCTAAAGTGTGGCAATAACTGGAGAACAGAACCTGCTATGTGCTGACTGTTCTCATTGTCTCCTGAGAAAGAGAATTGCTTGAGCAGAGGAATGTTAAAATTTAACTTTTGGACTTTCCTCAGAGAAGCTGTGGCTGCCCCTGGATCCCTGGAAGTGTCCAAGGCCAGGCTGGACAGGGCTTGGAGCAGCCTGGGATAGTGGGAGGTGTCCCTGCCCTTGGCAGGGGCTTGGAATGAGATCTTGATGGTCCCTTCGAACCCATTCTGTGATTCTATGAAATTTTTCTGTCTGTTTTTCAATCTACAAGCTACTTTGAAAGCAATACAATTTCATAGCAACAAAATGTTTTCTGAAAGGTCTTCTGAGGTCATTCAACAGCATATGGACTTCATTTTTCATGGTCAGTAGTTGCATGTGGCCAAGAGTTGCTCTTATTACAGTTGTGAAATGCTCTTTTCCTTGGTACTTGAAATCTTATGCTTGCAGTAATGTTGTCAGGCAGGTATGTGACACAGGAAGGGAAGCCAAGGAACCCAACATCTGTTGGAACTGCTCTCTCCTTTGTCCATGCCATGAAGCAAATCCCTTCTCTGCAGGACAGCCCTGAAGGCTCCAGTCCAGCCAGCAGCTCCATATGATCACATCAAGCCTGAGATGTCCAGAATGGTGCAATTGTGTCTGCAGTGCTGGGCTGTAAAAGTGGGAGGCACAGGTTTGGCTTCAAGGGAGCAGAACTGGTTGTGAAATATCTGAGACTTGACTGCTCTCTGTTGTTCACTTGAATATAACTCTTAGAGACTTCCTGGTGCTGAGTACTCCACTGTTAAAGAAATAGGGTTGTCTTTAATTATGTAAGATATTCCCATTTTTAGCCAAGTAAAAGTCTACATCGGTCATCAATTTTTCTTCTACAGGCAATGGAGAAACAAATGGCTTTTCAGAGTGGGATTCATCCAGTTCTAGCAGGCATACCTAAAATAGATAGAACCAGTTGGTCTCTGGAGGTGCTGACCCTTGATTGTAAAGAAAATCAAGACTGAGTTGGAAAGATGTCTAATTTTAAAAAATTTTATTTAGGCAATATGACTGCCACCTACATTTAGCTGCCCTGACTCAAAGGCTTGTTCCATATGCAGAAAAAACCAATAAAGAATGCAGTATGTCTTATTTTCACAGGCAGGGATGCACGTGGCAAAAAGGGCAGCATTTCCACGTGCACTTCAGTGACATAGGAACACAGATCCCACAATATATATTTTTTAAATTTGAGTCCAGTAAGATCAAATGACTTCCATAAACTCACACACAGAGTCTGTGTTTAGGCAAGAGCTGAAGTCATCTCTCTGGAGTCTGGAGCTGCTGCTCATCCCCACCATCCATCCCTCCTTCATCAGCCTCCTGACCTGACTAAACAGCACTGTCAGGGTCCCTTTCTTTTCCTTTTTTGAAGGAAAAGCTGTGTGGGTCTCTGAAGTTAAGCAAGTTTCTTCTGCTTTACACATCTAAATTAAAATCTATTTAAGAAAAAACTACAAGACATAGTGCAATTTTAAAGTCATTTGGCAAACTGATTCTGTCAAGAAAGCTTAGTTTCATTCTGTTTGCTTGCAACAGCTTTTTTTTTCCATAACTCTGCTGTTCTTGTTCTTTTAATACATTTGGGAGGCCTGTCAAGGCCTATCCACTCTCTAAATAGCTTTGCAGATTAAATTTTTAACTCTACTCTCTTCATGCAGATGTATATTTCTGACAAAGAATTGCACTGACATGTCATCTCCCATCTTTCTCACAGGAGAGGAAATAGCTACGTGCCAGTGCTGTTCAAAACTCTGACTCTCCCCAGCAAACAATAAAATAAAATAATCATAATTATAAACCCCTGCATTGAGAAAACACACTTCTTCTTTATTTGAGTATTTGCTACACTTATTTCCTTTGTCATAGCACTTTTGGGCTATTTTATTCTTCACCTTCAGCAAGATTTGTAACCAGCTAATGAGAAACTGGGGAATATGGGGCAGAGAAAAAATGGGGTTTGTTGATTTAGTTGCTGCTACAGGCACACCTGAACTTTAAGCCAAAGACTGTGCAGTACATCTAACCTAACCTTAAATCCTTTTTTTTCACATGGAAACATTTGTATCATTACTTTTTCTTCTTTTAAATACAGCTACCAAAAAGAAAAAAATTCTACTCCTCTTCAGATGCCCTGTGTAAGGAAAGGAATGCCCTGCCTTCATAGGAATTAAGGTTTTCTGATTTACCAGAACAGGGCTGTGCCCAGTTAAGGACTTTTTGGGAGCAGTTGTTTCCTAGAACAGGGCAAGAGACAGCCAAGAGGGAACAAACTGAAATTTCAGTGAGCAGAATCCATCCCCAGATTAGGTATGTAAATTAAAAGGGTCTTGGATGTGTCGTGCAGTTTGTCATCTTACGTTCAGCTTCTTTCTCCCCACAGAATCAATTGCATGTAAATAGGTCGTTGCTTATGCATAAGTCATTGCTTATGAATTCTTATTATCAAACACTTCTTTGGGACTCAAGATGCTTTTCTGAGATAAATATAGAGCAGAAGTGGATGAACATGGAAGAAAAATACTGGTAAAGATAATGGGAGATCTCTGGGGTAATTCCACTGCATCTAGTACAAATGCCCATTAAAGGGTTTGAGCATTTATGGTCATAAATTCTTACTCAAGGTGTGGAGAAAGCAAAAAGAATGTTTCATGAAACAGGATTATTAAAAAATAACGGGAATTGCACTTTCTGGGAGTTGTTATATGACAGACTTGTTACTTTGACAGCAATTGAGAAATGCTGGGTTCTGTCATTTAAGGATATTTCCACATTTTTGTCCAGCACTGGGGACAGAAGTTAGGCAAGTTATTCCCTCTTCTCATTTTATTATTGTGTGCCTGATTTGTGTCCCCCATTTAGAAGTTCAGGTTAAAGTTTATTCTCATCATTGCGGGCTAAGACAATTTTTTCTATTACTCACATTGGAAAATTTTCATGTTTTATTTTCTTTCCAGACAAGTAAACTATCTGGAAATTTTCTAAATTCTTAGTTGCCAGACTATTTACTCTGTGCTTTTGTCCCAGTCTTCCAGAACATTTTTGGTGGATTGCTCCTCTCTTCTGAGGTTCAGGGTTGTTCCTGTTGATCAGAATCAACCCTTCCATGGGACTTTGGATGTTTTTTTAAGCATTTAAAAGTGTTTAAAATAATTTTAAAAATGAATTTTGAAGCAACTTCTTTGCCACTGAAATAATTTGCCGCTGAAAAGACACTTGCCCTCAAAAAACACCCCAAACTTTCCTCTTCCTTAGGATCACAGCTGAACAGTAAAATATAATGACTCTTCAAGAACAGCCACAGAAAAGCTCCATTACCCTTTTACATGTGGAAACTGAGTCAAAGAAAAGAAAAAGCCAAAATCTTCAGGATTATTGACTGTTGGATTTCATTGCTGGATTTCAAAGTTTGTGAGAAACTGATAACTGAGACAAAACACTTCACAGTGGAACATCACCTGCTCAGCTGTTAATTCCATTTATGACAATATGTTTAGAAGTGATGGAGTTCCTTACTCCACTGATTACAATGTGTGACCCTCTACCAGAAAGTAGTAAAGGTTTTAGTGACCTCTGTCTGGGAACAGGAATTGAATATTTTTTTTTTCAGACACACATAAAAGCATTTATTAGCATTGTACTGGAGTTGGGTATGGAACTTACTACCGTGTGGATGATGTTGGGACCTTCTCAGCTATAAAAACCATTAATACCAAAAATAAAGCAAATTACTGTAGAAGGGGCAAAACTCCATTGTCATAGTATCAGAAATTCACTTAGGCTGGAAATTATCTTTAATTTACTCCCTTCTCTGGACGTGCTCCAGCATATCGGTGTCTTACTTGCAGCAAGGAGCCCAAAACCAAACACAGTATTTGACATGCAGCCTCACCAATGCCAAGTATAGAGGGATGATCACATCCCTAGAATCAATCTCATGGAATGTGAAAAACTAAATCTGTAAAGCTGTTCAAATCACCCCAATAATTCTGGGTGTTGAATACATGATGCTTATAATATTGGAGCACTGAATGGTAGAATATCCAAACATACAGCACCTATACACTCACAAAAAGTCCAGAGCCTGAACGACAGACATTAGAAACAGAAAAAAAAAAAAAAAATCATGCCTGGGCAGTCTTTCACAATGTTCTGCTGCTATCATTTGCTTCATCTTTGAGAGGTGTTGAAATACACTGTGAGTGGATGTGTGGTTGGGATGGAAGGCAGGAGTAAGCAAGGCTTTCTGTAGTAGAGCTTCTTAGCCAGTTGTGATGGATGAGAATTAAAAGACTGAGTTAAAAGGTGTTATTAGTAATTGAAATACCCTGGTTTTGTTTTGGTTTCTTTTCTGATTCATCTGCCACCATGAAGCAGGTGAAGACTTTAAACCACGGCTCAAGAGTGAACTTGACAATTTGTTGAAAAAGTGTTACATTTGAAAAAGCATCTAAATCTGTTTTGCTTTTACTCACATCTTCCTTAAGGAATTTCAGTACAGAGCATAAGGTCTGTCAGGACAATATTTTTGAGGAATAAATCTATCAACAGCAAAATAGTTTCCATATGAGCAAAAAAATTGCATTTGCAGAATACCATTCCATTTCTTTTTTTCTGCATACATTTCAGTTCAGGGGATTTCAATGCCACATAAAACCTGACAACATTTAAAGCACTAAAAGCAGATTATTTCCATTGTTTCCCTCATAACTGGAAGTCCTGGAGGGCTCACTGATCATGGAAGTACAAGTGATACTGTAGATGAGTTGTGCCCACCACTGTAAAGACACATACACCTTTATCATATGCACGTCCTCATCTATAAATACAATACTTTTAATTAAAAATCCCTGATAAACAGAAAACAAAAAGAAGGCATGAAATTTAGAACAGTTTGCCCAGGGAAGTGGTGGAATTATCATCCCAAGTAAGTGTTCAGGCACTTTGGCTTAGTGGTGAGCATGGTGGTGGTGCTGGATTGACAGCTGGACTTGATAATTCCATAGGTCTTTTCCAACATTAATCATTCCATGATTCCAGGAAATTATGCACCTCTGAAAACTGGTGGATCCATTGTGTCAGGGCAGCTGAATGACACAGGAGACTTAGGAGTGGTAAAGGTTTCCTCAGAACTTCAGGATTTCAGGGTACAACCTGCCTGTTTATTTACTCTCAGGCTAATTTTAACTTTAGTGACTGGAGCTGTAACTACCAAAGAACTGAAGGATCCACACAGCAAATTCTGCTGGCTAAATAAAAGTGAAGGTTTGTATCTTCCCATCTCTTCTCATTCCTGGTGTGCTATCTAAAACGTTATTTTGGATTTCTTTTTCGGAGGGGCTGTCAGTTCACCTTTGAGAGAGCTGCAGTTGCTGCTCTGTCACCTCTCATGAAAGGTTTCAGCCTGATAAATGATAGCAGAGCAGATCTGCACAAACAGATGTACACTCCACTTTGCCTACATTAGTTAGACTCTTTATGGCACTTGTAAATTAAGGAACAGAATGATATGGAAGAATATTAAACAAAAATGATGTTCCATTCTACATTCCCTGCACCCATTTGGTTTTGCCTTGATCTAGACCCCTTCAAACTTTTCCAGTGCCAGACCACCTTGTTCCATGCTATTCCCCTTCTTGAAAACACTGATCTCCATTGATCTGGATTATAGAAATCAGATAATTTCTCCAAAAAATGAGGATTTCTCTTTTCCTCATGACCCTTCTCATCTATGCAAGTGTTTTAGGCATGGAATCTTCTGCTCCCTTTTTGGTGCAAACTTGACCTCTGTTGTCTTACTTGGAAAATGCACTTGATTTCTAACAAGAGCTTTTCAAAATGTAACACTGCTGATTTGTTGGATAATGAAATCCAAATTGTTCCACAAAAAAAGGTGCAATTATACAGCATGTAATACACAAATAAATTGACTTAATGTTACATTATAATGAAAACTGTGCAAAATCCTCTACACAAGCACAATAAAATAATAAAAAGTAATAGAACAGGTAATAGATGTAAAATAAATGCTAAAAAAGTAGTTCAAATCATTTTCATACCAGTCAAAAGATACTGAGAAGGGCGCATCCAATCACAATAAAACACCAGAATGAAACACTTCTAAATAGTAATATAAATTTTTGTGGACACTTCATGTCCCATGATGTGGAATTGACATATAGTTTGATTTTCTTTTTCCTAATGTAAGCCACAGTTTTACAGTCCTAGTGAAAACATTTTATTGCTGGGGATGTATTAGACATGGTTCATTTCCCTTCTCAATATGGCTTTAATTTTCCACATCCATGGCTTGACACAGACCCAAACACCAGAAGATGGTTGTCTGCTATAAAGTGTTTGGTTTTCTTTGATTGCTTTACAATTTAATCTATAGTTCATTCCATTAACCCTTTCCATTTTAATGCCACCAGAGTCTTTCCCCTCTCCTTAATATAAAGATAAACTTCCCCTGAATCACTTATGCTCTCGTGTCCAGCAGATTTCAAAGAGAACAGAGAGGAGAGCGGCGCTGGGGGGACGAGCACTTTCTTCTCAGTTAACTTCCCAATCGGCGAAATAATTGAATGCACAACAGCAACAGGATTTTCCCTTCTGTTTTCATAATACATTCATAATTATTCATTCATTTGGTTTGGTCATATTCATACCAACGCACAGAGCCAAGAAAGTGCCACTGTCATTCTAACTTTCTCCTCAATCCCTGCTCTTCAGGGGGAGAAAATAAAAAAAACCACGTTCCCGTCTGCAGTGTTGTCACATCCGATATCCAGTTCCTTCCGGCAGAGAAAGTGGATCTGGGAGGGTCACCAGATCAGCCTGTGCCTCGGGGCTCCTCGCCTCAAGTACAAAAGACTCGACTCAACTCATGTTAGTGATGTAGGTGGCCTATCGGTGGTGACGGACTGCCAGCTCGGTCTGTGGGCTACCCGTGATAACCGCCTTGAAATGCTAAGTGCTTAATTAAGGACCTTTCATATCAGTTATTGAGGGCTCCATCTCCCATAGCCCAGGGCGTTGTACTTTACAGAGGACTCCCCAGAGCCACAGCCAACTTTATTGCAGTGACAAGTTAAAAAAAAAAAAAAAAAAAAAAAAAAAAAAAAAAAAAAAAAAAAAAAAAAAAAAGGGAGAANAGAAAGAAAGGGGAGGAAAAAAAGGGAAAGAGAGAAAGAAAAGAAACAAGTGGTTTTAATCCTCTTCCAAGCTCCCAAAATCTAAATACAAGCAGACAGCTGAGCTGACATCATGATCTCCTACTAAAAATACTTTTTTTTTTTTTTTTTACTGTTTATGAGAATATTGCTTGCTCGTGTTTTGGGTAAGGTATGGAGTCATCCCTGACAAGATGATCAGACCACTTGTGTTAACCTATGGTGATATTCTGCAGTGCACAGCTTTTACCTTCCCCAAGAACTGTCACTACCAGATGAAGGGACATGTTTATTTAAAGCAGAAAAAACAGATGTTTGTGGCTAAACCTTGTATAATTAATCCTTGCTTTTCAAAAAACAGCAGATCCTGTTCTGACAAGGAGGGGGAGAAATATTTCACTTGCTTTTCATAAACAGCAGATCCAGTTCTGTCAAGGAAGGGGAAAAATATTTCACAGCTGACTTAGGTAGCTGAGGTTTGGAAAAAAATACCTTTTGTTTCTGTCTGCAGCAGAGGAGCCCTGCAGAAGAGTGATCTGTTCTGTTTCTGATTCCTCGTGAGGGCATCTCTCAGCAGCAACTCTGCTGAAGTCATTAAAGTTACATTGCTGTGAAACCACCGTGAGGACAACCCGGAAAAGCCACAGCCTTCATTCAGGATGTTCACAGACAGGATGAGCGTGGTGGAGACATTTCTTATTGTGCATCACTTTCATACCAGAGCTGGTTCTTATTTGCAGCAGTGCAAGAGATGTTCAGGATCAGGACAAAGGAGAAAATGTTGTTCCTTCAGCACCAAACAATGTAGTCATAGCTGAAAACTACAATGAACAAGCTTAATAATTTTAATACCAGGCCTAACTGCCACCTCATTTACCCCCACCATAGCACAGCTGGGGAAATGGCCTGTATGCAAACACAAAGTCATCAAAACCCAAATAAAGGCCCAGAAATCAGGAAGAGTTCCCTGCAAGCTAAACTCCAGTTTGTAGAGCCTTTTGGGACCTCCTGAGCCTGCAGCGGAGCTGGTCTGGCTGGGCAGAGCCTCCTGAAGTCATCCCAAGGGATGCCCCAGTCCCAGCAAGGGATTTGTGTGCAGTGTGGGAATGCAGGTGTAGCCAGATCCTTGCCACCATCCCCAGCAAGCTAAAATCCTGGGAATCCAAGCAGGTGCAAACAGCAAGGCAACCAAATCAAACCATCCAGTAGGTGCAGGCTTACAATTCCTCTTTGCATTTCTTTTCTCCAATATCCTGTTTTCTTTGTCATTAATCAACTCACTTTGAGTCCTTTGATGTACCTGAACTTCCTTAGTTGCCAGCTGATGTCTAAAAGAACTGGATGTCTAAAAGCCACTGACACCAATATGATTTGTTTTTAAAATGCAAATGGCAAGCATTTAAAGTAAAATTGCTCTTTTTAAACTTGACTGATATTTTATCAGCACAACTACACAATAATTTGAGAGCAGAGGATTTTCATCACTAGTTTCTGTGTTTTAATACAGCCCAAGGTTTGTATTTTGTATTTAAATTTAAATATGGTATCCTAAATGTTCTAAATATTCTGTTTGGTGTATGGTACTGTGTATACCATATTTTGTATACTGGATTAAATAATACATAAGCAATTTATAACCTGTTAGGAGTAATAGTAACCAAAAAAATAGATCAAGTTTATCTTGGGGCTTGTTTATTTTTCCACTAAGAATTTAGTGCAGGATTTAAGAAGCAAAGATCAGTGTTATCTGAGATATACATTACTTACTACGTCTACGAGAAAGATCCTGCAGCCTTGTTCATATGAGAGATTATCATACTCCTTCTGCACTTCACAATTTCCAAATAAAGGAGAAAAGATTAAACCTATTGCTTGTTCAGTGTGGTAAGATCCTTTGAAATGAAAAAAGCTGGATAAATGGAATATGTGATTGCTTCTTCATCTGAATTTGTAATTAAAGCCACTTCTTTTTCAAGGCAGAAATCAGGGAGCCTTCTTCTTGTACACAGTTTTTCATGCCTAATTTAGCAGATTATATTTCTCTCACATCCTGTGACAGTTAAATAAACAGGAGTAGGAAATATCTTTAAAATCGTTTAAGGTCCTCCATTTAAAAAAATAAAATAAAATAAAATAAAAATAAAAAAGGAGGTAGACAAGCTGAAACACACAATATACCTCCAGTAATCGGGAGTACTGGGGCCATTGTTTAATTTCCAAGGCCAGGTTAGCGGGAAGATTATTGATGATCCCGAGCTGGAGCATCTGTGCTCGCTCAAGAGTGTGATGGTGACAATTATTAACCACAAACCTGTTGGAGGGGCAGCAGTAAATAAGCCATCAGCGCGGAGCTGCGTGCCACAGCCGCATTCCTCCGCACCGTATTTTTCGGCAGCAAACTCCACCTGATGACAGCTACAATCAACAGTGGCTCCAGGCAGCTGCTTTGCTGCAGGCCACATTCAATTATGTCGCCCTGAATTAGTCCCTGGCGAAGCTGTCACCTTCCAGCCTGTGAAGTGATAGCATGAAGAGGCTCCTGAAGCCTCGGCAGCTCTGCCTTCGGTTCGGGGAGCCAGGGGGAGGGACAGGGGGGAAAAGACCATTAGCACCGTGCCTGCTTGCAGCATTCATTTTGTTCATGGAAGGAGAGAGAAAAAAAATAGCTTAGGTGAGCTGGATTTGGAAAGTTGTCTTGTGTTGGATAATTGAGGATTCTTTTGCCCCCATAAAAACTTTTTTTTTTTTTTTTTTCCCCTACAGGTTTAGGGGTAGAAATACATGCTGTTCCCTTTTCTGGGTTTTTGGAGTTACTCAGACTTCTAGACAGTGATTTAGACTGTGCTTGGAGCAACAAGGAACTCTCCTGTACATTGCTTTTTTACAATGCATTTTCCCAAGAAATTCCATGGCATTTTGGGAGATCAGAAGTGATCATGGATTCATAGAATGGTTTGGGACCTTAAAGATCATCTCATTCCACCCCCTGCCATGGACAGGGACACCTTCCACTATCCCAGGTTGCTCCAAGCCCCATCCAACCTGGCCTAAGACACTTCCAGGGATGGGGCAGCCACAGCTTCTCTGAGCACCCTGTGCCAGGACCTCACCACTCTCATAGTAAAGAATTTATTCCTCAATTCCTGAAGGAGCCATTAGTTTTACCTGTTCAGGATCTGCTCATCTATAGTTTCACAGTCTCCTGCCAGGAAGCACGTGGTCCACAGTGGGATTTTGAGGTAAAGGAGGGGAGTTTTGTTAACAGGTGAGACAGCACATGCCAGGACCAAAGCAGCCTGGTGGGCTGAGACCTGAAGTACAAATCCTTGTGGCTGATGGAGCTGGAGGTGCTTAGTCTGGAGAAAATGAGGCTCAGGAGGGACCTTACTGCCCTCTAGAACCCCCTGATGGATTGTAGCCAGGTGGGAGTTAGTCTCTTCTCTCAAGTAACAAGTGATGGGTCAAGAACAAATGGCAGAAATGGCCTCAAGAAGCACCAGGGGGAATTTAGATTGGAAATTAGGAAAAATTTCTTCTCTGAAAGGATGGTCAGGCTTTGAAACAGATTGTCCAGGGATCCTCCCTGGAAGTGTTAAAAGAATGTGTAGATGTGGTGCTCATTTACAGGGCTTTCCAGAAAAACCCAAGCTCCCCATGCCCAGAAGGTTCATATCCCAACTTTCAGAGGTACAATAGCACTAAAAGGATACAATAGTAAGAGCTTTGCAATATAGAGTCACAGAATCATAGAATGACTTGGGTTGAGAGGGCCCCTAAAGATCATTTCATTTCAGCCCCCTGCCATGGGCAGGGACACCTTCCACTATCCCAGGTTGCTCCAAGCCCTGCCCAACCTGGCCTTGGACACTTCCAGGAGTGGGGTTAGGTGATATCTAATGTGTATGCATTTATGGTAACAGTGCACTAACATTATTTACTAAAATCCCTGAAGAGATAGGTAATCAAGTGGCAGTCCACATGGCACTAGCAATAATCTTCCTTAAATAACATAAAAGAAAACCAGGTGAGTTTTCTCCCTTAGGAAAGACAAAATAAACCTTAAGACACCTTATTTTTTTTTCCCCATAGTCATCTGTGGGAACCTATAAGATTCCACCAGCTGCTTGTATGTAATTAATATCCTCTCAATTTCACTCCAAGACATTGTTCTGCCTCTCTGCTTATTTTGCTTCATTGCAGACCAAACCATTTTTAAGATTTCTTTAAACCATTTTTTAGTTCCATTTTTAAGGACTTGTTTCCAAAACTGGTTAATTCCTCAATTCAGATTCCTCAATAGTCTAGTGGAGTAAACTCCTGACATAAAACTTACTGCCTAAAAGAGCTCTTGCAGCTCTTCATATCCTCTTTGAGAAATTTTACTTGGGACTGTAACATCCTTATCATATTTATTAATCATGTAGTAGCACTTTTTCAATTATTAATGTAAGTGAACCTTAATACAGAACATGCTTAGAAATGACTTGCAGTTGTGCTGTGAAAGGAAAAGTGTTTTCCTTTGGAATGGCGCAGGAGGAAGATGGGCTTTAGCCACCATCATCAGCCTATGGAGGTTTCCTGTGGTGTGCCTCAATTTCTCCATTTGAAAAGAAACGGTAGCACAGTTTCTGTTTTGCACTGCTGTTGAAAAACATCATTTATTTCCTTTTTGAAAGCAGCAAAGAAACCCAGTTTCCTTCCACAAAACCTCACAAGCACAGAAACTTTCCCTTTCCTACATTTTTAAAGCGGATCCTAACCATTTTCCTCAGTGCAGCAAAATAAAACTCCGAAAGTCCCAGTAAGCCCCCCAAAAAGCTGCACAATGAACAGATTGAGGAAGTGCACCTGGGGATAAATGCATTATGGACTCAGATCCATTATCACACCTCTCCCCGTCACAGCCACTCTCCGAACCCCACAGGAAATCATTCATTGAGACGCGCAATGTCATTTCAGTTGTAGCATTAATTTCCCAGCTGCTGGTAAAGATATATTGTGCCCCTTTCCTTGGGTATAAAAGAAAATGAGCACAACTCCACTTGATAACTTCGCTACTGGATGTAGGTTTTATTAAGGGCCAAGGTCTCTGTAGTGTAAACGATGGGAACATCCGTGTTCCTTGCTAAAGATGGAAGCGTTGATTTTATTGTCTCTCCAAGCAGTGAATAACATGCATTGACATACTGATGAGGAGGTTCCAAATGAAGAATATGGCCATAACTAAAATGATATTATTCTGTCCCCTTAAGGGGAAGTTTTCCTCTCCAATCCCAGCAGGAAGCACTTGTGATAAAACTCAGTTTGGGACATTATCCTCCTCATGTTTATTTACTTTTCCCCTTTTTTATATATACAATCAATATGAAAATGGAGGCAAATGTATGTAATGCCACATAAACCCAACTGTTTCCTCCCTCTCTCTTTTTCTTAATGCAGCAGATTGAATCTTAAAAGCTTCTACCAATCTGAGCACCATGGAGCCAGGATGTTTTTAGTACAGATAAAAGGCAGAAGACATACTTGGTAGCAGTGTGCAGTCTGGTTCTCTCCTTTGATTCACGTGGCCTATTTTAGACACCTGAGTTAAGATGAAACCTGTAACAACCCAGAGAGCTTATTTCTTTCCACTGATTACTCAGAGACACTATAGTGAGCCTCACAGATTATTATTTCTGTGCTTATTTCTGTAATTGCTTGAATTTGATGAGATGAATCCTCACCCTATTGTCCAAGGGACTGCTGTTCTTGGAGAACAAGATTTGGAATTGTGGCCATGGAAACTAGAAGCACCTACTGTTGGTAGATAGGCCTAATATTAGGGTTTTTTTCTGGAAAAAAGAAGCCACATTCAGATGGGAATGGGGTACACTGCTCTCAGCCCCGTGGTATCTGCCAGTCTGGTTCTCCCAGGATCACTTTAAATGTTTGTTCAACAGTAAAAATTAGTTCACACACAAATACAAGCATTATCTTAGAAAAATGGATCCTCCAAAGTGTAAACAAGGGGCCTTTTCAATGAAAACTAGTGGATATTCTGCAAAGTTCCTTGTAAATGCAGCTCTAAGTGTTACTTTTTTCTTTGCTAGATCAGTCTTGTGTATTTAAATCCTGGAGAGCCTGATCTCCATCACAGACCTATACACATTGGTTAATCCCAGTGAAGTGCCTCTTTCAGCCTCATTAGGAGCTAAAACAAACTTCACTGTCCTGGACAAAGGGTTTATTTTCACTGTGGATTTTTAAGGCTGTTTTCAATGGGAAAAATCATCCTAGTCACCAGCTCTCAAGTCTCCACTGTGACATCACAGAGCTCCAGAAATATCAGACTCAGGATATCAAGAAAATCGTTCTGAATGCAGAAGAGGTCTAAGAAAACCATAGCTTTCATCCAGTGTCTTTCAGATCCTCCTGATCACTCAGCCACAAAACTGCCAATTCAGGGTGAGGAAATGTAATTGCTACAGAATTGTTACTGAAGGGAATTCTCCCTTAAGTAGTTACATGGACTTAGACTGGCTTGACTAGTGCTTGTGATCAAACCACAGTCTTAAAACCAATTTAGAGTAGAGCTGTTTTCTGTTTCTCTTATTTTCAGTCTTTCTCTGAAAAAAAAAAAACCTTCAGAAAAATTAGAGGTGAGTCAATAGGACTAGTTTAGGCCAATATTGTGAAAATGTGAGTTCTCCACATTGCAGAGGAGGAAATTCCATCAGAGAGGAACGAGTCAAAAACATTTATCACTACATGGCTGGAAATTGAGGTAATGTGACTTGACATGATAAACTCCCACCCTTTCAAATGCCAGAACAATGTCCATTTTTAATCTTCTACCTTTACATGTTTTAACCCTAAAGTTGAAATATATCCTGTCAGTAGGAAGTGACAGGTGCTCTGTGTTGTGTGGAGGTGATCAAAATAGTACAGCTGGAACAGTGACTGAAGAAGAACCTCTAACTTATCCAAGCTCCATATTTACTGATAAGTCAGTATTAATCCACCAGACTGGTCCAGAAACTCCATGGTCATTAAGATTTTCATGGTGTATTAAGAAAAAAATCCAAAATACCTGTGCTCCTGTTAGGAGCTCAGTTACCCCTACCTAAGTTAGAATAAGTGTTTAATAGAGTAAGGATTGTTCTTTCTAAATATATATATATATATATATATATATACACACTAATAGCAACACTTCTAGTCTTCAGAACAATTATCCCATATATTAAAAATTATGTCGTGGTCACAGTCATGGGACACTCCTGGGAGAAGAGTCCATCACCTCATTTCTGTCTCCTTTCTAGGAGTCAGGCTTTGGGGCACTTTAGGGCTTGGGGGCATTTTCATTCTCAAGTGTTCAGTAATAACCTTCAGAAATGGGGATGATCCCCTCTGAGAATTCTCCTGATTGGGGCACCCCCATGAAATGATGGAAAGGCTGTTTAGGATCCTCTCCTGATGTAGAATCCTTGCTGTTTTCTTTCTGCACAGAGGTAGCAATCATTATATTATTTTTTAAGATGAAAACATATGAGACATCACAATAGGTAAATTGCATTTCTTAGTTTCCTCAAAAAAAGTTTAGAATTTAAGTACTCCTTTTGGTCTAAAACTGATAGCAATCTCCCAGGAGAACAAACATGGTGGTTACTGCTGGGGTTAGGCTCTTACCTGAAGAGAGAAAGGAAAAGAAGATGGCAGGAAGGAGTTTCTGTTGGTGATGTGTATGAAATTCAGGTACCTATATCCCTAGAGGAAAAAAAATTAAATTAACTGGACCACCTTCCTAATATTCTGCAGTAATTTTTCTCACTGCCTAATCGTGGTGGTGCCACAAAGTGTCTCAGTCTTGGGGGAAATCAACAAGTTAACACCTGTATGGCTTTTAGGATCCATAAGTCAAACTGCCTTCCATCTGTCTCTTTTGAGGATCTTGTTTCAGTAGATGTTCTTAGAGCACATCTCTTAGGCTGGATTATACTCAAAATATTACCACACCTCCTCCTGTCCCCTCCCTACCTGGGGTTCCCCTGCTTTTGATGGGACAAAGAGGGAGGTGTTGAACAAATTCCCTCCAGGAGAAGCAGGGGCTAAACCTAGAATTTCCATAGATGAAGGAGACACTCTTTAAGGTGTGATTCCTCTGATCCCTCCTGGGAGAGCATCTTTCTTTCTCTGGACTATAAAGACACTCTCAGGTGACTTTTCTCACATAGACATCAGATTTCCAAATTTATCCCAGACATACTAAACTGTGACTAACATGGAAATACTCCAATTACCATCTTTAACATCATAACTTTCCTTTCCCCCACATTTCCTACCCTCGAGCATTTTCTTGTCCCCACTTCAGGAGGTGAGAATGATTCCTCTTAGTGCAGTTTTGCTTTTCCTTCCCATTTCCAAACTCTTGAGTTTTCCCAGAGACTGAAGTGTGACTCCTTCTGCAGCCACAGTTATGCAAATTGGGAGTCCCAAACTGTGCCCAATTTGAATGAGCCACAGAAATCCAGTGGATCTGAGCTGTCTTTTATACAGGGGTGTCTTCTGCACCTTCCCTCTGTGTGTAAGCAGAGAGACCAGTTCTATGGATCCAACAGGATTTATTCCATAGGATCACTCAGGCTGCAGTGTCCATCTGCAGAGGAGCTCCTGACAGCAGCCTAGGCCAGCTGGGATTGTTTTAGTCCAGGCTTTTGAAATTTGGAATTCAGAGACAAACGCATTATACCACAAAAGAGAGAAAGAATGAATGTAAACCCATTCTGAGCTGTCCCCTCTCTCAGGCCAAAGGTAGATAAAATTATGACTGATGTGGAGAAAGTGAACAGAAAAGATTTATTCATTGTTTCTTCTAACAGGCATATCTAGATGGCAGGAAACAAAATTCCCTGGTAATGAGTTTTAAACAAGAAAAACCCATTGCATTTGCCATAAACTGGAAATCCTCATTGCAGTGTGCTGTGAAGTCCAATTGCTGAGTGGATTAGAAAAGTGATCAGAGGAATTAATGACAAAAAAAGTACATTAGATGAATCATTATAACTTGTCTCTCAACATCCCAGGCAAGAGATATCCCAGAATCTTGACAGAAAAATCAGGGACACTGTCTCATTCCTCTCTGTGTTCCTGTGAAATCTATCAGAGGCAGGACAGCAAATTAAGTGGACTTTTCTCTGATGTGTGTTCCTGTGCTTTTGTACTCTGGGAAATAGTCCAGGATATCAGCCACAAGATAAGCTATAACTCTAGACTGCATTTCACACCAACAATGCCTTTACTCAACTATCATAGTAACACACCTTTTCTTAGCTATGCTGGAGTTTTCTTTGCATGATTGTATCCACTCCCTTTCACAGGGATGGTTTTCACACCAAGCCTGATGCATATGCAGCTCTTCCAAGTGGATTTTCCTATGGATCTTCCACAGGCCATAAATCTGACAGAGTGGTGCTCCCTGGTTTGCTCAGCTCCTGGCACTGTTACAAAATATCATCCACTGGACAATGCAGCTGGTCATGATAAATGTCCTGTAGCCTCTTCTGACACAGAATCAAGTCCTTTTAGAAATTCCAGCTGGCAGCACCTTGATGCCTGATTTGTAAAATCACTTAATTCCAGAAATGCCAATATACAAACTGGTGCTCAGGGGCTTGACTGGGAAGGCAGGAATGGTGATCCCCTGTGCACACGTAGAAAGAAGAGCTGTACTCCATATTCCAGCTGATGATTCTGATGGTTCTAGGTAAAAACATCATGTGCTTTTCCAAAGGGGACTTGTAAGAAATTGTGTACTCTGATTGACTAACACAGATATATTTTATAGAATCATAAAATCAGAAAAGACTTTTGGCTGGAAAGGATCTTGACCATCCAATCCCACCCTCTGCCAAGGGCAGGGACACCTTCCACTATCCCAGGTTGCTCCAAGCCCTGTCCATCCTGACCTTGGACACTTCAGGGATGGGGCAGCCACAGCTTCTCTGGACAGCCTCCACCACCCTCACCAGGAAGAATTCCTTCCCAACATCTGATCTAAACCTGCTCTCTTTCAATTTGCAGCCGTTCCCCCTTGTCCATCCACTTCAGGCCCTTGTAAATGATCTCTCTCCATCGTTCTCGTGGGGTCCCTTCAGGTACTGGAAAGCCAAAATTAGGTCACCTCAAATTCTTCTCTTTTCCAGGCTGAGCAATCCCAATTCTCTCAGCCTTTCCTCATTGCCAGAGCTGCTCCACCCCTCTGATCAATTTGGAGGTCTCCTCTGGACTCTCTCAAACATGCTCATGTCCTCTCTGTGTGATGTACAATAAGCCTGGCTCAAGGTGAATGAGAAAGCAAACTAACCCTTTACATTGCAACAAGCAGAAAATTCAACTCAAACTGCCTGTGAAACAATCTCTTTAACTATTCTGAGTATGTTGAGATGAAATTAAGATCTAAGCTAAAAAATGAAAACTCTCGCCTTTCTTTTTCATCAGCTCAGTGCCTCTTTCTGAGAGATATTTGCCATTTTTGCAAACTTATTTTAATCCAGTCATGAGGAATGTTTGAGACTCCCCAGTACAGGCACTGAAGAGGGTTCATGAAGAGGGTACATGAAGAGTGCTCAGCATGGCTGGAGATGGGATGCATCATGTGGGCTGGTTTCCCATTCCATAACCTGTTGGTTTTCCACAGTAAACCAAAATAGAAATTGGTTTGTGATGCTTTAATATTTCTGTGCTGGACAGGCTGTGGACAAAGTCCAATACCTGAAAACAGAAGACCCCCTTTCCTGAGCTGCTGTCCTCACTTACTCTAAATCTTTAACATGGGTGAACTCGTGGGAACATGCCCCAGGGAATTTGCTGTGATGCAATTAAGTCTGAAGTGCTGTATTTAGCCAAATTTGGCAACTTTAGTGGAGAAAAGTCACAGAATCTTGGAAGAGCTAGAAAAAAAAAAGGCTTAAGTCTCCTCACATCTCCTGTTAGGAATAACACTACTAAATGCATCCATTATTTGGGAATGTGAGAGTCCTGTAGCTCAGTCATGAACCTGGAGAGCTGCACTTTGACAAAGCTGGCACAAATTGGAATAGAGGCAGTTAAGGGGCAGATATTTTGATTTTAGGGACAGAATTTAATCTTCCAGTTTAGGACTGTGGATCTCTCATTTTTAGTTTCTTGATCTCTCCAGTAGGTTGGGGCAAAATACCTTGTCTTCTTATTTATGTACTTACCTATATGGGATTGCCTGAATTCCAGGGATTTCAGGGAGAATTGGAGCTCTTTGTGATTTTAGACCTCACTTGCCCTAGCACCCCAACTAAAAAACTAGACAGAAAATGCTTCCTGCCTTCTTGAGCTGTTTGTAGAAAAATCCCAAGCAGACTGGGCTGCTTTCAGTTTTAACACAGACATACAAGTCTCTCAGATAGGCAGCTAATATAAAGAGTAAAGTACACACCCTTGATTTCTACAGCCCTGCAGGCATTTGCACCAGCACAAAACGAGTGCCAAACAGAAGCAAAACTTGG
Source organism: Dicaeum eximium (assembly GCA_013396995.1). Lineage (NCBI taxonomy): Eukaryota > Metazoa > Chordata > Aves > Passeriformes > Dicaeidae > Dicaeum > Dicaeum eximium. The sequence goes on from VWZP01009168.1 coordinate 1,487,122, forward strand.
ATTCACATAATCTGTGACCCTTTTTACAAACACAAATGACTACACAGGCTGTGAGGCACTGGCAGTTCAAAATAGAGACACATCTCAGTATCCAGGAGCCTCATGTTTTCAAAGGCTGGTTATAGCCAGATACGAAAACTCAGCCCAAAATAAAGAAGATTTGATTTCCCTCTTAGGTTTTTCTTAAGGGGGATGTGAACAAAAGCTTAATTTCATTTTGCTAATTACTTTTGACGACGGTCTTCTGCGTCCCTTTTTACAATAAAACTTTATGGTAGCTACTCTTCCATTAATTATCCTAACATGAATAAATATTCTTAACATAATAATAGCATCATATTCTAATGCAGGAGGGAGAGGGATTTTTTTTTTCCTGTATCTATGAGTGACAAAAGGAAAAAAATGTGGGAAAAGTAAAAATTCCATTCTTGCGTCTTGTTTAACTAGTGCCCCCTCTTGTGGTGCTTTGGCAGCAGTACCAAACCCCAAAATCAGATTTTCTGAGGTAAAAATAAATTCAGGATGTAATATAGGTTCGTTCCAGAGGTGATTTAAATACAAGGTACAGTAAAATAGGTTAAATGATATTAAATGTGTAATCAAGAGATCAATCAGCAGTCGATATTAGAAAAAAAGAAAAGCATTAAGGGGATGCAGCAGGAAGGACACAGCAGAGAGGAGAATAGGATGTGCCTGGCTGCTAAAATCATTCCCCTTCCCTTCTCTCCAGAACTGGACTTCTCTCTGGTGAACAGCTCGCTGACATTTTAGTTACAACCCTTCTGAAATCATTGCTCATTCGAGCATCCCATCCCTTCTTTCTCTCTTCATTTTCCCTCTTCTCTCTCCTGACCACCTTTCTTTTTTTTCTTGGTTTCCCTTTCATCTGTGGCATTACTTCTGCACTTTCTCTGCTTTCTCCAACTTTTATCCCTTGTTATTATCTCCACAAGCCAGACAGACACCTCACATCCAAAACAATGCCCAACAACACCCTTTTTTTTTTTTCCTCCTTGTTTACCACCCCCAGCTTGGCTTTTCAAAATCACTTTTTAAAGACTCTCTGCTGATGCAGCATTCACTTTCCTTTCAGATTAATTCTATCTGTGCTGGCAGGAGCGTGAGGAAAAAAAATAACCCCAAAATGACCATTTTGAGCAGTGTCTCGCAGGATTCTTCCTGGAGAAGTTTTAAGCCAGGAGATGTGTCTTGTTCTACAGGGATCTCTGTCAACTTCTCTTTTTATGCATTTAATGTTCTTCCCCAGCGATAGCCTAAGGGTGCTTTCACTAAACAATTAATGTAAGGCATCTCCTGGGAACCTAATGGGTATTTAGCAATAAGTTCACTTCCAGTGAATTGTATAATGTGATATTTTGACAATGGATACAGCGAGGTTCTTGAAAGGTGAAGTTTTCTCCAAAGAAGCACTAAAATATCTAAGAGAACTTCTGATAGCATTTTGTGGGGTGGAATGGGATAGAGAGTGGGTCGGCAGGAGTAGGGAATTTAGCAGAGTGTTAGTGCTGTTGTACAGAATGTTCTTTAATTTTAGTGTCATCCTGTAATAATGTTCACTTTCACTAATACAATGTACAAGTCGTAATCTATTAGGGAAAATAAAATTTGCTGTGACATTTGATATGAAAGCCGCTAGCAATGAAGGATGTAGTACTGCAAGTGATATTTGTATTATGTTAATAAAAAATGATATTAACATATGAAACTAATACTAGGCAAGGAAAAGTGTTTAATATTAAGGCTTGAAATGTAGAAAGTAACATGAAATCTCCAGTCTGGTCTGATGTTGCTGTGTTCAAAATGACACTGAGGAGACTGTAAGCAGCAAGTTTTTTTAAAAGGCAGTTTTTTATTGTTTTTAAAAGTAATTCCAAGAGTTGCCACAACAATAATTTAGTATATTAATCTAGTCATTTAAATATAAAAGGTAACATTTTTATATATAAAAGTTGCAGTCCATGCATCCAGCATTGGATATTTCCCTACATGAATTATTCTCACTGTGTAATCTAAATAAAACTAAAACTTCAAAGATGGGGTGTAGGATTTTGTGGCATTTATCTGTGGTGTGACAGCTTGCAAACTGCAAAATATGTCCAGCACTGTAGGATTGTGTGTGCAACATTTTTACAGAGCCAGTTCTCTATAGGGTACAGCATGATATGATTTCACAAAAAATAAGTTGCAAATAGGTATGTACATAAAATCAGCTCATTTTTTTCTTCTATTTATGCACTTGAAGCAGAACAGATTGGAGGGATTGTTTTATTATTATGCTTTTTTCTAAGAGAACCGTGTTATCGTAGAACTGAATAAATCTGAATCTAAGATACATCTCTACCAAGCACATACATACACAAAGGCAGATAAATAGAATGAAAAAGAAACAGATTTGAAGGGAAAACTGGACTTTTTTTTTTTTACAGTGTTATTCCCAAAAGCAAAAGAAAGTTTTACTTTAACCTTTCATTGTTCTCATGTACAAAATAACAAACATCCTACAAACAATGAAACTACAAGAAACAAAACAAAAGCAAGAAAAAAGTTCTCAACTCAGTTAACTCCTTTAACCCAGTTCTAAAGATTATATCTTTTCTTTTGCTAATAAGTTTAAAAGTAAGAATTAGCAATCTGGGTGGACTCTATTTACTGATTCACTGTAGATTTTCAGTTATGATGTAATATTGATTTCATTTTCCTTCTAAAACAGTTTTTCAAGGTATTCAGAGTGAAGTCTATGTGATATCTAACATCAGAGGCATCCAGCAAATGATTCTAAAAGTGCTTTATTTCACAGGGTTCTGTCTTCCCTTCTCAGGCTTTATGTTAAAATTAAGCTCATTATCATATTTTGCAATTTTTTTTCAAATATGGGAAATAATATGTTAAGATTTAACAAGGACATATCTAAGCAATGAAAGCATGCAAGTTCTGTTATTTTTATAGGAGCTATTTCCATTAAAAGCAATGATAATTCTCATATATAACATTAATTCCATTAAAAATGCAATAAAACATAGCTTTTATATGTTTTTTTTTTTGTTTTACTCATTTTTCAAAATCAGAATATAAATCATAGGTTTACAGCAGCCTTTATCCCACCCTCTTAAGTTTCTACAGATAATCTCAATTAGGACTAAACTAATATATGGTCAAATACAACTCAACAGAACAACAAAAAATGCAGGAAGGTAAAATAACTGCAAAGGCTTTTTCCTGATCTGGGCACATGGTTATTAAAGTAGCACCCTTATGGCAATGATTTCTGTTCAATAAATGTAGCCTAAGGATTTCCAAGTAATGAATTTTTCCAGCTGGAACTGTAAATGAAGACTCATTCCTTTCTATGAAAAATGTCAGATTCTGGGCCAGTGGAAATTGGTGTAGTTCTGTTAACACCACAGAACTCTGCTGATTTACAGAGTCCAACAAACATGGACCATTTGTCTGATGAAACACCTGAATTTGCAGGACAGAACCCAGCAGAGTTGTCCCTCGCGATACAAACGTTTCTCAGGCTGCGTTTGCAGGCTGATTTATCAGCTCAGTATTACAATGCACTGCTTTAATGCTCAGAGACACGAGTGCAGCATTAGTCTATGTGCTAAACACAAGCATAAATAACAGTTGATGCCCAGAGCCTTAAACCTGTGCTTATATATTCAGCTTCAGCCTCTCGACCTTAATGATCCGCCCAGAATCGCACACGAACACAGAATTTGTAGCCTTATGGTCTCACAGATTTCTGTCTGCTTATTTTTGTAGAGGCAGAGCATAATCACGGTTAATCAGGGTAAATATGGAGTGTTTTAGCTGAAGGCTGTAGGACTGCTCAGGATTCAGATATCTGAATGTTTCAGGGGGTCCACATTTCAGGCAGACTGCTCACCAATACAGGGTTTGCCCTTGAGAAAGTATTTGACTGCAAAGAGGTAAAAAAAGATACTTTTCTGCTGAAAATTATTTTCTAGAGCTTGTATTAAAATCCTCACTCTTTATTCTTTCTTCTTCCTTCTTTATTCTCTAGTGAGTGCTAGAGTCAAAATAGAGCCAAGGTGGACTTAAAATCATAAAATCATTGGGGTTGGAAAAGATCTCCATGGTCATCAAGTCCAACCATTAACCCACCACTGCCAAGCCCACCAATAAATCATGTCACCAAGTGCCACATTTACACATCTTTGGAGCACTTTCAGGGTGGTGACTCCGCTGCTTCCCTGGGAAGTCTATTCCAGTGCCTGGCCACACTTCCAGTGAGAAAACTTTTCCTAATATCCAGTCCAAACCTTCCCTGGTGCAACTTGAGGCCACTTCCTCTTGTCCTGCCACTTGTCACAGATCTCCACCTGGTTACAACCTCCTGTCAGGGAGTTGTAGATAAGGTGATAAAGTTCCCTCATTTAGCCTTCTTTTTTCCAGATTAAATGGGATTAAATTCCTGAGCTGCCCCTCATCAGACTTGCGCTCCAGACACTTCCCCAACTCTGTTGTCCTTCTCTGTCCTTCTCTGGAGCAACTCGATACATTTCAGAGCTTCTGAAACCCACACCTATCATCTTTTTGGTTCCCTCAATCAGCATCCAATGTTGCCTAAAATCTCTCTTTCATGACTGTTCCCAGAAGAATTCCTACCTTCATTTTTATTTGATTCTCACTGGGTTTTCATTCTGAGTAGCTCAGCAATTGGACAGAAAAACCTCCCAATTCTCTCACTTATTTACAAATCAAACAAGTGGAGATTCATTTTACTGGGACATCTCCAAAGTAAACTTGATCTATCTCTGGAGAACACTCTGTCAGCAAAGATAAATGATTGAGATGGAAGAGAGGCATGGGGCAGAAAACCCTCCCCTATGGCTTTTATAGGAAAAGTCCTTAGTAGGAACTGCTCCAGTGGGGCTGGAAAGGCTGAGAGCAAGAAGGGGAACAGCTCTGAGTCTGAATTCTCCAAGAGTTCCCTTTGATACCATTTCTACCTTGTCAGTTGGCCTTTTCTTATTATGCTCATTAAAGGATCACAACTGGGGATAAAGTTTGCAGTTTGTTGGGGGCTTTTTTTTTCTTTGAGGGAAAGTTTCTTTTCATGGGGATTGTATGAGTAATGATTTTGAGAACTTTACGTGTCACAGAATCACCAAATGGCAGAATGGATAACGTTGGAAGGGACCGGAGTGGGTCTTTCATCTTGTCCAACCTCCCTGCTCCAGCAGGGCCATCCCAGAGCACAGGGCACAGGATTGCATCCAGATGGGTCTGGAATATCCCCAGTGAGGAGACTCCACAGCCTCTCTGGACAATCTGTTCAGTGCTCGGTCACTGCACAGGAAAGAAGTTCTTCCTCCTCTTCAGGTGGCACTTCCTGTGCATGTCAATTTATGTTGGAGTGTACCTTCTTGTAGGATAACTATAAGATGTTGTCCTTTAAAAGTAAATAAATAAATAAAAATAAGGCCCTTCACTAGGAATACTCTGGTTTTCCTCTAGTTTTTTAAACAAAAGTTACCTGCTATGGAAAGTTACCATGCTGTGGTGAGTTATTGTCTTGCTTATGATAATAATATTCTTCTTACATTCCTTTATAAAATGGAATTAGAGGTATTGTTAACCATATTGCAGGAAGATGAATGTTGTATGTGAAATATTACATTTAATTGTCAAGCTAAACAAGACCAAGCTGGAGATTATTCCAACTAAACCTCTGTTCCCCTCTGTCCATTTCTATTAGAGATTGAATACTTAAAAGAACAAAACACATTACTGAAATTAAAATTTTTTAAATGCTTTGCTGCAGTTTAAAGAGAGCAGGAAGAATCACACAAATAAGCTGTTGGTATTGTTTTTTCTTTCTCCATTATATTGGAAAATAAAAAAGCTTTTCATATGACATTGCTGCTTATTAACCATTTCATCCATTTGTGATTTATTTTTAAAAGACAGATTAACTACTTTCTCTATTAAACACACCACAGATTCCTCAGTTTTACTGACAGCAAGTTGCTCTTTTTGAGGTAACAGCAGCACTTTATTGAACATACTTGGAAGCTATTTTCTCATCTTATGAAAAAGATGGGAATTTTTTAAGCTACCTACTTCCTGTTATAACTGGTAGTCCTGATGCACATCATATCAAAATGTGGCATGGAAATTTGATCTAGTGGGATAACTCACGATAAATATGTGGTTGTTGACTGTAAAAGCAGTTAATACTAATTTGAATTTGCATATTAATAAATTATAAATGTGTTTATTAATTTACTGACAAGAAATCTGTGCTTGAACAGTGCTTCAAAGTTAATAGAAAAATACCAAATAATAGGTGCCAGAGAGAATACAAAATGGGGAACACAGTGTTTTCCTAGGGAAGACCTGAAAATGTATTTTTATGCAGGGTGTCTTTCCAAAAACATCCTTCTCAAGCTTGTAGCAATAAACGTCTTGATACTTTAATCAAGAATGTAAATCTGCATTCCTCACTAAGATGCTGTATAATCAAATCTGCTTCCTTTGCCTTTTGAAGTAATTGAAGACTTTTTCAGTTTCCAGAGGGAAACATCCAACCTTAGGTCAACCAAGGCATCAGATCACTTAGTTGGAACATGGGAAGAAAAATTCCAACACCTGGGCTGAATCAGGCAGCACAGAGACAAGCTGGGCACCCCCTGTCCTGGGTGGACACCTTAGCCCTGGACTCTGGGCTGTTCTCCAGAATTCCTATAGTTGGACAGAAATCCTCTCTTGGACCTGAAAAAGCCCTTCCCAAAGCAAGATGTGTTGACAAAGTTATTTTCCTAGAGTGTATTTTTGTTATTAACAAATCATCCAATTATATATAACTTAGTTATAAACTAATTCTGCTGCCTGTTGTGCCTGAAGCTGAGCTTATATATAAAGGTTTTCCAAACTAGGAATAAATAAGATAGCAGGCAGGACCCTGATGTGATGCACTGTGAGTAACTTCATCGGCTTTAATGGTGCACGTAAATTTTCACCAAAAATGACCAAAGGCTTAATGAGTTATGACTTACACTTTCCAAGTAAAAGTCCATCCTGTGAAAGGTCCAGTTATCCCAGCTCTTAGGCTAGCAGCAAAAACTCTAAGGGTGGTGGCACCAAAGGCTGATGGCAGCCTACAGCACTTGGTTCTGTTGTGCCAGGAAAGAAAGAAATTCTGGAAAGGGCTTTCCTTAATCATTCCCTGAAGGAGGAAGTGTCTCTCTCCCTCTCTTTCCTGACTAGAGGGCAGCTCAGTTATCCACCTCTCCAGGCCAAAATTAGCCTTTGTGAGCTCTCCCCTGAGGATCTGTTCATGTGCACACACAGAGACAGAAACAGAAATGCTTTTTCTCCATAAAGCCCTGGGAATATCAAGTTACTTTGCTTTCCTCTGTTTAACACCACAGCTGTCCTCTCAAAAACTTCTATGGAATCACAGAAAGGTTTGGGTTGGAAGGGATTTTAAAGATCATCTCATTCCAATCCCTGCCATGGGCAGGGACACCTTCCACTATCCCAGGTTGTTCCAAGCCTCATCCAACCTGGTCTTAAACACTTCCAGGGATGGGGCATCCAACTTTTCTAGTGACAGTGTAAAGGCAGCTCTTGCCAGGTCACACTGACCAGTGCTGAATCAGGACCACTTTGGATAAATCACTTGGGTTGTCTTGGTAAATGCACAAACCATTTCAAAGAAAGTGATGGAAAAAAAAAAAGAAAAAAAGAAAAAAAAAAAAAAAAGGGACCTGGGAGATTTTAGGGACAAATGGAATTCATCAAACTGAATGAATGTGAAGTTCAGTGTGACCAGTTCAGGTGTCTGAATGCTCCTCTGAAAATGCTTAGCATACACAAGAGTCAGCCAGGATATAACTAAAATAAAAGACATAAACTTCAGTTTGGAACCTACTGTGGTTCACATTTCCAGTAAAATCCCATTTTTATTTGGGTAGCTGTGTGGGACTTCTGGATCCTGCCTGGTTAATCCTTGCCCATCCATCCCTCAGACATCAGGGAAGAGAAAAAATATCAGCTCAGAAATAACACTAAAAAATATTTCCCAGTTAAACTCCCCTAGGTTTCAAGAATAATGGTCTATCCCTTCTCTTTTTCCTTGCTTCCAAAATCAGTGTCTAAATCAGGATATGCATTCCTTGAGTGAACTAAGTTTGGACTTCCAAATCTCTCTGACAAGAAGAGTTTTGGAACTGTTCAGATTCATCCTGAACTACCCTCTAGGACAAAAATCAGCCACTTGCAATGATCAAACACAGTTTCTCCTTGGTTTCTCTTCTTTGGCCATTTGCATGTTAAGTTCTCAGGAGCTGCTTTTTGCTCTGTTACACTTATACTTAATTTTTATATATTTTTCTTAATCATTTACTGGAAAATATTATCTCATATCTTCAGTTTATCAGAGTTTTTCTGTTCCATTGCCAATATGATAGTGTATCTTACAGAAAACTTTTATCTCATTTTTTGTTGTATTAGCTAATAATTAGCAAGGAACAACCTGATGACTCATGCAATGTTGATAACATAATATTGCAAAATTGCAAAATATTTTGCAGGAGGTCCTGATTAAACATGGGAGCTGTTTCTACATTGATTCATTTATTAAGCTGTGAAAATATCCTCAAATTCTACAAATTAGATTTATATCCTTCTGTCTGAGGAAAGACACAAAATACGATACATTTTCTGAAGGATTAAAATAAGTTTAATACCAATGTCTTTGACAAAGATAAAGTGATTACTATATCATAAGATCACAGAATGGTTTGTGTTGAAAGGGACCTTAAAAATCATTTAGTTCTAATGGCCCTGCCACGTGTAGGGATATCTTGCACTAGAACAGGTTGCTCAAAGCCCCATCCCACCTGACCTTGAACACATCCCAAAATATCCTTGAAACAACATATAAACAAAATATTCCACAAGCTGTTCAGCCTTGTATCGTGAGGAACTTCTGTGAATCTGCTCCAGAAGAAATACACAGGGCTAGGCAGGTAGCTGGATAACCTTCACCTGGAGGTAAAGGCAGATTATTTTCCAGCTGTCACCCCCACATGCTCAACGTGAGGACCCAAAAGTCACCCCCTGCTCTCTCCATCCCGTGCCTCATCAGCAGTGACATGGTTCCTAAACTGCCTGAAGTCAGCAGGCAGCTTGCCACTGACTCCACTGGAAACTGGGTCATTCCTGGTCCACAGGGGAGTTCAGGACACAGGGGCCAGCCCACAGTGCCAGAAGTGCACTGGCTCTGCAGGGCTAACTGGAGCCAGAGCATCCAACAGTAACGGGGCTTTCTGGTTGGAAAAACGAGAGGAATTCAAAAGTTGCCATTAAGATTTAATCAATTCCTAACCAGGACTGTGATTCAGGAAAAGGAGATTTCAGTTCTCCCACCTTGGTTTTCTTCCCTCCCAGAGGTACTAAGAAAGCACCCAGTTACATGTAGTGTCTAACAGGTGAAAAATCTCTTTTTGAAACCAGTAAGGTGTCTTTCTTTCCCCTTCCTCTGACAATAGTAAATTAAATCTCCTGTTCACCTTCAGCACCAGCTTCACTTCACTCTTTTGAGAGCTCAGCAAAGCAGAGCAGGTAACCAGGGTGCCATCATCTCTCACTGAGGGTGGCTGTGGAAGTGGCTCCTCTGGAACCCATGGCTCATCCTCCTCTAAACCTGCAGGGATGAGGCTGCTGTCGTGGTCCCTCACAGTGATCATTGTTTCCATCTACAACAGCACAAATTTGGAGGGGACTAAAGGCATGAGTCATCTTGCAGTTATTTAAATTAGTTTATTGTTTTCTATACAGACAAGGAATAAACCATACCAGTGGTGTTACATGAGTGACCTCATGTTCAACATTTCTTAAAAACTGTGTTGCAAAACTAGAAATGTTAAAAAAAAAAAGATTAATTTATGATCATTTTGCATCCCTTGTGATAATCCCAGGCATGTAAACTACTTTCCACATCCATTAGAAGCATGTTCTCCTTAGTCTGCAGGTAGCCCACTCTAAATATGGAAAGAATAAGCAGAAAAATATAATGTAAATAATGTATATATATACAAATATGCTTGGGGATAAGAGCTGCCTGCATAAACCTGTTTTGAGTTACTCAGCATTTTGTACAATAGTTATAAAATATCATTAACCTATATTTTTGGTTGAAGGATGAAGTCAGTAGATTTAAGGAGAAACCCCAACAACTTTCTAAATAATCTGAGAGGCTGTAAAGGTTGAAGTTCTTCTTCTCCACTTCCCATAGCTCCTGTGCCCTACGAATCCTCCTCCAATGCACCTGTGTGCTCTGAGTACAAAATTCCATGGCACAAGTGAAACTGCAGCCTGCAGGGCTGATCAAAGCAGAATGAAATTAACTTTAGATTAAACTCCCAGGGCTGAGTGAGTCACCAAAGGGCCTTTTTCAGTGAGAACAGTGAATTCCAAGGCACCAGGCACTCCGTAGTCACAGTGATTTCTGGAGGCCATGGGTTTCTCAGTTTTTTGCATTTTCTCAATTTTTTGCATTTTGCATTTTTGATTTCTTGCAGGTTTCTCAAAGCCTGCAAAAGCAATGTAGAAGTCTAGCTTAGTCTTAAAAACCACCTTTTAGATACCCAGAGTTCAGTGAGGTTACTGGTGACTGAAGATTTATGATTTTTGAAGGCTTTGTGAAAGTTGATTGTACTATATAAAGGCACAGAGCAAATACATACATAAACCCAAATTTGTGGGTTTATGAACCCAAATACATAAATACATACATACATAAACCCAAATTTGTGGGTTTAAGAACTTTTTGGTTCTTTCACCTCTGCCAGGAAGGAAGGAAGGAAGGAAGGAAGGAAGGAAGGAAGGAATAATTTTTTGAAAATTGTTTAATAACAAGAAATTAGGGACATCATGCATTCCCCAAGTCATTCAAAATCTTACTTTGGAATGTATTTTTCCTAATTTTTTTTTCTTTTTCCATTTGGAAATTTTGGAAATTTGGAAAAAATAATTCCAGGCAGTTTTCTTCAGGTTCCAGTGTCAGACATTCAGTGAGAGCATGGTTTCTACGCTGTTCCAAAGCCAGAGTAGGCAAATTAATTACATGCAATGTGATGCATCAAATTCCAGTGAGGCTTCAAAAGAACAGACACAGCCAAATTTTTGGCCAGTTTGCAGGAGTTGTACCAGGGCTGAGATACATCCTGACACCACAGAATGTTCCTGGGTCTGCATTGCTGTCTGGTCAATATTTCTACCTGGTGTGGTCAGTGTGAATGCAAACAAGTCCTAGCCACAGTCTGCAGCAAGTTCCCTTGTTTTGTTTTTGATACAGACAAGGACTCTATTGACAGATAACTCAGAGTGGTGTAGTTGAACCAGTAATTCCTATAGATCCTCCTCCTTCCTTGCCTCTCTGGGAGAGAAATATAATTTATCATTGGTGCAGGTTATGATGCCCATAAAGGTTATGTGCTGGTCAGATGTCTGTGTCTGACCAGCACAGTAGAGCAAAAACAGCTTTTTAATTCCTTATATAGCTGTTCCTGCAAAAGGAGGTGCCAGGATTCATGGGTTAATACATCTCTTAAATAGCATTTTTTGCTTCTGGAAGCAATAGTAACTACTGCCATGGCTGTTCCAAATAAAATCATGGAACAGCTTTCCCAGTTATTTGGGCATTCTGATCCCAGATAGGTTTTTTCCCACTGGATCCACTTGAATTACTCTACTGAATAAACCTGGACTGGCTTTTCAGGCTTTGTCCATTCAGTAATAAAGCACAGGATTTCTTGTGCTGAAGGAGACAATTGGGAATTTATTTTGTTCAGAAATATTCTTCTGGTATGTCCAGGCTCTCCAATATCCCAAGCACATCCAGATAAGGCAGGTAGGATGCAGTGCATATGTTAAGGCTGGAAAGGGACCTGGAGTTTAAATATAGAACAAGAAAGGCTATAGGAAAATGAGTGGGAGGAAATCAGAAGATGGGGTGTGTAGGCAATTTTGGTGCTTTCATCTAAAAAGACCATGATTAATAGATTAAAGGCCAGAAGAGACCACTGTGAAAATTTAGCTTTACCTCCAATGAACTTCTGGGAACTCTATTTTGTGTTGGAGTTGAGTCAAAACTGTTGTGATTGGTACACACGTCTGCAGAACATCAGGGTAAATCAAGCTTGATATGAAGATTCCCAAGGTATCTTTTCCAAGTTGGTGTAATTGCCTTTTACTGTATGATGAAAGTTGTTATTTCTCCATCTAATGGTGTTTTGAGAACACTGAAAGCAATTAGGATTCAGGGAAATGTGTGCAAATAATCAGTTTGTGTTGACTCACATTGTTACTTGGGTTTATATTATTGCTTTTTGCATCCAATATCTGCTTCCTTGTTGAAAAGAAAAATGAAGATTAAGACAGGGCCTTGGAAACTCTGCTTTCAGCATGGTCACAATGTGTGTAAGAAATGTAATATAAATTATTGTATGTTTGGCACGTAAAATAAAGTTGAATTTTCATTTCAGAAATAAACATTATATCTTAGTAAGGATTTATGTAGCCGATCTATAAATAATTTGAATACATTTCACATTAAAGGAATAACAGCAAAGAGGCTTTAACAACATTTCTAATTTTTGTTGTTATTGTATCATTATTATTATTATTATTATTATTATTATTGTTATTGTTGTTGTTGTTGTTGTTGTTGTTGTTGTTGTTGTTGTTGTTGTTGTTGTTGTTGTTGTTATATAAAGCACATCTATCAGCTGTGTGATAGAGAAAAATAATTACACATCTACACAGAAATAATTACAGGTCTACACAGAGAAAAAATGATTATGGCTTTTGGCCCTAATTTTGTAATTTAAGCTCATGTTGGAGTAAAGCAGAGCAGTGATCTTTTAGAAAGAGTTACTCATGTTTAAGCAGGAGTCCTTTGCTGAAGCATGGCCATGGTTTCTGTTTTACACACTAAAAACTGGACCTCACTCTTAGTTCCTTTTTATTTCAGCCACAGAATTCCTGTTGAGCTGGGAGGACTGGAACCTGGATCGCTCAAGGTTTTCTCAGGGATTCTCAATTCAGGAATTCTTCACCCTGACTGAGGTAAATGGGGGAAAACAAAATGTGATAACAGGGTCTAAAAAAAGGCATTTCTGAAGACTTTCACATTAAGTCAGGCAGATAAATTACAGCTGTCAGCAAAGAGGCAGAGCAGCAGTGGAGCGTTCACAGATTCAGTTTTATGTTTTAAATAATGGGAAGCAAGAATCAAACAATCCTGGAAATGGCAAAGTGCACACATTTCATCTAGAATGCTGTTCCACTTCACCATATTATGTGTTTCAAACCCTAATACTTTATGGATTTCTGAAATATATGCTTTGATTTATTAAATTAAAATATTTTCCTGGGTTTTTTTGTTAAATTTATTTGAATTGCTGAAATATATGTTTTACTTTAAAAATTAAAACATCTCTTTTTATATTTCTTTGTCAACTTTTGCTTTGCTATTTTGCAAAAATGCTTCATTTTCATGAAAACCTAAATCTGAGCAATTAAAGAAGCAGCTGTTAAAAACACTGAAATAAAGTCCATTTTTTAGCTGTGTTTGTTTAAAAATCCCCATTTTCAAGACAGTTCTGTTACCTTAATTACCTTGAACAGGCAATTATCTGGTAGTTTTTATTGTCTCTGGCACTTTGTTCAGAGTCTCCAGTGGTCCACACACTCCGTGCACAGCCAACAAGAACCTGTCCTTCCTTCCAGGAGTTTGCAAAATGAACGAGCAAGAGATGCAAAAAGCAGGAGATGAAGCCGTGCCAGAGCAAGGCCTTATCAAGAAACTGAAAGAGCCAAAGGATTGAAGTTTGGTGCTCTGACCTGCTTTCAAGAGCCATGAATGAGCTAAAGATCAAATATTTTTTTAGTGCTGGAACAAAGGAGTTAGAACCACAGGGGTATCAGCCAAGGGGGATGAAGAGGAGCTTCCTGGAGGTATCTTTAAAATATCTGTGTTAAAGATAACTACTGAAGAGACAAAACACTGACAGTGTCTTCTTCACTGCCTTCCTCAGTGCACCCCTGGAGCTGTCCTGTGTTATGAAGTGTCTCCTCCACCTCGAATGTAAACCTAAAGGTCTGTAGGCAAAGCTCAGAGGAGCACTGAAACGCTTTCCTCAGCCCACCACCACACTGCAGGTTGCACTTTTTTATTCCTGATGCTTTTTTTGCCCTGCTCTCTCTGCAGCTGGCATTGTCAGGGCCAGGGACTCTGCAGTCCTGACCCATTTTTTGCCACTGCAAGCTCCCGAGTTTACCTCTAGGAAAAAAAGGGTGTAGCAGAATGAATTTCCTATTGCAAAGAAGTGGAATGTTTGGAGATGGAGAGGAAGCAGCTACCCTGTCCAACCTGAGTAGAACATGTTGTCTATATGGAATCATAGAATCATTTAGGCTGGGAAAAACCTTCCAGTTCATCATGTCCTTCAAGACTCAATTCCTCCACACTCACTAAACCACATGACAAAGTGCCATGTCTATCCATTTTTCTTCCAAGAACATTGACTCCAACACTTCTTTGGAGAGCCTCTTTCAATGCTTAACCACTACTTCAGTGAAGAAATTGCATTGTATATGTGTATATATATAATATATATAGAGAGAGTCAATATTCTGTTCTCTGAAGGGGTGTCACTACCATTACTTTTAAAAGTTAAAAACCATTTAAGCACTGCAGCAATATAAATCCCCCCACTTTGATAGTGCTGCATATATCAAATGCATGTCTGGTTTGAACCTAGAGCAGCAAGATCAACATGATCCTTTGTTTTCTGTAGGAGTGATTTTGTTCTCCTTACACAACTGGCAGCACTTCTGGGACCAGAAATATGTACCAAGTCTAAAATTTGTGTTAGTGGTTTGATTTTCATTAAATACACTTCTTCAGCAGGAGTGGTGAGGAAGTTTCATGTCTATTTTTGGGACCTAAGAAATGATAAAATCAAAATACTCTATAAGTATATAAATAATACCATATAATACTCTATACATACATATGGGATGTACTATTTCCCTCCTGGGAACAGACTACACCAAATCTGTGCCTCTGGAAAGTTCTGTAAGGTAGGAATAGTGTAAGCCATTATAGATCCAGCTCAACTGGTGTATCATTAGTTCACCTAATAGAAATGAGAATAAAAAATATTTCCATAGACATAGAGTTGGGATTTTGGTTTTTTTTCCCTACTGAAGACATTGATTTATTTTTTATTTCATATATATGATGCTGAAATACATTCTCCTTCAGGACAAGAGGGTTTAGAGAAGGTGATGAGGGTGTTTTGATATCAAATTACATGGTCGTTTTGCTGAGATATTTGTAAATCTGGGCTGCTTAAACAGCAAAGATTTTAATATGATTTTTGAGTCATATGCCCTCATTAGTGTTGCTAATTAAAAAGTGATACTCATGTGAGATGTGTGAACAACAAAATAAACCCAAATATAGTGTATTTTATAAAAGGAATGTTTGGCAAACAAAAATAACAAATAGGGCCAGACCCTATTTAATCTCAGTCTTGTCTGATTGTCAACACATTGTCTGCTGTAAACAGTATTTGTGGAGAATTTTGAACTGTTTGCAGATCATCTACCCTGGTTTTGAAGATGCTGCTGGTTATGTGAAAGTAGCTTGAATTAGCTAATTTATTTTCATTGCCCATTGTCAATCTTCCAATAATTGCTTGTAGCTATTCACTGTCGCAGTATGTCATTAATAATGGAAATCTGCTGCCACTTAGTCTAATGTTATGTGAAGGCACTCTAACTATTTGAAAAAGACTAAAATTAGGCTGCAAAAATTGGTAGAGAATTTATATTTCTTATAGAGAAACTGTTCTCTTTATGGATTTTAAAATATCCTGTTACTACCTGCAACTTGGATATAATTTTGTATTAAATTCTGGGGGATTCTTGAAAATATACAAAACCATTGTCAATATTTATTAAAGGCAGTGTTATCCTTAAGTTAAAGCTTTCATGGGGGATTTCAATACTTTTGTATGTTAACCAGATAATGAAATTCAAACAGAGCAAATAACAGAGGAACAGCAGATGGAACAAAGCTTTCCAAACCAGTCTGTGCAAGAGACATTGGTATGAAATGGGGGTTTCAAATCACTTTTTGGGTTAGATTTTGCTTGTGGCTCTGAAATGTGGTAGTGAGGCTGTGACTGACAAGTCTGGTGTTTGAAAGGTGCAGCAAGAGATCTGGAAATCAGCAGAGAGAGAGAAGATGCAGAGAATTCAGTTGGATCAAAGAAAGGACAGGAAAGAGGCACAGAGTCATAGAAGTCTTGCAGAACAGGTGGGAAATGGGATCTTAACAGGAGAAATAAAGAGGTAAAAAAAAAAAAAAACAGAGAAGGAAAAACCTCAAAATTATCACCCAGCTGATAATAACCATCTTCATTTGTTCATCTTTTTTTTTTATTTTACCTCTACAAGGCCTTCACAAACATTTTACTTTTTTATGTGATTTCTTTCCTCTTGATCATGACATGACTGCACTGTATTTTTTTTCTCTTCATAACTGAACTCATTACCCAAAAAAAAGTGGGTTTTTCTTAGAGAGCATCAGTCTTTCTGAACCTGACTTGCAAAAACATCTATCTCTCTCCCTTTCTGTATCTTCCCTATCTTCTACACAAGTTATTTTTATATTTCTCTTAGAAATTATCCTCTAGATAAGTTTCATGATCAGTTAATTGTCTCTATTACCAATGTCTGCAATGGGGTTAGGTAGATCTTGTTCTCAGCCCTTCACCCACTCAGAGTGACTCAGCTTTCACTTGCTTGGTTTATTACTTCCCCTTCTACCTCAAAATATCCAGGTATCAGGCCTAACTGCTCATAATTATTTAACTTTCCAGCCTTTTCTGAGTTTTAAAATCCAATTGACACTAACACAGGGTGCCCAGAGAAGCTGTGGCTGCCCCTGGATCCCTGGAAGCATCCAAGGCCAGGTTATATGGGGCATGGAGCAGCCTGGGATAGTGGAAGGTGTCCCTGCTTATGGCAGAGAGGTGGAACAAAATTATCTTTAAGACCCCTTTCAACACAAACCATTCTGTGGTTCTATCACTCAGCTGTGAATAAATGCCAGAATTTCAAGAAGAAAATGGAAGAAAATGAAGGAAGACTTTAACAACTGCAATCGTGGCAAAGGAATTCTGAAAGCAAAACCAGTTTTTAACAGATAAAACACAGTGTCACATCCCAAAGACCATAAATGACTTTCCAAATCACTGAAATTAGAGCCTCCTCCCAGAAGGTCACTGCATAGGGTTTAGTCCTAAACACTGCTCTTCAGGAAAATTGGACACACTCATAGATCTCTGAACACATCAGGAACATGTCTGGCTTGGGGTGTTCTGAAGCTACAGATGGTTTAGAGGCTGGGAAGGAAGTTGAAGAAAATATAACATGTTGCCCTGGTTTTATGGGTCTTCCCTGGGCATCTGCTTTTTTGCCAACTGTGGGAGACAAGGTGCTGAGAGAGAGGGTGAGGTTCAGTCAGGTCTCTCTGATGTTCTTGTGGTCTTAGTGGAAGTCAGACAGAATAATCTGGCTGTGAGTTAGACAAGCATGGCTTGTACTTCTGAACTGTGGAAGGCTGGAATAGCCCTTGGGGGTTGCTTTAGACTTCTCTGGTGGAGACATCTGCATCTGCCCTTGAAGGAAATAGACACATCCAGGCTTAATTCATTTGACCTACTTGAACCTTCTGATTTGGTGACATCAGTCAGAGCCTCAAGACACCCATTCCTCTCCATTGACCACAAAAGGAGTCCAGGGTGTGTAGCTCAGAGATAGAGTTTTACATTTCAGACATCAGCATTACATTAGATTAATTCTCTCTGGAGTGCATTTCCAACAATTTTGAAGCATTTGAGTCATATTTTGACTCACAGGCAAGGAAAAATAACTACAAGACCAATAAGTCACTGATTCCAAGACCCTGCCCCAAAAATCCATTATTCAACCCACAGATGACACATACTACAAAATGAGGCAAGATTTACTTTAACAGTCATACAGACAGCAGGTCTAAATGCCTGTCATCTTTACAGTGTAATGATTTTTTCCCACAATGGCCAGCAGCAAGCAGGGACAACATTAGACTAACATGTTCTACTTTGGTCTAATTCAAATAGTTACAAGGGTCATAACTCCAGACAATGTCAAAAGAAGTATCATGTGATTTATGTACTTCATGGTGTTGTCACATATCACTCAGCTTTGGAGACTGAATGAGACACATCAGGACCAGCATGAGCCATTAGGCTCAGATCAGGAGGAAAGAGAAATTTTATGGAGACTGACCCAGCATCTCTATCTTTATATAGCTTCAAAACTGTACCTAAAAACTGCTCCCAATGCAGGTTCCCTGGTGAGAATAGAAGATAGAAGATGCTTCCTTAGATAGTACTCCCTTTGAATATATTTTTCTGCAATTCATGGCCAATAAAATTCTTGAGTCATGTTATCCACTTATCACATTAAGAAATTATGGGTTTCTCCTCTGTGAATTTTCCCTTCCTTTCCTTGAAGTCATAGAAAGTTTTAACACCTAATTATCATGAGGTACTTAGCAGAGGATTTCATTCTCCAGTTGGACCGAGAAGTTCTAGTTTGTCTACAACATGAGAGCAGAAAGATAGGAATCATTCCCATGTGGACTCATGACATGTTTACATGCCTGGTGGGTTTGGGTTTCAAGTGCTGTGTGGGGTAAGAGTCACAGTTTGTTGATGTCCTTCCATTAATGACTTACCTTGAGCTCCCAATTTGGGCATCAGGATCTTCCATCTCAAAAAGAAAATCGCTGCATGCACAGGTTTAATGTAAAGGAGGGTTAATTTCTACTGTTTTGTATGTTTCAGGAAGAATTTCTTCATTGAAAGGGTTGTCAAACGTTGGGATGGATTTCCCAGGAAGGTGGTGGAGTCTCTACCCCTACAAGTGTTCCAGAAAGGACTGGACATGGCACTTGGTGCCATGATCTCATTGACAAGCTGGTGATTGGTCACAGGTTGTTCATGGTGACCTTGGAGGTCTTTTCCTTTCTCATCCTAACCCATCTCTTGTTTTTTATATTCACTTTCTCTTGCAGACAGAATCTTGTCTCATATTTGCTGGCTGGTGGTAACTGGACATCTTCACAACCCCACCCAAACCCACATGAGTGATGGTGGGAACAGCTGTAAAGACAAAACTTCACTAGATAGAGCTTTTAAACCTTGAATATACGAAGTATTAATGAATGACATTTTCAAAAGGTGTCTCTGCTATAGGAGAAAATTCTAATAGAACAGAATGGAATGGAATGGAATGGAATGGAATGGAATGGAATGGAATGGAATGGAATGGNAGAATAGAATGTCAGAGGAGCATTTGGACAATGCCCTCAGGTATCTGCTGGAATTGTTGGGGGTGTCCAGGGCAGCTCCAGGAGTTGAACTTGATGATCCTGGTGGGTCCCTTCAAACTCTGGATTTTCTGTGATTTCTGTGATTCCATGTCAAATGGTGAAAAAAGAAGTAATAACTTGTTTGAATTTAGACAGACACGATTTATACAAGATGTAAGAATCGTGTCTTAGACTCAAAAATAACAACTGAATTTTTGTTACAGAGAGACAAGGAGGCACAAACACATGAGGGAAAGAAGGAAACAGCATTACTCCAGCACAAATATTTTTTCAAAACAAGGCTGACATTCTCAGCTGTGGGATTCATGAGGAACAGTAACAATGGTTATGGTTTTTCACCATAAACTTGTGATAAAAAATAAATCACCCCTTCAGTTTCACACCAAAGGCTGATTGACCCATCTGTCATAAAATCACCCAGGGTGAAACTGAGAGAGCCAAGGTAACTAATCCTGATGCTGGCTGCTGCCTTTGGCTACAAAAACTGGAATGTTTTGGCAATGCCAGTCAGAGAGGCCTGTGTGGATCACTGTGGATCACAAAATAATTGATCATATTCTTATGCATTGGAATGATTTTACCCAAACACCTGGGATCCATCTGAGATGCTTGTCATTAGGAGAACAACTCTGGTATACATTTGTGTCAATCCTGCATACCTTTCTGTGGAATATTTGTCAGAGATCTTGCTTTTTTCCTCTCAAAACTCTGAACATGGATCATAATTTTATAATCTCTGGATATGTGCCTGTAAAAGATGGAAGTATGGTATTTTTATTTTATGTGGATTTCAAATGATTCCTTCTTTATGGATACACTGAAGGTTCCTGGGGTCTATTCTCTGGCTTTGAGACAACTGGGGACAGTCTGGCCACATCCTTTTAAGACACAGTGACTACACCTAAACTATGTGTTGAGGATGATCTCTGGCCCATGCTGACTCTTGACTGTGCCTAGGAATTATTTTGGAGACTGCAAGCTGGATCAGGCCAAAATGATTCATTAATACTTAAAAAGCACAGATGACCAAGTTCCAGTGTTTAGAATCAAACCCTGGCTTTGTCTAATACGTTGGAAGAGGTGCCAAATAAAACCCAGATAGGCCAAATAAAACAGTTTCAAGGGCATGAGAAAAAGAAAAAAAAAAAAAAAGAAAGAAAACAACCAAGTACTGGCCTTTGTTCTTGTATATAGAGAAACTAAACACACAGGCTTCTCACACTCAGGATATTTCCTCAGTGACAGCCTCCTACCTTGAAGACCTGTAGGAATTAAGATGAAAAAGGTCATACATCACTACACTGAAATTTCCTCACTACCTTGAGAAGCCAAACACAGACAGTGCTCTGTGAATTCCTAATCCAGAGCTGAACACCACCCATAAGGAAACTCAGCACAACAATTGCTATCAACAAAAGTGCAGCTGGGAGCCCATCACCTTATTCCCAGGCACTCCTTTTAGGTAGAAGGAAAGCTAAAAGTAATTGCAATCCATCTTGAGAAAGAACAGAAAATAATATGGGAACATATCTGTACTTTAGTTTTCCTGTGCATAACAATAAACACATTTGGGTTGTTTGTGCAATAGTTGTGGTCCTTGAAAATATTTTTAGAAAAAGACACTCTGATGTAATATGAGTATTTTCCACTCTTGGATCACAAATTATTGGTTCCAAAAATATTATTATTATTATTTACATAGAGGCTTGGCAAGGTAAAAATTCATTGTGAGAATATCTGCACAACATAAAGTTAATTATAGCCCATACAATCAAAGGATTTGTACTCAAGTGCAGAATAAGATTTTTTTTTCTTGTTCTGTAGAATGCTTTGGTCTTGTCTCATAGAGTCTCACTATGGTTTTACACCTTCAGACAAGAACTTCAGTTCCTATGGCTCCAGTGTTGAGTGTAGGAGAAGGAGAGGGAGATATGGAAAGGAGCTTTATCTGCTTGGGCTTCATCACTCGTTGAGGAGGGTGTCAGATGAATTTAGGTACCTCAGTGATGTGTATCCTGTTAAACACACACTTCCAACCTTCCTCTGCTCTTCTTGGAAAGAGCCAAGCACCTCCAGAATGTGAACCAACCCATCTTTTCCAGATACTTCTGTTTGGAAGGGCCAAATCATCTGCTGGAGGTGTTCAGCTCTCCCTGATGGCTCTCTCCACAGTTATATAATTAACCCAATTTCCTTAGTTTAAATCTAAAAATCCATTGCAGAGCACAAAGTGGCTCTTGAGCTGCCTTACAGGGTGTAAGACATCTGTCTGGGGCTAGCAGATGGAACACAAATTAATAGGACATTCACCTTTCTGGACTGGCAGCTGAAAATTAAGTGAGTAAAGACCTATCTTGGATTCAGTGCATCCAGAGGAGGGTAAAATTATGCCCATTCCTACAGTTACAGATAATGAATTTCACCCTTGGTTTCTAAGGTCTGAGTTTTGATAGCAGCTGCAGGAAGCTCACACCAGCCTGAGCCACCCCACTGTTTTCAGTATCCAGTTTACCAAAGCCCACACAGCAAATAAATTGGACATATATAGAAGGTTGTCTCCAAATAACACTTCATCATTCTGCATGTTAATTCCTCGTCTGACAAGTGAGAATAATTGCTTCTCTCATCATTTTTGATTGTGAAGCCTTTGGGGTAGTGAAGATTTTTTTTATTTTGTATGTCTCTGCACAGCAGACACCTGATTTCACCTGGGACCTTGCAGCACTGCTGAGCAACACGCATTTAAAATAAAAAATGTCATGGATTGCTTAAACTTTGCAAGACCCTGTGGATTCCATAATGTACTGAAACTTCCCAGCCCAAAATTTTCAAAGATGTTAAAAATAGGAGTGTCTAGGAGACAGGACTATTTTATTTATTTATTTATTATATTTTCCCTGTAGAGCTTCAGACACTGGGATTTTGCAGCCCCGATAAACATGAGGTTATCCCCCTTGCCATGCCACTGTGCTTGATATGGACTGCCAGGTAATCACTGCATTAGAAATAATAATAATTTTTAAAAAAAAATATCTTAAAGAAATGACCAGAGAAAGTCATGATACTCTGGAAAGAAAAGCATGATCCATCACCTGAGCCATGCCATTTGAGAAGCCTCATGCATTAAACATAATGGAAGGGAGTAGTACAGCTCCAGTTCAATATGTGACTTGTGAGCTATCACAGGGCTTCTGACTCAGTATTACTGAGAAATGTTCCCTGACTGTCACTGCAAAGGTATGCGAGGGAGACTCTCTAAGGACCAATTAATGGGAATGGAAGAAAATTCTGGTAGATTGGTTGCCAGTGGGAGGAAAGTGAGTGGAGAATGGTGAAGAATAATGTATGTTTGCAATTTACTTATTAGCCCTGTTAANGAGCAACACATGCCAAACGAAATAACAAAAGATCTTAGCAGCATTTGTAAATACCATTTTAATTATTTAAACTGAATGTGAATAGGAAGCTGCTGCTTTATTTTTTTTTTTTAAAGGACACTGTTGTTAATCAACTCAACAACCCCATTTTATGTCACAAACCCACAGTGTTCTGCCACAGAGGAAACTCACTGTTTCAGTTTCCTAAAGCTTGTATCCTTTAATCACAGCTGAAATAATGGCATCTTAATTTTGGCAAGCTCATGTAGAGATTTTTTATTTTCCTGTTCCCTTTCTGCTCATTTGTTTGTTTTTTCCACTTGTGTATCCATTGCTTTTATCTAAGGATCTCCAACCACAATACAAAGGCTCATTAATTAAGCTTCACAGTACCCTGTGCAAAGCAGGGTTCTGAGGGTAAAATTCACCCAGTGCTGCATTGCTGTAGTTCAGTTTGAAGGCAAAGTGTTTTGTGAATAATTATTGCACAAATTGGGTTGGTGCTGCACATTTTCTCTCCTGTTTCCATTGATGTGGTTGGTCTTGCACCTCTTAAAAGCTCATAACCAGGTTACTCTGAATCTTTGTCATGGAAAAAGAGTTTTTATCTTTGAGTTCCTCTATTTTCAGGAAGTAATCTAGCCTAATTCTGATTGAGGAAGGTAAATTGTCGTAAAAACAAAAATTCTTCCTTTTGAGAATGGCAACCCAAAGCCAAATTCTTCGTCGAGCTACACCTGTGCAAACCATTTTGTTCCCTTTAGAGCTTAGGTCCTGACACTTTCAAGTACATAAGCATGATAATAACTTTGATAATCTCATTTTTCAAGTCCAGAAGGATTCTAATTGTCATCTTATGTGGTGAACAGGACTGAACATTAGGGACTTTGGTTAATAGCTGCTAAAATGTGGCCAGTAGTTTAACAGAATAATTAATCATGAGGATTTATTTTGAATTTTGGCATGTAATTGTGGCCTGTTTAGAAATATTCTATTGTCATTAGGGCTGGGTTCACTCAATTCCTGGTCACAATCACAGGCAAAGAAGAAAGTGAGACAGTTTTGGCACCTGCCCCCTTAGGAATCTCTTTGCTCTGCTTATGCCTGCAGCCTGCCATGATAGTGGGAAGGAAAAGGAACAGATCTGCTGCAGTTTTCACCGGTTGTGCTGTGACCCAGGAGATTGTTCTGGCTTTTTTGTAACATAAACTTCCTTTGAGTTAACATAAAATACATTAAACTGGTGACTTACCAAAGTAAGGGATGAAGATATTTACAAACTGCCTTTAATCTTCAGAGAGCAACGTCTTGTGCTACTTGGAATACCATGTAAAAAGTGATATAAAATCAGTCTTTCCCATTTAGCTGGCCAAGAGTGTAGTGTGAGGTTCTATGTGCATATCCATGTGTGGGTTAGTTTTTTCCACTTGGGAATTGCAGTCAGAAAAAAACACAATTACCAGACAGGACTCATTGGGGAAAATACGTGTCCTTCAGATGTTATAAAAGTGTGAATTGTGCTCTTACTCTCAGAAATTTTTCCTTACAACAGAAAAAAAACCCCATACTTAGCAGTGAATTGAACATAGAATTGAACCTTTCAATTCTGATCTAGGTAGATGCTAAGCTTCGAAATGATCTAGAAAGGTTTTTTTTAATTCTATGTTTTAAGAAAGTAGCAATCATAGGATTGGTATTATTCAGCCTACCTATTTATATTCCTATTTAGATTCCTGTAAATACATTTCTTTGCATGTATATTCTATGATCACAACTTCCAAAGAGGAAAAAATTGATTGTCACATCCCCTGTTGGTGAAAACTGAAACAATCTGCATGCTTCTTAAATAATAGTTCCAACAAAAGGATCAAACATGAGAAAGAGGTATTTTCTGTTAAGAGATGTATAAACCTGGAGGCCACCATAGTATGATTGACACCTAAACACAATATTTTAGGTCTTTTCCACTTTCCACATCCTAAATTACAAAATTTTTTCCAAGCAAGTATTTTTTTTCCTCTGATTTCAAGAGGCGAAGATTTTGAGTTTACTGGAATAGACAGAAAAAAAGACCAGAATTACCAAGTGGTTGCACCACATGCTACAGACAAAGTAAAAGCTGTTCCAAACAAAATTTTCCTATTTTTACACTCCTGGGACAGGTCTCCAAAGATATCAGCAAGAATGAGGGACCTGCATTCTTACTGGTGATCTCCACGAGTTGGACCGAACTGAGACAATTTTTTTCAAGTTCTGACAGCCATCAAAGAACCCAGGGTTGTAAAATTATATAGAGATGCTAAGGATGGAAATGTCCATTGCAAAGATAAAGTTTAAGCCTGGTTTCCTAAATCCAGGTGCTTCCATTTAACCACAGCATCGGTTGTTTTACTTTCAGGTGGTGCAGTGGCTGTTCAGCTGCGTTAGTTCTGCAAACCAGAGCAAGGCAGAAGAGAGCCTGGGCTGCTGTAAAAATAAAAAGCCACCCCTGAGTGCTTTAATGGGCTGAGTAATATCACAAATGAGAGAAACAATCAGTTCAGGCAACTCTTTCTAAAGGTCTTTAGATGCTTTATAAAAAGCGTATTTACCAACAAGGCAATTTCCCCACATCAATGAATCAAAGCCAGAAACTCGAGGAGAATTTCTCTTGAAATAGAATATTAAATCAGTCCATTGAAATGGTGCCATAATCCATTTGTTTGGTAAATGAAAAGCAGTTGGCAGTCATCTGCAGCAAGGAGGAACATGAAGCACCAGCAAGCAGTGAAAAGAACAATTCGGAGCAGACGAAGTGGGGGAAAGTTTTGTATTTGCAGCTTCCAAAATACAACATTTCCAACTTGGGATGAGATTCACCCTCTCTAAACAGAGCTGTTTGAAAGTTGGATGCTTGGTTTCATCTAGGCAAGCACATGGGATGTCTCTTAAGTTATTGCTGAGGCAGGAATCTTCAGGGGCCAACTCATCCAAGCCTAAACAGATGCTCAAAGTGTTTGAGAAGTAGAAAAGAGCCATTCATGGTGCAAAAAATGGTGCAAAGTTCAACGGTTGCATGAAACAAGCCAGGTGGAGGCATTTCCAGTTCCTTTAACTATTAAAAATACCTTCTAGTAAATTGCTGTAAAGAATTCAGCCAAGGAAACACAGCCAAGAGTGGCTCTGATGGTGTCCGAGACAATTTCTGTCTGTCACTTACAGCTAAACACACTTGACAGATAATAAACCAAAAAACAGTCGGCTTCCTGGCACAAAAGTTGTCAAGCATCACTAAAGATCAAGCCTGTGGGAATCTGACCAAACAAATCATTTCCTTTGGGGGATTTGCTTGAGGGCTGAGGATCTGAAGAAATGCTGAAGGGATATGAATTGCATATCAATATTCATTGAAACAGATGAGCAGTGTAAGTTTTTCTTGGGGCGACCAAAAGTTACAGATGAGCTGCCCATGGGCTTGAGATGAACCACCAGATATCTAAATCCTCTGATGATTTATTTTCACTAAAATACCAGCTCCTCCAACATGGTAGAGAAATTGAAGAAACAAAAAAAAAGAAAAAAGGGAACCATAAATTAAACATTTTCCTTATTATGTGTGGCCACTTTTTCTCTCAGAAGCATTAATATCACAGAATCACAGAGTCATTTGGGTTGGAATATCTTCCAGTGGGATGTGCCCCCAGCATAGGAAGTAAGATATTTGTCTGGTTTTTTAGAGCATTTTACACACTTACATGCACACATATATGCACAAGAACAAAAGCCCATAAACTCATGTTTTCCCACATCTCCCAAGATGTCCCCCACCTATATCTTCACTTGAATTTGAAGCTTCAGCTATGCAATGAAGAAGGTCCTAGGTCAGATGTGTGTGTCCAGTCCAAGAGAGCAGAAAAAGGGGGTGGGGGGGAGGGTGGTTTTCTTTTCAATCTAAAGTAATACCTGTATGGGAGAAAACACAACAGTGCCCATGTCTGGTTTCATTTCTTAAGTCCAAAGCATTAAATCCAACTGACTGCCTCAGTTCTTCTTGCCTGACATCCAGATGTCAGGTACATGGGTTGTGTGTGCCTGGAGACATCCCACGCTCTGCTCTCCTGTCAGACCCCAGCTACACAGGATACCTGATGGTAGCCGAGGGTGTTCCTGCCTCACTTGTCCTTTCTTATTCCTTCAGCTCCTGGGGAAGGGAAAACTCCTTCCTTTGTTATAGACACAGCCTGACTTAGAGGTGTGCCCTGTGCTTGTGGGCATCTGCAGAGGGGTTCCAAGCTGGTGGGACAGAACTACCAGAACCTGATAACATAAAAAAAGCTCATTCAATAAAGAGCAAGCAATGCAATTAGACTGTTGCCTTCCAAAAACAAGATCTGAGAGTGTTTTGAAAGACAAATAGGTAAGAGATGAGAGAAGACAGGGAGAAGAAGTTTTGGATGTGAAATAAGTGACAGTACCAGAACAGGTCAGCCTGGGCATCACTGAAATAAATCCTTGCTGCCTTTGACAGGTTTGTGAAAGGAGGGGAAAACCTTCACAGGTTTGTGAAAGGAAGGAAAAACAGCTCAGCTCTGAGTTGTCCATGTGAGGGAACTCAAACTGAACATTGTAGAATTCCTGGCTGAAGAATGAGTGGCGGGATGGGAAAAGATGATGATGTAGTGCATGCACCATAACAGAGAGGTTAGAGTGATTCGTATTTATTATGAATATTATAAAAGTGCTATCACAGCCATCCTATTCACACTGGATTTCACCAGTAAGTTGATGGAGGACATACCACAGAATCACAGAATCATAGAATCACAAGGCCTTCAAGATCATCGAGTCCAACCCAGCCCTAACAAACATGAACCAGAGGACACAGGGGACAGACACACAGATACTTTAGGAAAAGGCATCTCTAAGATAATGAATTCAAATGCTGGTTTTGCTGAGGGTGGGTTTTGTTGGCATTTTGGTTGTTTGGTTGGTTGGTTGGGCTTTTTTCCAGAAAACACACAACAAAAGTATCAAGAAGATAAAGTTTTGAGAAGAAATGCAAGAAGTAATTTAGGAAACTGAGGGACTTTACAAATCTAAACCTGATAGTTAATGTGTTTAAGCTGATAATAAATCTTGCAAATATTCATGCAAATGGAAGGGAGTGTTAGCCAGCATGAGGTGGAGAAAGAAATTGAACTACCTAGACCTGTCCTAGATAGTTATGTGTCAGATATGATTGTTAACATCAGTGCAGGTTGACATGAATTTCAGATGTGTGGTGGTGCATTAATCTGGAGCAAGGTATGAGGCAGGGTTAAAGGCAGATATCAGGTCTTTGTTTCAAAGCTAAGAGTATTTCACAATCTTTTGAACCTAAAAATGTCAAGGGGATTTTGACCTCTATGTCTTTTAGATCACTCCAAAACTTTAAGCTTTTTCTTCTTCATATAATGGACAGATTGTTATACAGTATTTTTCATTTAATTGAAACTGCTTTGCTTTCATTTTATGAATCTTTGTTAATGAATATGACCTGAGGCTTAGTCGGGCTTAAAACTCAAAATCCACTGACCATCCTACTCTTAAGGTAAAGGAAACTGCCAGTATGAGGCAGCATAGCTCCTAAGACCATAAATGTGGTCATCTTTTAATAGCAAATGGAATCAGTTTTTGGCATTCAACCTGTCCAATTTCAGCTCCCTAAATAAAGTAATTGATACAACATTCTCTTTAGACTCCCTACCATCAACTAAAATATTCAGAAAGTCCAAAAAGCAATTCAGCAGGACTTAAAATTGATGCTCAAGTGAACGGAGTGAAAAGGCCATTTGACAGGATCCTAGATAGCTATTTAAAGATATTTAATATTGGATTCCACTATTTTAATTGGCTTCTGTGTTGTGAGATTGAGTAATAATAATCATATTGGTAAAGCTCTCCATTTTATCTGATTGACAACCAACTCCCGTCTTTTTTGTGTAGCTACCATATCAGCCTTGGTCAGCAAGAGGAATCAAACAATTTGATGGACAAAAATATAAAATTTAGATATTAATTTGGCTGTTCTCAGAATGCCAGTTGTCAATAACAAATGATAAATATTAATAGTTTCTTCTGTAATCCATGACAACAATGCTGTTCAGGTAGAAATTTGTTCTGCATCATCATCCCACAAGAATGTCCAAAGTTTCCCAATGGTTTATTCAATAAAATATTTAACTGAACCATTATCTTTCTAAATGATAACCACCTTCTTCTACCATACCCCCAGCCAAAACTCTGTGGTTTCAGAACATCTCTGTCTTTGTGCCTCCAAGAAATGTTCAGGATGAATCCCAGTCGGAATGGTGATGAGTGCAGTATTAAACACCAGCTCAAATCCTCAGCTGGAGTAAATTGGTGTAGTTCCATTGAACTTAATGGTGCTTTGCTGCCAGAGACTGATTCAAAGCCTTTGGGAACCTTTTCATTGACTTCCCAGGGCTTTGGCACAGCTAAAGATCTGATCCTTCAAGAGAGAATTGACAAGATAAACAAGGTTGGCAGTTGTGGGAAATGTGGGAGGGTTGTCCTGCTATGGGAGCTGTGGTCAAATACATGTCAGAAGAGTTAGTCCCAGTTCAAAAGGTGAGAAAAGAGCATAAAAAAGTGTGAAGGTGTGAATTTTAATGGTAGCAAATGAATCTTCCTGTCAAAAACAAATGAAAGCAAAATTCTTAGGTAGGAAAATATCAGCTTTGTCTACTTCTCATTTTATATGTACACACTCATTTTGCAAACCTCTGTAAATCCTATTGAAACAAAAATGTGTTTACAATGTTACATATTCCATAAAACATGTTTGCTACTCAGCAATCTGCTTGCTCCTCTTAAAAATGTATTTTTGTGACAAACAATCATTAAACCTCACAACTGCCGTGTGCAGATAAATGAAACTCACACAGATATTACCATTTGGTTGACACATTTGTTTTGACATTGTAAAAAAAAAGCGTTGAGGAATTTTTTTTTATAAAAGTCTTCCTTTTTTTCTCAGAAACAATAATATGTTCCTGCAAATGCTGCAAAAGATCAAAAGCTGTTCAGATCATATTTACAGTACTAAAAGCACAATGAATGCCCCTGTAAATGACATGTAAATTACAGAACGATGATTCAACTTCAGTCAGCTTTGCAGATGAATTGAAGGACCTTAATTCCACTTTAGCTTAGAAATCTGATTATTCTACTGCTTGTAAGAAATCAACTTTAATCCTCTTTTAAATGTCATTCAACAGGTTCTTCCTGCACAAAAGATGTAAATGGATTTTTCTTTGTAATACCTTTTCAAATTCATTTTCCTTCCACAGGACATGCTTAGAAATAATTTAAAACTGAGATATCAAACTAATAACTCTCCTATTCTACATCTATTCAAGAATAATTGTCTGGATGCACATCTCAGCTTTGTCATAGCATTATTCCATTGACCTGCTTTTTATTCTTACTAATGGAACTGAGACCAGAATTTGACTCCACCATAATGTTTGCACTTGAATATACATCTAGGAAAACAAAAGAATTCTCTTAATTCACTCTAAAATCCCTAAATAAGTCATGTCCACATAAAATTGAACAGTTTAACATTCTTTCATTATCACTTTGTTTTATTCCATCAGTTTCCTGCATTCATGGAGTCCTTCTATGCCACACCAAGATGTTTCTAAATTAAGGACTGTCTTTTTGGCACTTAGCAGCACAGTAGGTCCTAGTTCCTGATTAAAGATATCCTTATCACTGGCAAATGATAATTTTATTTTCTGTTCATGAAGAAAACTAAGTGCTAAAAATCACAGACTGGCTGAGCCACATGTCCAGTGGGTGTAAAATCAACACATGTCCTTTGAGAGTTGTGCTGATTTACACCAATGGTATATCTGGCACCCCAGGTTAGAGTGCTGTTATTTAAGAGAAATGTCCTAGATGATCCACTTATGGAAAAAATTGCAACTCCACAGACCGTGTGGCATTTAAACACTTGTTCCTCTCATTTCTCCTCAGAGCATTTGCTCTCCTGGTGGCTGTGAGAAATAAAACTGAGTTCTTGTTCCTTCAGCTGTTCTGTCAGCTGTGTCACCCCCCTGAAGGAACACCCCCTCATTCCTTTGAGGTATTTTCCTGGTGTTTCCCTGTTGGCTCCTGTTACCTGGCTCAGGTCTGTAAGATTTTTGTGCTCCAGCACATCCCAGAGCAGCGAGGTGAGGGCCCTCTCTAGCACCTCATCCTTCTCACCCTGGTGTGTCATCCCACAGCTTCTCATGGGCAAACCTGATATTATCCCCTTCACCTTCACTTTAAAGAACCACACCTACTGTGCAGAATTTCATTTACCAGTGCAGATCAGCCAACAAAGGCTAAACTTTCTATTGGTCTTCTTATTTCACCTTTTCAAGCCATGGAATGTCCTTATTTGCCAGTCACAGTGTCATATTCATGGTCTTTATATGGACCTACAGGCAGGCTGTGGCACATCAACTCTCTCAGAAAAAGTTAAAATGGAACAAGTCTTTAGGCAGGTCCTCATGATTAAAGTTTCATCCTGTATGCTGCATTTTTTCCAAAAAAAAAGAGATGCAAAACTTATACTTTTTGTGTTTTGAGTGTGACCTTAAGCTCAAATCAAGGCTCCCATTCCCTCAAGCAATGTGCAGTGACTCGGCAAGACTCAGTGCTCACCCTGAAGAGCCAACACTGCAAAGAAGTAAGACATAAAAATAAAAGAAACAGAAAAACCACAGGTGCAAAATACGAGGAACACAGCAATAATTTGGTGGATGATTTTTCCAAGGTGACACAGAAAGTCAGTAGAAGGTTCAAGGAGTGATCTTCCATGTGCACCCCAAAACCTTTGCCAGCTCTCACCCCAGTCACCCCCTGTCCCCTAATCACAGGCAGTGCCTCCTGTGTCACATATTCCAACACACATTACAGTGCACTGTAAAATTCTCCCCTTGGTCTGTCAAGCATAAACTTATAAAATGTTCCTGTGACATGTTTCTAAAGACTCTGAGAGCACTGAAGAGTCTGTCTACTGTGGATGTGGTGAGGTCCCAGGACCAGGAGCTGCTGCTGGAGGAGAGATCTTTCTGCACCACTGACACCAAGCAGCATCCACCTCTGCTGTGTAACAGGTGTAAAAGCCTTGCACTGACATTTCTCTTCCTAAGGTCCAGAGGCACCACTTGAAAATATCATCTAGCAGAAGCTGATAAAATTCAGTGACATAAATCATGCTTAGTGTGACAATCCAGCCTGCAGGATAACAATAAATAATGCAAAGAAGATGCAAATGCATTGCATTTTAGCAGACAGGGGCACAGCCCTATTGAAAACACCTGCACAGACTTGAGACTGAAAGGAGGTTTCTTACATGGCAGAAGTTTTCACATTTTAAATGATTGTGTATAAATATTATTAGCCAAGCCTATCTTTGGCCTCGTGCTTTCAGTTTGATATGATGTGACCCGAATTTCTGCCCTAATGTAACTCTCTTATCTAGTCCTCATCCAAGCAGTCTCAAGGGCTGCTGCATTTATGCTTTGAATACAAGAAACCATTCTCTGCTTTTGAGTGGGAAAAAAGCACAACAAGGCACAAAGGCTCACACAAAAAGTACTCTTTATGTCAAGGGCAGGGTGATATTCAGACACCCCCAAAAATTAAATTAGGCTGAGATGTCTAGAAGGTACAAAACATCCTAAAGCAGAGGGAGAGGTTCCACAAATAAATAAATAAATATTTATATTAAATTATAAAAGTCAAAGATTTGTCTTCTGAGTCACTGTGTAGTGAATGGTATTCCTTACGCTCCTTACATCATTCATAGAGATGATATACAGGAATACAGGAATACTTCTGGCCAAGTCCCAGGAATGCTCCTCTTCCAGAGTTTGAAAGAAGAATAATTTGGCAGCCATAGAAAAGGATGCTCTCTCTGAATCCAAAACTACTGATCTGATGAGTGTTACCCAGGCCTCACCCCCTACCTGACTGCTGTAAAAACTGCATTGTTTAGCTCAGAAGGGTGATATCTGAGGTGAAATCTCCGTGCTGAAATTGCCTTCCAGATTATTGCCAGATATGTGTGTACTTTGGAGATGGGGAGTGTGCATGTTAATTTTTGTTCTGTATCTCTACACACAGCCAATGACACAATTTTATTACTATTTTTTTTTAACAAGACATTTTGTGTTGCTGTTTCTGGAGATTGCCTGGCTCAGGTTGGTGGCCAAGAGGAATTGCCATGAGATTAGGTTGTCTCTTGTTGAAGTCACAGCAGCTCTTCCAGTGAGGCTAACGCTCATGGTGATAAATCCATGGATACAGTGAAAATGGTTGGCTATGGGTAGTTCTGCTGTTCAGACACTGCAAAGCAAGCAAAGAACTTTGTGATGGAACTTGTCTCAATTCCTTCTTCCCTTTTCGTGTGAAATCCAAGGCTTCTTTCTTGGAAATACTGAATGCATACCACTCCTCTGGTTTTATTTCTTTTGTAGTTAATAGAAACTTTTAGCAGCACAGTCATTCACTTAGACGGAACAAGAATTTCACCCTTAACTCTTTTTTTTTGTTTTGTTTGTTTTATTGAAACAGTCTTGAATATTACTAAAGTAACTCGATATGGAAAGCAAACAATTTCAGTGAAACCTCATTGCTTGAGGTCTGTTTGATTGGATATAGCTGCAGGAAGGCTGTGGAAGGAATGTCAGTGCAGGAGCTTCTACAACTTGAGCAAAGTTTTAAGCTCTTTGAAGTCCATTCTCTGCCACTCATCACAAAACCAGAGAAGTCTCCCACAGATCTGCTGCCCTCCCCACTGGGAAGTTCACAGCAAGGCATTTCTGTGCCTTCCTTCCTTAGATTTATAGCCCCTCTGTCTTCACTTGTTTGAAGACAACTTCTTCTGGGCCCTTGCAAAATTTTTAGCTACTGCACTGCAAGAGAGGGGACAAAGAGGGTGCACACCTGTCACAGAGGGAAACTGAGGCTTTAGAAAAAGGAAATTGCTTTAAACAAAGTCACCATCTCCCATGTCCCAAGACCTGTGCAATCTAAATTATTCTGTTCTCCAAAAGCAACAGCTCTTTACCCCTCCATCATCACAATTAGGAGTAAGCAACAGGCGGTGGGAGGGAATACCACACTCCAATTCATGCTGTTTTGTTTTGTTTTACCTTAAAAGTCTCTTTGATATTTTTATACCATCAGACAGCAGCCAGCTCTTTTTTTTTCTTTTTTTTTAACATCATCCCTCTGGACAAGTAGGATATTAATATTATCCCTGTAACAAGCAGCAGAAGGAATAAAACATCTAGGCAAATACTGCAAGTGAGATTAAAACTCTCTAGCTTTCTGATGTAACCCTGTGACATAGCGTTTCTAGTGAATTAAACCAAATGTACAAGTATTTAACGACTAATCCTTTTAAGTATTTTAATGCCCCAATGAAGATTTCTTATAGGGAGAGGCAAAGCATATGTGGTTTCCGTTAGAGTCTGCCTGCAGGCAGAGGATTGAGCAGATTGGCTTTTTTTTTTTTT
>VWZP01009168.1:1535723-1538223 GCA_013396995.1 Dicaeum eximium
AATCCAGCCATTCACTGCTCAACTCCAACTAAAACCTATTTACTCCTTTTTATAACCACGTCTGCTGCTGATTTTTTTGTATCTGTACAAATTTTTTTTCTTTGGCAGGCACAAAGCCTTGTATTTTTCAAAAGAGGGGATTAGGAACGTTTGCAAGACAGCAGACAATGCCTAAGTCCCGGGCAAAAAAGCACCATAGTTTATCCAATTTTCGACTTAGTGCCATTCAACTGGTCATTTATGCAATGTCATCCGACCAAACAACATGTTTCCCTTTTAGAAAGAAAAAAAAAAAAAAAAGGTTGGTTAAGCTGCTAGAGGCACAGTCTCTTTTTATTTATTTAACGAAGAAGAAAATCAACAGCTTTCCTGTGGAAAATATTAATTTTTCGATCACAAGTTATTATGAAATAAAGTACTTAGGTCTTTGTGCTTAATCTCTTCTTTATTTTTCCTCCTCCCTCTTTTTCCGAACACAAGAGGGAGTGTGCAGAGGTATCAAAAAGCTTGAGTGGTGAGAAGTTGAAAATATTAGTATTTGTCGTTAGGACTTGGATGATTCAGAACAAATTTGGACTCTGGCGAGTATCACTGCGGGTGTGGAGGGAAGCGTTTTGGTGGCGAGCAGAAACAGGACTGCACAGAAATACTTTTAAACCAAAATTGTGGTCTAACCAGTCTACCCCTTTCTCCTTAGTCTTTCTTTTTAAAACGTTCATCAGCATATGCCTCATTTCAAATGCAACAAATGTAAATATACTTTTCCCTGCACAGAATTTTAAGTGAATGTCCAATAGTTTCGAGGGCGGTTTAAGTCAGCCTAACAGATGCAAACAGTCTTGGAGCTGGAGTGGCATCTTTCAGTGCCCTAAAAAGATTTTCCATGGGCAACAAAGAAAACTGTCACACCTTTTCCCATCACCGCTTTAATTTATGCTCAGTCGCCAAGTTTTTTTCATATTGATTTCATAATCACTTTAAGGCAGAACACTTAAAATAAAAAAGGGCCTTGAAAAGGAAGGTCTTAC
Organism: Dicaeum eximium; assembly: GCA_013396995.1. Lineage (NCBI taxonomy): Eukaryota > Metazoa > Chordata > Aves > Passeriformes > Dicaeidae > Dicaeum > Dicaeum eximium. Next base: position 1,536,752 of record VWZP01009168.1, read on the forward strand.
AGGGCCAGCGCCAATATGGTGAAAGTGGGGGAGAGAGCCAGGACTGTAAAGATTGTTTTGTAAAGTGGGGTTTTTATTATGCACCGACTCTCTCCGCATTTACTTAACTCTTCACGGGCTGTTGAATAGGTTAACACCCTTAAAGGCCTCTTTCATGTCCAATACCTCGTTTGTTTGTAGAGGAAAATGCGTCTTTAACACATTTCCACTGGGCAAAGATTTAGGTTTGGTTTGTTGTGTTTTTTTAACCCCAACATAAGGAAAAACCCAAAGAAAACCCAACCCTTTCAAGTCTTTTATCACTCCAATAAAAATATTTATTAAGGAGGGCGAAGATCCCCAAATAATCAGCCCTGTAACAGGAGAATAAAGAAGTGAGATCTCTTCGGACGTGCACCAGAAGCCCTAGGCAGGTTTTTTGATGGTTCCTCACCCCTCGCACACATGGGTGCCTGCGTGTGTGCGCACACAGATGCATATTCATCCCCACCTATGTGCGGACACACGCATTGTTATAGCACCCTCACCACTCCGTGGAGCCGGCAAAGCCCAATGGGTCATCTGTTGTTTGTGCTCTTTTGTCTACTTCTGTGCACACTTCCTAAGTCGGTGTATGCGCGTCCCGAAGCATATCTGTGAATTTAGCCGAATATAAATATCCCGCTAAACATACAAAAACAGAGAAGTGCGTTTTTAGCTTCGTGCGTGCAGCTGCCGAGCGGGAATACACTTCTCTCAAAAGTACTTGTTTGTCTATCCTGCCACGTAGCTGCCGGTCTAAGTTGCCAGTTCGGGATAAATTCGTATTTAAACGGCAATGAAAGGAAAATTATTCTGCGTTTGGTGGGTTAGGGGAGGATGGCAGGATAGAGGGGGGATTTCACTTGGGCTCGCTGAAGGTAACTGTGTTTTTCCACTTCACCTTAGCTATTGTTCCTGGGTGAGTCATGTAACAAAGCAAAAGCTGTGTGATCTCTCTGTGGGTTTCCGTGTCTGATTTCTTTCTTTCCTTTCTTTCCTTGTTTTCCCCTGGTTACTTAAGAGCTCAGTGGAGGCCCAGTGTGGACTTGTACTCAACGGGCAAGGAGGCGTGATAAGAAGAGGTAAGAGGTTACAAATACTTGCGTCTATCAGTTTTTGTAAACATACATCCCTCTCCATCTCTCCCTGCCTTTCCCTCCCCCACTGTTTGGCGTAGTTTGGATTTACTGCCGAAAAAGTGGTAATTTGCCGTTTGTCAGAAGTACGTTCAAACTCGCTTAGAGCACTTCACATTTCACAGTCCATTTGCACTTTACAAACGATTTGCTCCTCCGTAGCTCTTGGATACTCCCTCTGAATTCAGAGTTTTCCTGACTCGGTGTAACATTCCCCGTTTAATCGGGATGATCCCTGATAGTTTGAGAATCGTGTTCCCTGGCGCCGGGCTGTTAAATCGGTAGCTTGATCTCGTGTGAGGAAAAAAAAAAAAA
>VWZP01009168.1:1543223-1596815 GCA_013396995.1 Dicaeum eximium
CTCAAACCTTTACACACCTCCACACACACAACCCACAGCACACACAGCCTGCCTAAGCCTTTGTCCTGCAGGACCCAGCGCGGGGTCACGGGCACTCTCCAGCAGCTCTCAGCGCTTTTCCCAAGCCAGTGGCACAGAGAAGACCTGGAGAGGCATTGGGAAAATACATTTCCCTTGTGTATGGGAAAGAGGGATGGAGCAGATGGCTTTTCTTCTGGCTGTGGTTTGGATCTGACCCTTTGGCCCGGGAGCTGCAGAAGTTCCCCGGTGTCAGTGCTGGTGCACCTCGACAATGGAGGGCTGGTCCTGGGGGCAGGAGATATTTTTACACGTTTATACAAATTTAAAGCTGGTTTCCTGTAACAAACCCGCTTATTCGTATTATTCTGTTTTCCACCTTGCTTCTCACAAGCTATTTTTTCAACCTTGATTACACTTAAAACTCTTGCAGCTCTCAATATCCTTAAAACTGTGGTGTAGGTAAGAGGTTAGTCTTATAAACTCCTGATGATACTCTCACCATTACTGAATCTTTTGGTTTATATTTAAAAATTCCTCATGTTCTTTGCAGGCATGCATGTCTTTGTTTTCTTGGCATGAATGTAGTAGTGAGGGACATCTTGGAATTGTATTTGTGGCATGGGATGGTTTTATGTAGCTACCAACACGATGCAAACTTTGTTAACTTAAATGAAACCAAAAGAATAACTGGGAAAAAAACCCAACAAAAACAAAAAAATTGCAGTATTTTCTATTTTTCCTGACAAATATAGGTTAGTTTTAGACTTTTGAATATTTAGCTGCTGATATTAATGACTGGGTCATGTGAGGATAATTTGGAGAACATTTTAAATTGCTTATAAACCTTTTGGAACTGAAAATGGGATTGAACAGTGCTGACAAAATCTGTACTGATAACTGCTTGCTTACATTTGCTACACGATAAGAGAAAAAAAGCTAAGGAGAGGCAGATTCTAATGTCTTTATTTTGTAATGTACTCTAAACTTGCCAGAATTTCAGCACAGGGCAGGAAATAAACTATAAACTGGAGGATCCCACAAGCAGCACCTGTAGATATAAATAATAGACTAATAAAACGCATAGCATGCTATTAATATTTTATATAAGATCAATCTGTTGACATTCAGGTGTGCTTATACTTAATAATGTACACAAGTACACAAACGTCTATATGACCTAAAACAAAATAAACAGCACTTCTGCACTGTTGTCACCAGTGTATTATGATGTTTCCTTGCATAGGTGCATGACATTTACAGGTGAATGTCTTGGAGAAAGGGACTATGTTGAATTGAATGAATATAAAATACTCACGATACTGTGGCTGCTACAATTAGCAAATAAAAAATTACTTTGCAGAGTGTAAGGATGTACAAGATTATAGACACATATTTTTTTTTAATTGTATTTAAAGTGTAAAAACCGTCTAGTGACATTGACAGATATTTGTCTCTGTCATTCCCGATAAAACAAAAGCATTGCTTATGAAAAGTTTGAAATAATATTTAAGAATATTGGTTTTATTAATGAAAGGATGCCCAGATTTTAACTCTGATGGTGTAAGGGAGCCTTGCATTTCAGCAGGTGCCAGAGTAACTAAATCAGAATAAAACCCCGCACTCCAGCCACCCTATTGTTCTCTTCATCCCTACAAAGGGAACCCAAACAGAGCCAGCTCTCCCGGCCATGTGCATGTTTGGGATTTTCATCACAAGACGGGCGGGTTGGAGCACGGCTCCGCTGTCCCTGCTGTCACCTGCACAGCCCATCAGCGGCCTGTGCTGGCATTTTGTGCTACTGGATGTGGAGACAGGGATAAGAGAGGGACGATACTCTCCCGATGTTTGCCCTGACTACCTTTTCCAGTGTCACACAGCCTAACTTCTGTTCGGTCCCGGCTTGGGGAACAAAGCAAAAGCACAGTTCTCATGGAGGAGGACACTGTGTTGGGCATGAACCAGTCAGTTAGAAGGAAAAGAATTGGGCCCCTGAAGTAAACTAACAAAAATGAACTCAGTCTTTTATCATCCCCTCTCTCAGACCACTTGAAAATAATAATATATCAGAATCATAGAATATTTTGTGTTGGAAGAGACCTTTAAAGGTCATCTGGACCATGGTCCCTCTAGTCCATCCCTTTCCAATGAGCAGGAACACCTTTAACTGCATCAGGTTATATATAATCTCTTGAGATGATTTGGGGATTCAGTGCACAGCAGTTTTGGGCCCTTGGTCTCTCACCTAGATGAGGTCAGCTGCACAAAGCATCTCTCCCACCCATTTTTATCTTGTGACCAACTGTATTTATTGAAATCAACATGAAGATGACAGATCAGAGACTAAAACTCTGTCATGAGTAAAGAAGTAATGGAATAGAGTCGAATGGGAGAGAAGCCTTAAAGAAGGGATTGAGTGTCTGAAATCTTCCCTTCTTTCCTTTTTTTCCCCCTAATCTATCAGTTGCAATATAAATTATGATTCTCCCTTTGCCTAAATCTTGTCCTGCCTGTGTTTCCAGACCTCTGAGGCTGTAAGAGTACAACCATCACCATTTACACTCCTCTCCAAAGTAGTATTTTATGGCAACAGATGAGGTCAGATCAGACCATGTAAGCACTTCCCTATGGGAATAAGCAGTTGTCCTAAAGAGTCTTCTTAGCACTCACAGGCCCATTTCACATGGTCCTCAGAGCACAAAACTGCTGAGGCAATCAGCTGGATGATCCCACCAGTTATCTCACTGTCTGCCTGCTCTCCTTCCCCATTTTCTGGCTTTGCCGTAGGATGAATGCCATGGATAACGAGTCAGGGTGCAAGGGCCACAGCTTTCCCTTCTTCAGGCACACCTGTGGGCACATTACTCTGCTGTTCCTGCATGTGGGGCTCTTCATTTGATGCCCTGAGCGGGTCTTATGTGTCCTGGCACCAGAAGTTAGTCTGTAAAGGTTTCCAAAGCCAGCAAAAACTGCTGAGAGTAACAGGGATCTCCAGGCTGTACCACTAGACTCACAAAAAGCATTATTTCCACTCTGGTTTTGAGGCATTTCTGCTTCTTCTGCTGGTATCTCAGCATCCCACCTCTCAAGTACTCTGTTATGACAAGATTGGCTCAATCACTGAGGATTGACTTTTCCAGCAGCACCTACAGTGGCATTGTGTTGACAGGGGAAAAAAGCTGGTTGTTGCCACAGATGTTTAGTTAACCTTAAAACATATCTTGTGGTCTTCATGTGAAGCTGCTTTGCAAAATCACTCTAACACATGATCAGAAGGAAGGAGGAATACTCTGTAGCTTGAGTTTGACAAGAAACCTAATCCTTCATCTTCCTGTGTGGCTGCCCTTCTCCTTCCTCCTCTCTTTCCTGCAGCCTTTTTCTGTTTACGACGTGGTGCAAAGGCCAGGGCTTCATCCATCTCCTCTCCAAGGTGGTGTTTGTGGTAGGAAATTCACGCCTTCAAAAATGCACACAGCTTGTGACAAAGACATATCTTCATCTGGAAAGCACCACACTGCTCTCTGTTGCTGTGTCAATGAATAATTGATAGAGTGAAATAATTATATGCAATAGGTTTTACCTTCTTGTAATTTGCTACTTGTTCCCCATGTTTCTGGAAAGCAAACGACCCAGACTTGCTGGGTTCTTTTACTTTTAACCCATACCTGGCTTACCTGGAATTGCTTTGGCTTAGATCACGTTGCTTGGGCATGATAGTTTAAAATATTTCAGGATGTAAGCAACTTTCTACTAAATAGTAATAAAAAGTGTTGCAGTAAATTCTGCTTAGTGTAGGAGCAGCTGCAGGGTAACAGGTTTTTGGATTAAAGGAACAATTATTTATCTGGCATAAAGGGTGCACATACTGGCTTAACCTGGCAAGGAGATGAACTTTAATATGACACTGATTTCAGTACAGTCTCACTCGTTATAAAATCTAGAGAATCGTTGAAGTAAATAAATATGTACACAGTACTACTGTTTTCTTGACACGTATATATATATACACGTGTGTCTGTGCATTGTGTGGCAGATGCCAAACAAACAGATCTACTCAGTGTTAACGCTCTTCACAAATGCACCTGACAGACCAGAAGTTTGAAAACGTTGCTCGAAAATATTTACAGGTTTCTGAAAATTAAAAAAAAAAAAAATCCACCAAAGGAAACCCAAACACACCAAAACAACACAGACCCAAAATTATTTCAGCCGTGTGGCGCCAGATTTCTGTGTTTGAGCGTATGAGCTCATTAATTGTAGCTTTGAGCTGTGTAAAAATGTGCATCAGTGCCCTTGATGTGCCTATATTTTGGTGATGCACGAATTGTCTCTATATCCTGTCTAAGAAGTGGACACTAATATCTGCCCTGGAACATAATTAGAAGTCATAAAATACCCTGCTGTACTGAGTCAGGATCTCACCCATCTGGGATTGATACCAAGAGATGTTCTTTTCTGGTGTTGCTGTCAGCACAAATGTTTAAATATACCTTCAAGAGCTGAAATATTTGGAAAGAAATTCTGTTTGCCTTATGTAAGCAAGCAATAGTCTGCATTTAATGAAGATTCATCCTTCAGTCTGTCTCTGTGAGAAGTGGAACAGAGTCACCTCAGTTTTAAGAGGGCTGCATGTGTAAGTTGATAAAGAAAAAGGTGTAGGATCTTGCCTAAAGTGAACTTTTAATTGTCATTCTATTCTATTCTATTCTATTCTATTCTATTCTATTCTATTCTATTCTATTCTATTCTATTCTATTCTATTCTATTCTATTCTATTCTATTCTATTCTATTCTATTCTATTCTATTCTATTCTATTCTATTCTATTCTATTCTATTCTATTCTATTCTATTCTATTCTATTCTATTCTATTCTATTCTATTCTATTCTATTCTATTCTATTCTATTCTATTCTATTCTATTCTATTCTATTCTATTCTATTCTATTCTATTCTATTCTATTCTATTCTATTCTATTCTATTCTATTCTATTCTATTCTATTCTATTCTATTCTATTCTATTCTATTCTATTCTATTCTATTCTATTCTATTCTATTCTATTCTATTCTATTCTATTCTATTCTATTCTATTCTATTCTATTCTATTCTATTCTATTCTATTCTATTCTATTCTATTCTATTCTATTCTATTCTATTCTATTCTATTCTATTCTATTCTATTCTATTCTATTCTATTCTATTCTATTCTATTCTATTCTATTCTATTCTATTCTATTCTATTCTATTCTATTCTATTCTATTCTATTCTATTCTATTCTATTCTATTCTATTCTATTCTATTCTATTCTATTCTATTCTATTCTATTCTATTCTATTCTATTCTATTCTATTCTATTCTATTCTATTCTATTCTATTCTATTCTATTCTATTCTATTCTATTCTATTCTATTCTATTCTATTCTATTCTATTCTATTCTATTCTATTCTATTCTATTCTATTCTATTCTATTCTATTCTATTCTATTCTATTCTATTCTATTCTATTCTTATTCTAATTATAGAATTTAGGTTGGAAGATAAAATTTTTAAGTGCAACAAAGTGAGCTTTTGTAGTTAAAAAAGATTAAGGTGTTCACAGGAAAAAAAGAAACTATCAGGGTATCTTAAAAGATACAGTGTGCTTTCTTTAAGCATGAGTGATGAGCACAGATTAATTCTACTCTAAGAAGGTCTTCATCATCCTTACATAAACCATCTGAACTCCTTCTAGTAGTGCACTGATTTATGTGATATTTTATATCACTGTCATATGCAGCTCATTCTTCTTTTTCTCATCTTTCCCCCAGGGAATAATAGTGCATACAGTGGTAAGATTTATTTCTTCCACTGAATTTTTTTTGTTGTAGTCAGGCTGGAGAAGGCAGGTCAAATAAAAGTGTTTTTTGCTAGGTGATAAAATATCTGTTAGTCCTTAAGATATTATTTTTTTTTCCCTGGGATTTTGTTCTACTCTCTTGGATGGGTTGCAGAGAAAGTTTTGTCTCTTTCTCTCTCTCATATTAACTTTAAGTTAAAAGCTCAGTTTTGCCTGAGGAGTTATTGATCACAGTCTTGACTGAAAGATTTGGTGATCATTCAGCAGTTTGAGACCCAGGCCAAGTAATTGCTACTCTCAAGAAATAAACAATTGCAGAGCTAACCTGAGATAAACTGATGTAGCTCGATAGATTTCAATCGTTAATATCAGCTGAGGATTTGACCTAACTTTGGAAGGATTTTATGAGTTCAAAGGTGTGAAAAGCTGTTCTTGCTGCAAATCACTGCAAAACCATAGTGTTTTTGCATCTTCGTAATCCTAAAAAGTGCTATTAGAGTTAAAATTAACATTTCTCATTAGAACCAACGTTCTAATATTTTCACAAACTGTGTTTTTTTAAATTGCGAGTGATGGTTTAATCTTATATTTTAAATCATACTAGATTGGAGAGACCTTAGTGATAATCAGTAATTTTTTCAGAGCACGAAATCAAATTATATCAAATAACCATAACAAGGTATTTTGACTGTAAAGCTTATGAGATCTAACAATTCATGGTTCCCACACTGAAATTCTAACACATTCATTTTTCTCAAAGCAACAACTTTACAGAAAGCCAAAACTGCACACGCCTTAAGAAAAACCAAACCCGAACGAAACCAGCCACAAGAGAACCACAGAATCCTTCTTCACGGTTGAGTTTGTCACAACACAGAGGGGGATGCTTCCCTCACTTTAATATTTCCTTTTTTTTGTAGGTGGCACCTGTGTTGTCAACCCCACCGACCTGTTCTGCTCCGTTCCTGGCCGCCTGTCCCTGCTCAGCTCCACCTCCAAGTACAAGGTGACCATCGCGGAGGTGAAGAGGCGCCTTTCACCCCCAGAATGCCTCAACGCTTCCCTCCTCGGAGGTATTTTGAGAAGGTAAGTTGAAGGTGAGGATAACAACTCCTAGACAATGCTGTTATTGCTGTAACTTTTTTTTTTCTTATTTTCAACAGATAGGCTTTATTCTTTTTTCCCTGCTTGGATCGGTGGTCGTACTTGAGGTGAACAGAAGGAGGTGCATCAGGAGGGAACACTGGGGAGTTTTTAGTAAATTAACAAGTTTACATTTTTCATCAAACTGTTTGGTTTTTTACCTCCTCTGTTCAGTTACTCATCAGACATGGACAGATGACTTGTTTCTTTGACTTCTTTTGAGCAAAAAAAAAAAAAAAAGAAATTCGATGGGTGGAAAATCTCACCAGACCCACAAGTCTAAATTCTTGCTGAGAAACAATCTCAAGGCAAATAGTTTTACAATAATTACAGCCCTCACTCAACAAAAAAATAAAACAATGAGGTTTTATGCCTTTTTCTTCCTTTCTTTGCATGTTTTTTTGAGCACAAAAAAGACAGAATAAGCTGGTTTTACCTTTCTCGTGAGATACCAGGAAAGAAGAGAATAATTAGGTAAAGTTTTGCCTCTGACTCTTCACTGACCAGAGCAGACACCTGCAGAGAGCAGGAGCAGAAAGAAGGGAAGGGGCAGACTGTGCCTCACATTCCAAGAGAAAAACTAGGAGGAAACTGTAATTCAGCCAGGCATATCTAAGTCATGGTGTCCCTGAGGTGTCAGCTCAGATGGCATCAGCTGCTCGAACACCCTTTGATCAAAACTAGCTGGAAAGTCGTCGGCTATTTCACTGAAGGCCACACTGATCCTCCTGCTTCTACTGAAAGTCATTTTAACCAGCCTGAGACATGCAGGAGCTCAGGAGCTGTCTCGAGACATCTTGGAGAGTAATGACTATAAACAATAAATTGTTTTCAAGCCCAATTTCACTGCCTCTATGGGCGTTGAAATCCAAAATCTACATCCACCAAAATTTTCCACTTCTATTTGTTTCATCCTGGAGAAGCCTTCAGCTAATTTTCATTTTAAATACTCATGCTGCAGATTTCATCAATATAGTGCAAGCTATTATGGATTTAAGGGCATCGACTTGAATGTGGGGGCTCACTTCTCTCCTCTGTTAAATGCTTGAATTCTCAAAATGCTTGAATGATCCCCACAGGTTTTTGACCCAGACTAAATATCTCCTCTCCCAAATTAACCCTGGGCATGGTTCAGGAGTTTGCAAAAGCCAGGGACTCCTCCCTGTCTGCAGTTTGGATGTGCTAATTCTGTTTTATGAGAGAGCAATGGAACAGACTTGGTCCTTTTGTTCCTGAGGGTTTCACAGGGAGCAGGCTCAAACAGTCTGCATTTGACAAGGAAAGATGTAGAAAAACAAAATTTCATTGATTGTTTGCCTGACACCCTGAAGGTTTGTTTTTGCATCCTGTCAGTGGTCACTGGTTACCTATTTTCCCAAATAGCTTGCTTTGGGAATAAAATGTACTTCTGAATAAAGAAAAAATTCTTTTCAGAATATATTTCCTGACAAACAATGTGGCCAAAGTTGTGGTACTTTTTTAATGCATAAAATCAGACATCCAAATGGTGATATTCCGTGTTTGGTTTCTTCCTCTGCCTGAAGGAACTTGAACATGAACCTCAAAATATTTAGTTAATTATTTTTGCTACTCAGTGATAACTTTTTCTAAGCTGAGGACCCCTCAGTCTTGTTTGGGGTTAATTATGTATTTCTTGTACAAAAAGCAAAGGTGTAGGCTCTTATCTAATTAATGGACAGGACATTCATTTGGGATGGGAGATGTCGGGGTTCCAGTCACTGTTTTATTCATTGCTTAAGCATTTTAACATTAGTTATTTGCTGTCAGCTGGCTGCTGCATCTGTTTGAAAGATACAGGTTCAAATTCCCTCAGGCTGAGGAAGAATTTGAACCTACATCTGCTGCATAAGTGGATTTGTCTGAAATGCCTCAAACACTGAGGAGTTGCAGAAAAGCAGCTGAGACACACCAGGACCCATTTTGTGAGAACAATGGGATGTAGGTGTTTGGCATAGGGGCACAGATAACCAGGGATGGCTGAGATTGTAGCTTCAGCATTTCCTTTTGCCCTGGCCTTCTTACCTGTGGGTTTTGGGCTTTGTAGACAACATTTCTAAATCCCCAGATCTCTACATAAATCGTAGAGGGATAGTTAGAGCTGATTTCCACATAAACACCTACATTTAAGTAGCTGTCTGGCTTCCTTTAATAGCCAGACAAGCCAGATGAGTAAAGTTCACTCATTGTGGATATCTGTTTAATCTAATTCCAGAAAGTCATGTTTCTCTCTAATTTGTCTTTGGAGCCTGGCTTGGCTAAATCAGATACAAGTGTTTACACTGTCAATATTTATATTTAGTCACTGTAACCCCAGGTGCCAAATCAGGACACTGGGCTGCACTAGGTGAAAAGCTGCCTGAAGATCTGATGCCCCCATGACAGGCATCAAAATCTCTAACTCTGCCAAGGAAACGATGTTAAAGAATCACCTAGAGCAAGCAGGACATTAAGAATACAGCTCTGAAATATTTCCCGTGGATGTCACTACTGCAGGCAGTACCCCAGATATTTGTCAGTGAAGTGTGTACAATTCCTAGGCTTATATTAACATGTGGGAAAGGTGCAGAATAATGACAAGTATCTCTCTTTCCTGCTGTTCTCTCATGACAGAGCAAAATCCAAGAACGGAGGACGCTGCTTGCGAGAAAAATTAGACAGGCTTGGACTGAATTTGCCTGCAGGAAGAAGAAAAGCAGCAAATGTCACACTCCTGACTTCCCTGGTAGAAGGTAGGGTCTCTAATATTGCAATATAATATAACCATAATTAAAATGTTTCATGGAATGCAACCCTTTTCAGCCATAGGGTTAAATTCCACAATCTGTATTTTGTATAAAGAGACCTGACTTGCCTAAAGCCACAGAAAGAGTGAGTGGCAAAATGGAAGTTTACTCTGAGATATCTTGCCTCCCAGCAAGTGTCTTGGTCCTGCAGTTTCCTCAGCATTGATTTGTGCTTACAAATCAATCATCTGAGTGTTCTTGTGAGAGAGATTAATGTCTTATACTAACTCTGTAAGTAGGTTTGTTTATCCTCCTTTTTATTTTTTTTTTAACTTATGAATTTCCTGGAGCTGGTCCAAAAATGTGATGGTTTTTTTTTTTCTCCCATAAGAAAGCATAATATTTAGACAAGCCTTTTCCCCACACACATAAATGAGTGAAATCTGTTTTCAGATAATATCTAGACAGGCTCAGGAGATATTTTCTTGGCCTTTATTTGTTGTTTAAATATCATTCACCAAATACTGCCAGGTTCTTCAAACCTTCAGCTGGGAGATGCAGGTTCAAACCCCTCAGGCAAAGGGAAGAAACTCTACCTGCATCTCTTCTGTTCTGGGTGAATCCACTAAGTACCCAGTTTGCTGTTTGGCTGCAAGTAGCAGCTCTGGGAATTTCAGATCCCTCCTCCTTGATGCTGAGAGAACTCAGCTCATCCTAAAGGTCAATACCTTCTACAACCATAGCCTGAAAGGTCCATACAGATCTAGGCAAGTAGGCTGAGGTCTCAGCACATAATACCACAGAATTACAGAATTACAGAAGGATTGAGGCTGGAAGACACCTCTGGTGATCTCCCAGGCCAATCCTCCTGCTCAAAGCAGGGTCAATTAGAAGAACTTGCTCAGGACTTTGTGAGCTTTTTATTATCTCAAAGGATGGAGACTCTTCAAGGCAGAAATAGCATTGAATCCTCAGCACTGGAGGTTTTCAGCATCTTTGACAAAGTACTGAGATTTTTCAGGGGTCACTGAGCACAGGGAAGTTCAGTGGGGCTGCTCTGAAATACAGGTGTGTCCATAGCACACCTGCTTCCAAGAGAAAGCTCTCATGGAGTTACAGTCTTAGAAAAGGGACCAAGTTAGAGGAGCAAGGGCTGCTCCCACCTTCAGGCACCTTGGGTCAGGGCAGAATAAACACAGCTGGGTTCTATTAGTAAACAGAGCAATGGCTTTTAAGCTGCAAGGTGAAATTAGGAAGAAATTCTTTCCTGTGAGGGTGGGCAGACCCTGGCACAGGTTGCCCAGAGAAGCTGTGGCTGCCCCTGGATCCCTGGAAGTGTCCAAGGCCAGGCTGGACAAGGCTTGGAGCAGCCTGGGATAGTGGGAGGTGTCCCTGCCCATGGCAGGGTGTGGAGCTGGTTGATCTTTAAGGTCTCTTCCAACCCAGACCATTCCATTAATCTGGGATTCTATGTGGCCAGCAGTTCATTCATCAGAAGAGAGTGACAGGGAGGTATCTGTGTGACAGCTGCTGGCCTGGGCTTGGTGGCTGGGTTCCTTTCTGTCAGTCAGGGTTAGAGTGAATTCCACTCCCCAGGAATGGAGCTGTGCCACCTCCCTGCCCTTTATTCAAAGCCAGCAGCAAACCTGCTGTCATCCTGTGGTGCTGCTTCTGTTCTGCCTTGCTGTGAGTCCTAAAGATAAATACTGACGTGCCTGAGCTCACTTTGGTGAGACCTTTTTGCCTGGATACGCTGATTGTGAATTTCATCCGATGGAATTTTTGGGAATGGCACCACCATGTTAAAATTCCAACAGAAAACTAAGTGAAGTTCATTTCCTGTCTGAGTAACCAGTTCTGGGTTGAAACCAGATTTCTGTGAAACCTGGTGGTGCTCATTGAATTCTTGGTGTAAGCTGTTCTCACTTTGGACATGCAGATATTCCTTTCAGGTGGAACGAACTTACAGCACAATTTCTTCAAGGAAAACCAACCTCCAATGGCTTCTGCTGCTGGAGGAGGCAGAAATGGAAGGACACAGGCTTATTCTGTGGTTTAGAGAATCCAGAGAGAAAGCAACATGAGCTTTTTCTGAGTGATAGCAATACAGAAATTGAAATTATAATAATTTGTTAGTTTTATTAAATCTCTAAAATATCAGGGACACTCTGTGTGCCTCTCATAAGAACCCAGGATTGTGTCACTCTTGACTTCTTTAGATGGTTCTAAATTTATTATTACTAAAGGTTCTCTCAGTCTTCAATATACTGAGGTTTTAATATCTCTTTAAGGTAAAAGCATGCCCAACCTCTTGAATATCTATGATGTAAGATAAGGAAAAATTAGTTGCATTATTGTGTTAATTGACCAAAACCAAGTCAAAAATCTCTGGCATGACTATAGGGTTCTCTTCTTCTAAAACATACTGAAATAATTGAGTACTGGGGAGTCTGTTAAGCTCAAGGAGGAACTGCAATTAATTTCTAGGCTGTGGCTGTCACATGAAGGTCCAGATTTTATGAAAATTATTCTGTGGCCTCCTGCTTTCTGCAAAGTTTTTCCTTTTGGAGTTCTGCTTTGCTGCAGGATGTTTACTGCTGGCTTGATCAGGTCGCATCTTTAGTCTTTGGTGGGGCAGCCCAAAATAAGAATTGTTTGACAGATCAGTTCTGTTCTCTTTGTCACCCACATAAATCAACACCACGAGTGGAAAGGCAGACAGGGAGAGTGAAGTCAGTGTTGCAGGACTCTCTGAGCAGTTTGGGGACACATCTTTGTGTAAGCTGCAGGCGAGGGATGCCCTCTAGTGCTTGGACTAGATGGAGGGAAAGGTCATTTTTCTTACGGGCTCCAAAAGGAAAATTCCTACATATTAGGTGTAAAATAAAGGCTCCTCGAATAAATACTAGTATTTCTAAAGCTGAGCTTTACTGCGGGCTCAAAAGAGTCAAAAGCTTCTCCAGTGGGAGAAAGGAAGGATGTAAAAAGAGGGGAGATGTCCCCTTTTGTTTGAATGGGTCACTTACAAAACATAAATGTGATTGCAGATGCAGGTAAAAGCAGTGCGTGAATGATTTTAAACCATTAGATTAAAAAAAAAAAAAAGATAAAAACTAACAAAAAATTCTAGAGTTTGTTTTCTTGTCAAACCTGATTAAGACACGAAATTTCCTAGACAGAGCATTAATGACATTCATCATTTGGGGACCAAAACTCTTGAGAAAAATAGGTCAGCAGTTTCTTTTTTCATCGTGCTCTCAACTATCACACTTCTCCCCCACCAGCCTTTGTTTAAACATCCTTCCACTTGTCCCTCCTCCCTTCTCACCCTACAAATAGAATAAACTTTCCTTCCACCTCCCGCCTGTCCCTCCTCCCCCTGAGTAACATTCCTGCTGGGTAGAGCATCCGGAGGAGGCACAGCCGAGGAGCGAGTGGGAGGTTCAGATGCCGAGTGTCCCTTTCCTGGGGACACAGCTCCTGCCTCCCCTGCGCAGGAGCTGCTCTCACTCCTGCCGGCCCCAGGGCACCCTCACCGCTCCTTCACCTGAACAAAAACCTCTCGAGGTACAGAGCTGCTGTCCCCACCGAGCCTTCCCAGGGCTGGCTCTGCCAGTTCTGCTCCAGCCCGTGTCCTTCTCCATCAGGCAGAGCTCTCTGGCCACTGGTCAAAGTGCGGAGGAGAGGCAGCGCTGCCAGGAGAGCCCAAGGTTCCCAATCTGCTCTCACACGGGGAAATTGCATTTCGGTGGAATTTAGATTGAAACAAGGCAAGTAGCTATAAAAGTCAGGGATTTTAGTGGTTTCTACCATTGTTGTGATTCCTACCCTGCCAGCTAGGCAGAAGATGGGAAATCTAAAATAAAAGAAAAAAGGTAATTTCATCCACATTTCCAACATTTATGCATTTTCTCCCAAAGTAAACGTTTGTCCAAATTATGCTGTAGAGAAAGAAAGAACATTTTCTATGACATTTTGTATAAACTACTTTCCCTCACCAAGCAGACCTAATCCTACTGTACAGTAATCAAAGGCACATCAACTCACGAAAAAAAAAGTATACCACAGTACACTTCTAAATATCAAACCATCATTTGGTCCTGGTTTCAAATTACGTCTTTGCTCAACAATGAGATAGGAGAAATTATGCTCTGCAGAGTGTTCACAAGTCCAAATTTTCATTTTTATTTTTCATTTTCTTTAGAATTTGTAGTTATAATTCAGGATGCCTACTCCTTATGGTATATGCGTGCTTATATGAATAAATATTCATAGCTCTAACATGCAGTTTTAGTATACATGAGCTTTCTGTTTCCAGAAAAAAAAAAATTCAATTTTAATTCAAAATTAAATTATTACTTCATTAAAATTATTTAATGAATTATTACTTCATTAAAAACAGTAATTACATTTGTATCTATATTTTAACCAATCTACATCCATGAAGAGATAAGTAATTTTGTTTCTTTTTGCTCAAATGGTTTTAAATCACAGTCACAATCCCAGCTCCAGACAGGCTTTATACTTTTGAAAAATTTTCTCAGGTTATCAGAACAGTTTAGTATCATTTTCTGAGCTCTAGCAAGCAATATAAACCATCTTTGTAAATATAAATTTGAATGACAGTTCACATTTTCATTCCCTTTTTTCTAACAGAAAGTGGAAACATTCACATTTCAGTCACTTAGTTGCTGATCACGTTAAATGAATGCCTACATTTCAACACAAAAAGCTCTGCTCTCTTGAAGAAACCCAGGCTTTTCCAATGGCTAAATGTTTAAATTCTTTGCTGTCTACATTCCTTATATTGTTACTGGGACTGGCTGGGACCAGGAGGAAGCTGCCTGGAGAATTGCAATTCCACCTGATGACAGCTTCAAAGGGTTTGACTTCTATTTTCTTCCCATGCTGGAACGAAGATAAACCTATCAAGTCTTTTAATAGAATTTAGTTGAAAAGAAAAACCTGGTGCTCTTCTGAAATAGATTTACTCTGTAAGTCTCTATTTAAGGAAGATTAAAAGTATATCTGAAGTAGATGTTTTGAAACTACAGAAATTTAAAAGTTATGGCTTAAATTTGTACCCTTTCTCACCCATGAAGAAGTCTGGGATAGATGTTTGAAATACAAAGCAGTCAGTCAGCTCTATGCCTGTTAATTCTGATTCTCTGTTAACTTATCACTGAAATCCATTTTGGTTTTTGTTTTTTCACTGAAAATTATTTTACTTTTCTAGAAGCTGCAAACTACGTGGAAACTGTTTCTCCTTTTGGCTCAGAGATACTGAATGCTTATTAACATCTTCATTCTTTTTAGGAATACTGGAAATCATGTTTAAAAAAAAAATATCCAAAGAAAGCAGATGATTTTGACTATAATCTTCAATTTTTGCTGTAAAGTTGGTTACAGCTGCAGAGTTTGTAGCTGGCTGGTATCAGCAAGCAGATTGCCTGGGAGGGGTGCATGGATCTTGTCAGTACCTGAATAAACTGGGGCAGATAAACACACAGCAAAGCATTTTCTTGTGGAATCAAAAGGTGTTTTCCCATGAAAACTCCAGTGGTAGAAGGGGAGATAATAATATCTCAAAAGGGGGAGAATGGAGTTGGAGTAGAGGTCAGTGTGTGCAGTTTCTTATCCCTCATGCTGTCCCTGGCACAGGACCACAGTTTCCATGGAACTTCTCCTCTTCCTTGGCTTAACCAAGCCTTGCTGAGGATGGGATCCATCTCCCCATCTTCATTGCAGTTGCACCTTCTTATGTCAGATCATAGTAAACAGGGAGAAATCAGCACTTCTGGGTTTAATGATTTAATTTAATGATTAAATGAAGTTAAATTAATCATTTAACATTTTATTATGTTGCTCAGAACAGCTGTGGAATTTCCATATCTGGAAACATTCAAGACTAGGCTTGGAAAAGCCTTGAATAACCTCATCTAAGGCAATGCTGTCAACAGAAGGTGACTTCCTGAGTTCTAATCTTGACTTTCCATAATTCCTCTGGTTCCCTTTTGCCTTCTACTCTAGTATAGGATGATACATGCTTCAAGTGCCAGTTTGTGTGCATTGACTTGAAAGTATTAAGTCAGCCATCAATACTGACATTTAATCTGATAAACTCCACTGCAGATATTCTCAAAGGGAGGAGCTACATGTCCTGTATCCCTCCTGACAGCATCAGCCTTTTGAACTTCAAAGAGCCAGAGCCCAATGCCACTTCTCCTGATGGCAATCAAACACACAACTCTGAAAAAAAAAAAAAAAAAAAGGAAAGTGAAAAGCCGACAACTCCTGAACTCCAAAACTATTCTGGAGCACTTCTCTGTTAGTCAGTCATGCAGATGTGCTTCAACATACGCTTCTGGTAGCTGACCTATTTCTTCTTTCTGCAATGAGATGAGAACAAGTGTCATCTGGAAATGCCTATTTCCCACCAGGCAAAGCCTGACTCAGGCACAGATGTTCACAATCCAGGCAGCTGCTTTTGATCAGATAAATCCCAGGCCGAGGTTGTCAGAGTCACAACGTGCAGGTCAGAGTGTTCAGTAAACCCGAAAATTAAATTCTGGATTCTCTAAGCTAGTGAAGAGGATCCTGTCCTTCAGAGGCATTTGGCAGCCAGCACAGAGTTGGATTCTTGTGTTCAGTCTTTGCAGTGGGGTAGAGAGGTGCTCAGTGCAACTCTCTTCTTCATCATCTCCCCTTTTTGTTTTGCCTGGTCACTTTTGTTTGCAAACCTTTTGGAAACAGGATTATTTGTTGAGTTCTCCCTTGGGGTCTGCTCTTCTCTAGTGTGGGGCACTTGTACTGTTGGCTTAACCTCTGAGCAGATGTGCTGGAATGTGTGGTATCCCCATGGGTCTTTCCTGGGGTAGAGGGCTCTTTGTCCATTAGACACAGGGAGTGAAGCACCAAAGGCTGACTCAGTTCTTCGAGGTTGTTTATTCCTACTTTCTGCTCTTTTCCATACTTTGAATATTGATGATTGGCTTGTAAAATTGGGCAGCTGCCCAATACTTCCTGGTGGCAAGGCAGGGCTAAGTGTCTCAGCCAGTATTTTCTCCTGAGAGGGACATTCTTCCATCTGATGAGAGGAACATCCTTCCCATCTTCTGCCTGGCACCAACTGATGACTAAACAACAACAGGCCAATTTTTGGGCTGAAATGTGCACCTGACTTGAGAATGACTGTCTACAGAACTGACTTGCTCCTGTTTGGTTTTTTTTTTTAGAGTGTAATAAATTCTGCAACAATAATAACAACAATATAATGATGATGATGATGAGGATGATGATATTAATAATAACCCTAAGAAATGACTGACCCATTTTGTTTGACCGCAGGGGAAGCGCTACATTTGGCCAGAGATTTCGGCTACACCTGTGAAACAGAGTTCCCTGCCAAGGCAGTGGGAGAGCACATTGCCAGACAGCACATGGAACAGAAAGAGCAGACAGCGAGGAAAAAGATGATCCTAGCGACAAAGTAAGCAGGGAGGGGAAACGAAAAAAGAAATCGGTCTGTCACTTCTCCATGTTGGATCTGTGGGCTGGGGGAGGGAGGAGTGGGAGTCTAGAGCTGGGATTGTGGTGGCTGCTATCACAGAAGTGCTCTCTGACTGTGGGTGAGAGTGATCCTCCTCAGAGATGCTGAAAGAGGGGCCTCATTTGCTGCAGGGGGTTGTAGTGGCTGTGCTCTCGTTGCCTGTGGTTAAGGGGGCACGTGCATCTTCCCAGATGCTTTGGTTTAGATGAGAGCAAAGGATATCATTACATGGTAAGATCTATGGGACAGAAACTGGCTTTGTCTCCTGTTTGTGTGTGAGCAGGAGATCTGAGCTTTTACTGAAGTACTGGTTACTGCTGGATAATTATCATCAGTCTGCTGAGGGAGAGCTGGTTTGCAGGACAGATCCTCTCTGGATGCAAACTGCAAGAGCTCCCCCGAAGTCAAAGGCACTGGAACAATGTACACCAGCAGGGGAGCTTTGCTAAAGACATTAAAGACACAAAGAAGCATCAGACTTCACTCTAAACAAGCCACTCGTCTCCCTGGAGCAGTGACATCATGTTAGGATAACATTTCATCTAGGTTAATTAGCCTTGATGAGGGAAGAATTAGCCTTCCTGAGCCATGGGAAGCAGGAATAAATAGTCTGTGTGGAGTAGGGTAGACCTGCCCTAGGTGTGTGGTCTGACAGTGTGGGGTAACCTTGAACACATCCACAGTCCTGCTGTGCTCACTGCAGCGTCATATTTGAGTCTGAAGTAGAGCTGAGGGCACAAATCCAAGCTCTCAAATCATCCCCTCCATGCTGGAAGTGTTTGAAAACCCCGCCAGGCTGTGATATATCCAACAGGGAGGAATTTCCCTGTACTGGGGGAAAAGTCTGGCCAGCAACAGGATTGTCCTTTGTACACTAATGTCCTTCTGCTTTGGCAAGATTCCTGGCCCTGGTGTCCCTCTTGTACCCAGAGCAGCGACCCAGTGACAGTGACCCAGAGGTGAGATGCACTCAAACATCTCATGCTTGTGAATCCCATTAATACAGCCTGTGATCCTTCCCTGGGGTGATGGAAGCATCACCATGTGGATCATCAGGAATTTTCTGGTTGTGAAGGTGATGAGAGACCTCATATATCACGTTCCTAACTCCCCTGTACATTAAAGGGAATAATGTAAGTGGAATATGATCTTATTCTTACCTCTATCCACATTTAAGGGCTCAAGGGGTTTCAGAGGCATGAGAATAAACCAGTTGGCCAGAAGAAATTCCTCTCTGCAAGTTGTGTCTCCCCACTGCTGTGTAGCCCATTAACATACTGCCTCCTAGCTGAGGATTTGTCCCATTTACGGAACACAATTAAACGAAAACTATGCAAATCTTTCCCATTTTTCCCTGGCTCTAGTGAGAAATCACAAAGCCAAGAGTTGTAATAATTGGTGGGTCACTTTTATGTCCTGTCCCCAAAGGCTGTGCCACTCAGAGGCACAGAAGAGTCTCACTACCCTTTCTCACCACCCCATACCTACTTACTCAGCCTCCTTCACTACTGAGGTGAGGTACCATGGGCATGCACTGCCTCTAACCACCATGAACTTTGGGCTTGTGGGCTGTTATCCAGCACTTGTTAGGAACAAAATCAGTTTTTACCCCTGTTCTATCAGTTAAAAGCACGAGGAAATTGCTCAGAGAGGTCTGTCAGTGATAGAAAGGGACAGATGGGTCAATGTGTGAGTTACTGCTGCCCTCTCCTGCCTGCCAGGAGAACAGGGATTCCCACTCCTGCCCAGGTGTTCCGGGACACACAGCTCCATGACATCACAGCATTAGCATGGCATTTCCCAGCCACGCTTCCACGTGTCTGATACAAAGAGCTCTACACAACCATCAGGAGTTTCCACTACTACCTAAGCTCTAGGTTTGCAACTTCAGCAATTCCACAACTTCCCTGACTCATGGGCTTGTGAGTGATGACACCAGAAAGAGCAGAGGATTATTATGCTGCTGCCAAAAGCAACACAGAAATTCCAGGGTGGTAAGAAGACCCATGGCAAGCTTTGTCTGTGGGAAGAGCTGGAGTGCCACTGCCTGTGTGTGTGGCTGCTGCCCACTGTGGGACAGAGCCAGAAGGCCACAGAAGTGCTCACAGGTGTGGTCTTGTGAAGAAAAAAGGGGAAAGAACAAAGTTATTTCCACAATCATTAGAGTATAAGTGACGAGGAAAAACAAGGGGAAAGGGTAAAATTATTTTGACAGTTTTTCATATCTAGGTGTATTTCCACTATGGATTTAGACATCCAAATTCATTGGCTCAATTCAGCTGCCCAAAACCAGGCACCACTGCCATTTGAGTTGAAATGGGTTGTCCAGTTTGGCCATGAGCTGCTGCTCCAGGGGCACACAGATCTCCTTTTGTTACTGTGTTGTATCTGCCAGTGGCTATGGATGTCTTGGGTATTACAAATCTACATGTGGGTAATGAAACAGAGCCCTAAATGTCTACAATGATGAAGGCTCCAGTGTCCAGCAGGGGCTCCCAGGCCTCCTTGACATCAAGGGCATCCACACCTTGTAATCAAGCAATCCACCCACCCTCAATGGAAGCAGTTCAGCTGCCATGCACAGAACGGTGGCCCACGGGCCAGTGAAGGCTAAAAACTGCTTTAGATGCCAACAGCCAGCACATGGAGGCCACTGAGCTTAAGTGACTCTTTTCATTGCCCTGCTCAGCTCTACCTGGTCTGAGGCCATGCTGATAGAAATGCAGAGAATGAAAACAGGACCATTGTCCATCATGGAACAAATCATGTTTATTTTGTTAAACTGCTTCATCTTCCAAAGCTGGCTCATGGAAATGGTCTCTCCCATTTGCAAACTCAGGAGCTGCCTGGGGCAGTACAAACTGGTGGAACAGGACGGTGCCATGGTCTGTTCTAGCAGTTTTATGGACTAGACAGTGAAGAATGAGAGCTTTATGTAATAATTGTCATGGGAAGAAGAGATGATTGGGCTGTGTAGCCACTGCTCAGTGCTGAACACGAGTGTCAGCAATGGCAGCATGGGAGTGAAACAGGCTGAAAAAGACTAAGAAAGGCATAAACAATGAGAGAAACCAGTCTCCTACTATTCTCTTTCTTTCCACTCACCTCTTTTGACTGAGCAGATAATTGTCTGGGCAAGTAGATGGTTTTCTGGAAAGAGCAAGATGCTCCAAAAAAAGACTGAATTGTCACCATTCTGGCCAAAAGGGTATTTGACCTGTCAAATGATATTGACCTATTTTGATATTGACCTCTCAATGCTAGAAATGTAAAAAAGTTTCAGGATAAGTATTCAATTCATGTAGAAATAGAAAAAAAAATATAGTGGGACCTGGTTTTACAGGGTCTTTAAACATGGGTTGATTCACCTTGCAGAGGCATGGGAGAGCCTGAAAGACTTTACAGCAGGGCACAGAACCTGACCAGTTTGCAGCCTGGAGAGTTGCAACACTACTCAAGGCTGTGTCAACTCCTTCAGTTGCTGGAGAGGCACAGCATCCTACAGGAAACATCCCAGTGTTTCCCAGCACGAGGTCCTCCATATGATCAGAGGGACAGATACACATTTACACAGACCAAACCTGAATATGTGAATAATAATTTTATGGTGGGGTTGATTACAGCCAGCACAGACTAATCAGCATCTGGCTCATGTCATCTGATATCTGGAACTTGGGTACCTGGCAGCTCTGCCACACTCAGAATAAATCAGATTCATGGGCTCACGTTTGCCCCACTCTTGTACTCAACACCAGGCTTTTGCTTTGGCCCTGGTAGGGGTCATGGGCTGCATGGACTCTTGTTTTGAACCAGTACAGAATTTTTTCTCCTTTTCTGGTCATATACTGGATCATCTGACCATGTATCACAAATTGTTTCCCATGCAGGAGCGACCAGGACTACTTTTATTAATCTGTGCCCCTCTAGGACAGCACAACCATCTTCCTTTGCTTTTTCAAAACCACAGTCCAACTCAGCAAAAAACTGCCAACCCCTCTCCCTGTCACTACCCCAGGTGATATTTTACTGGTAGTGGAGGCTCTGAGACACCACTTTGCCTAGAAATCCCCTTGAAAAAAAAAAGTAGGTTACTACCTTTTGCAGGTTTTCATGTATAATAAAAAAGGGTTTTTTTCTTTTCTTTCAATCTGCCAACATTCAGTAAAGACTTTTGACACGTGAAGATAGAAGGGAACTTAATTGCACACTTGGTTCTGACACTTCCCTTTGTTAAAATGAAAGAACTTTTAAGATGAACTTTTTCAACAGGTAGAAAGTAGAGGTTGGAGGAAGGAGAGAAGAGCAGTGCTGACAGGGCCGACTGGGGATAGTGGATTGTTTAGAAGCCAAAATGACTGACTGTTTTCAGTTGTTGAAAGGAACTGTTTTTCCTCTAAGGACCTGATTCATTAAAACTGTATGCTGCATTTACATACATTTCTGCTGAATACCTCTCTTTGCCTGAAAGGCTGGGGTGATGCTGTCTTTTCAAGCAGTCGGTGTCTAGGTCCATGCAGATGACAAGCATTGAGAGAAATCAGGCTTGGATGGGGTCCAGCAGCACAGCAGGAAAGAGGTTTCTGTATCTCCTC
Source organism: Dicaeum eximium (assembly GCA_013396995.1). NCBI lineage: Eukaryota > Metazoa > Chordata > Aves > Passeriformes > Dicaeidae > Dicaeum > Dicaeum eximium. The sequence continues at coordinate 1,565,107 of VWZP01009168.1, forward strand.
TTAGTCAAGAGAGAGCTGTCCAAGATCTCTGTTCCCAGCTTGTATCACTGTGATAAAGTGAAGGATAAAACCAGCTTAGCATGGTGTTCTTACTTATAACTCAGCAGTGAAGGATCTTCTAAAGACCAACAAGCTGAGTTTACCCACTTTTTCTATTATACCCATGTGCCAAAAGACAGGAATTACAAGGTGATAATGAAGAACCCAAACTTTATCTAGGACCAGTGCAATGAGTCTCCTAAAAGGAATCATGGGCCACAGAGATGCTCTTTAGTATTAGAAACTGCCCCTAGGCACAGTGATTACCTCTATGCTAAGAAAGTAATCTACACACACTCCGAGCCATCAGATTGCACTTGTCCATGTTACTAAAATGTTAGAATGGCTCATTGAATTCTCCTAAATATCTTTTGGGCAAGTCTTAGGAGACAGCCCATAGCAGGGTCTATTCTCAGGAAGCCACAGGATTTGGGAGACTGCAGGAGCATAACTACATGGATGTTGTCAGATGCTGACAAATGCTCTGCAGGTGTGAGGGTGACCCTTGTCACTCTACACTTCACTGGGTGGCACTGTCACCAGGCTACAGGTAGTCACTGTGACCACCACCAGGTTAATCCAACAAAGATCAGGGCCTCAACTGAGTGTCCTGATCATCTGGAGGTGATCATGCCCTCCTGATCCCCCATTAGTGCCTTTATTTCCCACACAGGCAATGGAGAAGTCTATGCTAATTTGGACAGGTCCCCTTTCCTTTTTTTGAATTAACTGAATCACAAACCAAGTGAAAGTAAGTGATGTCTGTTCATTCATGGTCCAGATAATGCTCTTCTGAGGACATGAGCTAAATGGAACTGATTGGGTTTCTTTTTTTGAAAGTTTGTGGGTAGAATATTCTTAGGCTAATTTACAAACAATAGTGCAACAACACAAGAACAAAAGGTCTCATTTTCAGGTGTTTCCTAGTGCTAGGTCCTATATAGAGGAATTCGAGGGAATAAATTTAACCCCCAGGTGCTGAGGCATCCTGAGAAGCCTCAGGGAAGACTGAGTGGGAGAGGGAACACAGGAAGACCATCCATCCTTTACAGAGAAGATGGGCTGCTAGGCTGGTGGGAGACCAGAGAAGACAGACCCTGAATTCTCACTACAAGGGGTCCTTCCTTCACAACCCCTTTGTCTTAAGGGTTGTGAGTCAAGAAGGCAAGTCCAAAATATCCAGTATTTCAATCTGCAGATAAAGGAGTGCCCACAATTTACACAAGCCCATGTACAAGTATTGGTGTACTTACACAAACTAAATAATAGAGTAATTTACACATTTCAGGCATTTTCTAATGCTAGTTCACCATTTCCTTTAACCATAAGCCTTGCTGCCAATGTAGGTGAGCTAAGCTAGACTTAACACTGCCAAACTGGATCCTATTCAGGGGAAAAATCACATTTTAAAGTGTTAGCTTTAATATGGTTCCACAGGGCAAATATTCCTGTTCAAGTGATTCTGTATGTGGTTGGTTCTGAAAATTTGGGGCAGGTAAGCCAGAGACGGATTTGTTTATCTTTAATTTCTGTAACAACACTTCTGCCAAGCAATTCTGTTATGAATGAGATCACTCAGGATAAGGTGGGAGTGTTTTGGGAATCAGCTTTTTGGGAAGGATTACACCTGTTTTATTGAAGGATTTCCATTTTCCTTTTAGACAAATATGTAAAGAATTCCAAGACCTTCTAAGTCAAGACAGATCACCCCTCGGCTCCTCCAGACCAACTCCAATATTAGACCTCGACATCCAGAGACATTTAACACATTTCAGGTATGATTTTGAAAGAGGAAACTAAAAATCCATACATTTGATTTAGACTGCATATGATGTTTTAATGGTATTTGTTCCCTTACCTAAAAGACATGCAAATAATTAATTAACATCCGTAATCCCTGCTAGCTGTGCCTATTAAAAGTGCAGGTTTGCCCACCAATGTGGTTCAAGTTTGCTGAATTTAACCTGCTTCTAGGACCACAGTCCGAGTTTGAATAAGATATTTTCTGCATCTACTGATCAAATCTCCCCATCTGGCCAGAAAGTTGTCTTGCTCTAAATGTGAGCCAAATCACAGCTCACAAGTGGATGGTCCAGAAGCATAAAAAGTTCTGAACCAATATAAATTAATCAAAATAGAAATAACAGGAAGAAGAGGTTGCATCCTTTCCAGTTAAATAAATAATTCCAGAAGCTCCTCTATGCTACTGAGATCATCTGACAATTTCTTACCAGGACCACCTTATTAACTCTTTGGCTTCCAAAGCAGGCTGGCCTTAAGGTACATTACCTACTAAAACAATTTTACTGCACTAATTTCCGAATAACACATTGGAAAAATCTGGGAGAATGAAAGCTGACTCACACTAAAAGCCAGACTGATGATATATTTAGACTCAGTTCTTAAGAAATATTTAATGTACTGGTTTAAACAGGCTTAGAAGCTGTTTTGAAGACAAAGACCCATAGTACATGCACACCAAGTCCAAACTTCATTAGAATTTTATCCTAATTATGTATAAAAGTGTATAGATGTTTTGGGGTCAGAAAGATTTATTAGCTCAGGAGTTGCTGTGGAATTTCACATTTTTGCTTTAGGCGACGTGTCAGATACAGTCAAGAGTGATGTGGGATCTTCCAGAGGGCCACTTTGAAATAGTGGGGTCATCTAAGAAATTTATCAAAGATAAGTTGGATGAAACATCCTGGAGGTGCTCCTGTCTTTGCTCAGACCACAGGGGGGAATACATGGCTTGCTGAGGCTACAGATTGTTAATTTTTTCCATCCACTACCTAATATATGAAAAAACACGTGAAGAACTGTCCCAGGGAGTTGTTTACAGCCCATAATATTAAGCAAGTTTCATAGCCTGTAAAGGCTTAGAATTGTGCTGTATATTCTTTAGCACAACCTGCTGAGCCACTCTTCTTTCATTGGCTGGGCAGACAACTTCAGTGTCCCAATGTCCCAACATCTGTCAATTATAACATCCTGATGGGTGCTGTGATAACTAAAGTTTAGTCCCTCGGACTTCGAGTGGAATCCCAAAAATACCCACCATCCCACTTATTCCATATATCTGTTGAGGTGTGGAGAGGCAAGGGTAATTCCCCATCCACAAATGAACACATTCCTGATATTCCTGTTTATTCTTACACACATCTGTGTGCATCCTACCTGTGTAAGAACACACCTGGGGAACCCCACTCCTGTTCTCGAGTGCTGTGCATGTGCACACACAGAGCACCCAAGTGTGTGCATATTTTCCATAACACACACTCCAAAACACCCAACTACATGTGCACATCAAGAGAAACATCCTTATTTATGCAGAATGCTCACAGAGGGATTTTAATGAGCTACCTAAGCTTGTGGAAAAAGAGATAATTCCCTATTACATGCGCACGGAGGAAATGTGATATGAGGTGGATAATCCCCAAGGATTCCTGTGTTTAAAGTAGAAATAGCAGTCAGGATAAAATGCTGAAGGCTTCAGCTACAAAACTGTCAGCTGGTACAGCTCCCATCCCTCCTTCTCTACTGTGCTTCAGCAGGTTGGAGGGCAAAGCTTCTGCAGGCAGCTCCTGGATCAGTCAGTGCTTTCATTCACGTCTGCTGTAGACATTAAAGGGTTGGGCTGGAGATGGACACCTGGAGGAGCACAGGCCTTAAATCTGAGTCTTCTCTGCTTGTGCTCAGGGAATGATGAGTGCTGCCAGTCCCAGAGGTGGAGCTGTGACCATTTTCCTTTTCCAGCAAGTGTAGAGGTGCTGGGGTCAGATCAGCTTCTGACCTGCACTTCCAACTCTGCTCAGATGCCTGTAGGAGCCTCCACTGCAGCCAGCTGTACATCTTCTGCCACAGTGTGCAGGAATCTCAGCTGGATAGCTCGAGAAATCTGAATTAAACAGGTCTAACATAGATTTGCATCAGTGTAACTAGAATTTCTCTCTAAACTCCATTGGATGAACATTCCGGTCTAGATTTCCACCAGAATGGGAGATTAGCCAACCATTACACACTAGACACACACTGTGGACAGCTAAACCTAATGTAGGCAAAAAAAATCATTATTCCTATCCCCTAAATCTATCAGTCTTCACAGCCAGGTCATCTCAACCCCTACTACCACTACTTGTTTTCTTGAGTTTAAATATCACAGAATCATAAAATGGTTTGGGTTGGAAGGGACCTTAAATCTCATCTTGTTCCAACGCCCTGCCATGGCGGAACTAGAGAGTCTCTAATGTCATTTCCAACCCAAACCACTCCATGATTCTATGATATGATGAAATCTTCAGAAATCTGAAGAGATTTTTTTATGACCATAAAAATATCAGAGGAATCACACAAAGGTCTATTATTAAAATAAGTACTAAGATATTGAAAGACTTTTTGAAGGGCTATAACATCAGATATCTACAGTGGAATTGAATCCAGCCTCTACTACATTGGGGTGAAAGGGAGTTTTCTTTAGGAATAAATTCCCCTACAGCTGTTCAGTGTAGAGCTGTATATTCCACTTTCTCATGATGTTACTTGTTCTCTGTTAATAATTAAGACCAGGGTTCAGCCTGGCACAGGTCAGATAGAAGCAATTTTTTTCCCATTTCCTCTGTTTTAAATCTTCAAGTTCACACTTCTCTCTGAAGTTTTTTCACTGAGTCTTAGTTCATCAAGATCTGTAAATGTGTCCAACCTGAAATACAGTCCCCGTGAAGGGATCAGAAGTGCTGGGTTTGCTCAAACTCCAAACTCAAATTTCACACAAAGCACAAAATGGGAAATCTTCAAAGCAGCTGCCAGTGAGCCTGAAAACTGCTGGATTTTGCACAAAATCAGAGGCTCTTGTACACCTCTGGTACACCCCTGTTTGGGCAGCTGCTGTCTAAGATGTTCATCTGACCTGAATTCAAAAAACTCAATGGTCCATGAAGAAATATTTTCCAATGTTATTTGATCATGAACAGATAATTCAGACCCTTAAATTTATAGCAGTAAATATTGTGCACTACCTGAGCCAGGGTGATTTTATGGTATTTTCATTCAACTTTTCTCTGTTTTCAATACATTTTAGAGGATTTTACTGCAGAGACGTTTTATTGATAACTTCACTTATCTGTTGAAGTAGGCTGTTGAAGTTACATTGATAACTTCAAATAACTTCAAATATATTCATACTAGCAGATAAAAGTAATGCCAGAGAACAAGCATTGGCCATCTGTGCTTCTCTTCATCTGCAGAATTTCTGGGGATTTTTTTCTGCCTGGTCTTACCAGCACTAACCCAAACTATTCCTGGGCACAGTGGTACATATAAATCACCAATAAAAGTGTAAGTTTAGGAATCCTGGAAGCACCAGCCCTTATTATAGTCCAGTCAGGTGCCTTGTCTCTGTTATAAATTTAGATTTAGGGAAGTCCTGCCTTGCTCAGGGCTGGATCCCAAACCTCATGGGCTCAGTGTTGGGGTAGTTCAGATTTCCAAGCATTACATAAGTCTGTGTTCAAGAAGAGTTGATATGTTGTAGGGCTGCCCAATCTGTCCTTCAGCTCTTCTTTTGGGTTGGAAAGGTTGGAAGAGACCTTAAAGATCACCTTGGTCCAACCCCTCTGCCATGGGCAGTGACACCAGACCAGGCTGCTCAAAGCCCCATTCAACCTGGTCTTGCACACCTTGAACACAAATAGTCCTGTGGGTTGTATCTGGCCTGAAAGTCACCACTTGAGCTACCCCACCCCCAGTTTCTGAGGCAAAATTCATCATGAAGTCATGGAGCAAACAAGAAAACCCTGGAAAAATCCATTTCCATTACTAAGTGCTGAGACTTTTTGTCCAGACACAGGAGTGTCTCTTTATTGTCCTCTAAAGGCTGATCTGTGCAAAGCATTTCTGAGTTTACTACAAAAGAGAGCAAAGTCAGCGCATCAATACTAGAAAAGAACCTGAAATTTTCTATAGCTTTAATGAGAGGAACCTATTTTTCTCACCCATTACTTTCAAAGTAGAGAGAGCATAAGGATCATCACGAGATCAAAGAGTGAGGAGAGTGAGAGCAAAAGAAAGAAAAGTGAAAATTAAAGAGAAAAAAAAATACTTACACAAAACTTAGTTTGTTTTAAAATACCTTCTACTACTTATAATTCAGAGGGGTTTTCCCCAGAATCCCACAGAATCATGTGAGGCTTCTGTGTACACGTGCATGCACCTGAGTATGGAAAAGGGAAAAGCTGGGGAGTTAATTTCTCATGAAACTTAAACCAGTTTCAAATCCTACAGATGTCATTTAAGCTGAGGCTCCATCTCTAGTTTTTTGGGGACCTTTCAGGTTATATAAATCTTTCTTTAGCATTGTAAGATTGTAATGTTTAGAGATAGCAAAAGGATAGATGTAAGCAAAACATATGTAAGATTGAGAATAATTCACTTTAGAAAAGCCCAGAAATAGTAAACCAGGGCAATCATGACCTGCAGCAGGTGAAGACAAGTCTGCCTGGAGACACAAGAGCTCTGACATACACACTCAGAGATTTTTTGGCACAGGTAGTTGTGAGAGGAGATGATGAAGGCTTGGATAACCCCCAACAACATAATTCTGCCTCTAAACCAGCAGAGCTGGATGGTGACATTGCAATCAACAGGTTCTTCTGCTGGATCTGGAAGAAGGTTAACCAACACAACCATCAAACCCCATCCTTTTCCTGTTGGGGCTGTACAGGTAGATCCGAGGCATGTCATTATGGGAAATATCCATAATTTCATGTCACTGTGGTATTTCTGCACTACCCACATGTTTAGTGTATCCAGCCCTCTCCAGAGCAGAGAACCAGACCAGATGAACCAATTATCTTCAGTTGTACAGATTCCTGCTGTGAAGAAGGGAAGTGTTTCTGTCACATTTCAAAGAAGGAATGAAGACAGGCAGAAATTAAGACACCCCAAAAGATCCACAGAAATTAATCTAATGAACTGTGGGGCTGTAGGCCTGGACACTGGACCACAAATGTCCGTAATGTTTGGACACCTCTGTGGTTCCTTGAATGAATTTGGCCAAGACCACCTCCTTCTGTCCCAAACAATTCCCAGGCTCTGGTCAGCCTTGTCTCAGTTGGACGTTTAGGTATGGCTGCTACTTGCAGGTAAAAATGCTTGACTGACAGAGATGGGTCTGTGCCATCAGGCTGTGCCAGATCACTCATGGCCTGAGGAATCTCTGTGTTCTCACTTTGCTCATGCAGCTAAAGGGGAACCAACAGCATTCCTCAGCTTTGGTTTAAGAACCTTAAAGTGGTTCACCTGTCTGGTGGATGGAGGGATCTAGGGGAAGAGACATCCATTTTCCCATGCATCTATCACTCAGATCAGCATTTAGGGTATCCCTCCAATTGGACCAAATATTCAAATCAATAAGACAGTAATAAAAAAAATATATTTTAGATAATATTTCTCTCCTGTTGAGTGGAGAGAGCCCATACCTTCTTTCTTCCATTTCACTGTCATATCTGAGATTCAGCCAGGAACGTGAAGATTACACTGATGTATCTTCATGTCTTTGCCTTCTTAACCTGCCCTTGCATCAGAACAGCTTTGTTGTTTGTTTGGTTTTTTTAATTTTTAACAGAATTCTTTTCTTGGTTCCCCAGAATCTCATGTAAACTAAATTTAGCAGAAAACCGATCCAAAATTACCCACATTCTGCACTGGAAAACCAAAGCCATAACACATAAACCTTTCAAAGAGAAGACTTTCTGATCTTATACTCATGAGATCTCTGTCTGTGTCTTGGTTTAAACATACAGACTCCCTGACCTCATCAAACACCTTCCTAGCCTCACTTTCTTCACTTGTAAAATTGGGTATAGACACATCTTCTGCATTTGCTTTTGGAACACTCGTGTCTCTAAGAATCTGCGGTGTTTGGAAATTTCTGATATCCTACTAATGCCACCCATCATATAGGGAAAGGAGAGTATCCACCCATTACTGCAGTTGTATTTGATCCTTTAACTTCAAGGCTACATTTCATTAAGATGTAAAATCACGCCCAGACCTTCTATTTTATATATAAAAGATAAAGGCAGCAAAACGGCAAAGAGAAAACTACTTTATTGTAAGTGACGCTTCTTTCACTGCAGAAACCTTATAAAAACAGACACACAAAAAGTAATAGGTTCAGAATACTAAAGTTAGGTAATGAAAGCAATCAGCACCCTCATGGATTACTCTGTGTTCTGTCGAGCCAAGCAGCTGATATGAAACACCGTTCCTGTGGAACTGTTCGAGACAAGAGTTTTGTCGCTCGGCTGCTCGCGGAGCCGGGAGCTGTCAGCCTCCTCCTGCCAGTGCCTGGCATCACAGTGACGGGGTGACACCAAAAGTGACAGACGAGAGAGCAGAGTCTCAGACTCTGGGAGCAGTGAGAAAGTAACATCCTTCTTTCCAAAGGGGAAAACGGAGCAATGAAACGGGTTTTGAAGCTCGGCGTGTTTTTTTAAACTCTAACAAGAAGCCAAGCCCAAAGACTTACTTGTGGGTTGCCTTCAAAGATGTGCTCAGCCCCTTTTCTACATTGTTCTCTTTCTTTTTTTACACTTCTTTGCTTATGAGGAGGTAGAGCAGCTTCTGTTGTAATTCCAGTGATCTCAGTTCACAGCAGCAGCCTCCTGTTTGGATGCAGAGAGTGGAAGAAGCCTGATGCACAATGAAGTTTATGGTGAAACACCTCTGGTGCCCTCTAGAGTTCCCTGATTTCCAGTAGCTCCTTCAATCTTTGGATTTTGTTAGCTGAGAGGAACAGCACTGGTGCCTAGTGCTGGGGCACCAGGGAGCAACAAATTCTTTCATTCTTTCTTCCTTTTTTAGATTTTATTTTCACTTTTTTTTTCTTGTCTCTTTAATTGTTAGAGTGCCTTCTTCTGGGATCTTTCCCTCAATTCCTTTCCAAGGGATTCCTTCTTTGATCTTTCTGTAGTAAGGTCTCAATCACCTTGTCCTTCCCTCCTGATGAACTAAATCCTTTCTAATTTCTAATATCGTTAAAGGTTTTTGTCATGGGTTGTATGATACCATATTCCCTTAAAGTCAAAATTTATGGAGTCAAGGAAACAGACAAAAATCCGTTTTCTTTTTTTTTTTTAAATCTGATTCATTAAAAACTGGGTTCCATAATCATGAGGGGGAAAAAATATATACATTCATCAAAGAAGCAAAAAAAATCTTGGGGAGGTGCCTAGATCTTCAACACAGCACTTAAGATTTCTTAAAGCATTTAAGGCACTCTCATGTCTCCCAAAGAAAAAGGAATGCCCTCCCCTCCTTTCCAAATTAAAAGGCTACAAAATTAACTGCACTTTGTCAGGAGCACGTTTATAAATGTTAATTCTTGGTCTTTCTCATTTGAGGAGGGCAATAGGGCTTCTCAGCTACATTTCCTCACTGGAAACATTTATGGATGGCAGTAAATTGAATGAACCTGATCCGTTTCTTTGCCTTCCCATAAAGTAAATACGAACCACTGAATGTTTTAATCTTTGGTCTACAGCTCAGAAACACTCCACAGTTTTTGGAAGTTTCAGGTCTGTTGCCTGGGAAATTCTTCTTAGTGTGGAGAATGAGTCCCAAAGTCTGAAATTCACAGATCTGAAATAGATTATCTTAAATTTGGGACATCAGCTCTAACACTCTCCTCTTGTTTTCTCCATGGCTTTTACACATGGTGGAAGGAGGTCCATCTGCTTAGGAGGACATGTCCTTAGTACACTGTGAACAGAAGGAAAACATGAGGGCCTAGTTTGCAGGGAACTTCTGTACTGTTTGCCACTCTGATCCTACAGACTTCTTATCCCTATAATATACACTGCACACATTTTGATTTTTGACCATCAGTCTAACTTGTGTCATGGTTAGACCTTCTGTGCTTCTGAAGTAAAGTTATCACCATTTAACTTTTCTAGGCAACCTTCACAAGAGAGACCTTGAAATCAACAGAAATACCTCAAAATCAATATTGTCACCTCTTTATTCAGATGTTACTTGTGTCAGTGAAGAGATACAAATATTTTGCCATTTCCTTTACAGCCATTAAACATCATATCGTATTTTACCACCTGTCATCAGCTGTGTGCTGTTAAATTTGGACAATCACGGAGTTTTCACTGTCAAAGTTCTGAGAAAATCTGACCAATAAGTTCAAGGTTGCTTTGTCTTGATTATTATTGTTTTAAAGGGCTTATTTATTTTAAATGAGGGAGTAAACATTCCGTGCAGATGGCCTCTTCCACCCCCCACTGAGAGGGAAGCTGTTTCTTTTGCTTCATGTCGGAGCTTCACCAGCCTGGGGTGTGGAGGAGTCCTTGAGGTGGTTGCCAAACGAGACTCCAAGCCTTCAGGCACACTTGGATCTTTCCACTTTTAAGTGAGGCCATCATTAAAACATGAGCAGACATAATTGCATCATAGCACTGGGCAGAATTATGGCAGGTCTGGATGTCCTTAAGCACCAGGCTTTGTAATGTGTTGGCCTGATATTCATTGACTTTTTTCTGCGGCTCTCCAACACCAGAATCAGAGATTTCAGCCTTGCCTCTCAGAACAATAAAGTTGGTTTATAGGAGCTGTGGTGGGATGCACTACAAAGCTGAGAATACCCAGAAGACTCCATTATGAAACCACCATGTTTAATTTTGGGTTTATAAACCCAAATGAAAGTATGATAATGAAAGCAACTCCTTTCATAGGTGTGGAGCATACCAAAAATGAACCAATTTTCGTGTGAGCTCAATTAGCCTGGAAAATCAGGCAGCTAAATTTGACTTTCAGGAAACACATTTGAATGCTTTGCCATTAATCTTCTGTCTGTTATGTCTGATTTAAATGTAAAATCAGATTTTCTCCCAAACTTGAAACTTACTTTCATCAGCAAAGGGAAATTATCCAACTTTCTTGGATTTTTCAAAGACTTTAACTTGCAGAGAAGTAAAGACCACCAAAATTAGAGCAAGGGGAATTACTGATAGAAATGTAAGATAAAGCAGAAGATAATATCTCTCGGCCTTTTTATGCTCATTACCTAAAGTGAGCCTAATAAAATACACCCTCATAGGAGCTTGGCAAGAAGGGCTGGTTAGAAATTTTCTATAAAATTATTTCTCTTAATAAGCTTCATGGGAAAATTAAAAGGCTCTGCATATCCCCATTTGTGGAGAAGAATATATTCATCAGGAACTGAAAGTGAAGTTACCATGAGACTCTGCAGCAGCATTTTACTAAAAAGGGTTGGCTTTTTATATAAGAAATACAAGGCTGTGTTGGTGAGAGCTGCCATATTTAATGATTACTGGTAAATAAAAGGCTAAACTGTAAATAAAATAGACCCCTTACTCATTCTAAAACATTCTTTTCCTATGAGAATTAGTTTTTAAACCAGAAGTTTCAGATTCTGCTCTGGATAAAGTAGCAATATCTTGGTGCTTTTATGTAAGCTGGATGTCTGAGCTCATCATGTAGTTAATGAAGATCTAGGACAAGATATAGCTGAGCCTTTTTAGGTGCTATTAGGTATTCCATCTGTCCACTGCAGCTTGAAAAGGATCCTGGTTCCCTCTAACCCCTCTGTATTATTACCTGTTCACATGGCAACGATGTCTGGGTACCACAGAACATCTCAAATGGCACCCAAATCACATTTTTACTTAGGATGGAGCCCTCAGTGTAGCCAGGAGAATGGTGCAGCTCACCATGAAGGAGACACACCCATTTAATGTGCTAATTCATTCTCCAGACTTCTGTGACTGTAATGAATAAAGCCCCAGGGTTCTATTCATTTGTGTAAACAATTTGAGATACACAAGTGTGACCTGTCCAGCATTAAAACATCTAGAAGCAGGCTGGACTTCAGTCCTATATCATATCTATGAAATCTGTGCAGATGTTCCAAATGTCACAGGACATATCAAATCACTGTAGGCTCTTACAGACAGGAAATTGCATTAAGTCCCCTCTGACGGTAACAGGAGTTTGGCACTATTGATGTGTACACCTACAAGTTGGCACCTACACTTACATACCTTAATATCAGATTTTGTCCCATTCTGGTATTTTCTAGTCTTGTTCAGCATTTCAGAACATTAAAGTTTGTTCCTACCCCCAGAAATAATTTCTGAGACAATCTCTCTAAGTTTTGAAAGTAATATTCCTACTTTACTTCTCAGGGTCTATTAAGCTGTAAAACAAACATGGTATCATTCCTTTTGTTCCCAAATTTCAAAACCTTTCAAAAATTGCTGGCCAGAAGGTTTATTCTCCATTTAATCCTGTATTAAACTTACTGTTTACTTGACCTTCTCAGTCTCTACAATGCACTGAGAGCAGATTGTACCCAGGTGGGGGTTGGTCTTTCTTCCCAGGTAACAAGCGATAGGACACAAGGAAACAACTCGAGTTCAGCCAGGAGAGGTTTAGGCTGGATGTTAGGAAAAGCTTAACTAAGAGGGTGGTCAGGTGTTGGAACAGGCTGCCCAGGGGAATGGTGGGTTCACCATCCCTGAAAATGCTCAATAATCACATGAATGTGGATTTTGGGGACATGGCCTAGTGGTGGGCTTGGCAGTGCTGGGTTAATGGTTGGACCTGATGGTCTTGGTGGTATTTTCCAACCTAAATGATTCTATGTTTATATGATTTGCATCTGCTGGAAATGAATGAATGAAGGAATGCAGATATTTCCAGCTTCTATAATACATACACTGGTTTCTTTTACTTGCAAGATCATGAAGATTTTTACGTGTCTCAGTATAGTCCGTGTCCCAAATCAGGACCCAGAAGATCACACAAGCAGTGTAAAAATCATGTAATAACATAACTGATAATGATACCTTTAATTTCCTTTTTCTCCCTTTGTGTTTTTGCAAACTCCATTACGTTTTCATTTATCTGGATTTCCGAAGACCAGAAATTATGATAAAATGCAACACAAAATCATTAAATCACCTGACTCCTAAATTGACTTGAAAGGGCTTTAAATACTCATATATATGCCAGTGCTGATCTAGTTTTTACAACTATTTAAAACATGACTTACAAGGATGATGGCTCTTATATTTCTGGTATGTCAGACGTACCTAAAAAGAAAATAAAATTAAACTGAGGTATGTTTGCCTCTTTTAAATGCTAAATTATAAGGATCCAGATATTGATACAAGTTCAAACTTCAAGCGTCCAAACTTTATGTGGTATTATTAATTGATGTCTGCAAAATATTGCTTGTAAATATTTAATTATAATTTTCCTCACATTACTAACTGGGGATAAATATAAATTCCTGCTTTGAAAAGTGCCCGGAGACTGATGGATAAACATTCTAAATGCTAGTTATTTGTAAATAGCCTTTTGGAGACTTTTATAAAAGACTATGCCACTCCCAATCTGAAATGAAGACATATTTCCATATTGAGCACTCATTTTGGTGAGAATTCACATATTTTTTGTGTCTTCCCTATGATACCTGCTCTCCTATCAAATAGGTTTCCCATGTCTAGCAGACAGAAAGGTGACTCAAAAAAAAATCTTGGATCCTTTTCCATGTGGGTTTTTTTGATACTTACAACATCCTAACAATTATCTATGTCCTGTAAAACCTCTTTCCCCTTAGTCCCTACATTTTCACTTTTTTCTAAAAGAGAAGCCAAAGTGCAGAGGAAACAGGTCACTGAATGAAATATTCCTATTTCTAAGCCTCACATGGGTCTCTGCATCAGATCAGGATTTACTGATGTGGTGCCCAAGACAGCCAGAGAGTCACTGTAGGGACAAAATCTTAACTAGCAGGGAATGGGAAACAGTTCTTTTTCCTTGTCAGAATCACTGTGATGTGGGTTTTCTTTCCCCTCACCCAAACCAATATAAAATATTGATTTCACAAAAATGCCCACAAACTCAAAAATTAGCTTCTGTTCCTTTCATCTTCTTTCTTCTCTGAGCAGGATTAAAATACCTGAAATCACTTTTGAAAATGTCAATGGCATTTCAATCTTTGAAATAAATTTTAATTTATGTTTCTAAATGAAAGCTAAAAATCTGGAGGATTAGGGCCAGGTTTTTTGTTTTCACATGCCAGTTATCAAAATGAATCATTATAACAAGGAGAACAACTTGGTTGCCCATAAGAACTTTAGATTTTTTGTCCCTTTCATGATCATCTTGTACTGCACACATAATATTTAGGGAAATGGCACCAAAATCAACTGCCTAAAAACTGATTTTTAGTGGCATGTCCCATATCCTATGGTAGTTGGGACATCCTGCAGTCTTGCATCCAGCTCTGGCGCCCCCTGCACAGGAAAGACACGGAGCTGTTGGAGCAAGTCCAGAGTCCATGAATTTGGTTAGAGGGCTGCAGCAGTTCTGCTACAAGGACAGGCTGAGAGGATTGGGATTGCTCAGCCTGGAGAAGAAAAAGCTCTGTGGAGGACTTAGAGCCCCTTCCAGTGCCCTAACAGGCTCCATGATAGCTGGAGAGGAACTTGGGACAAGGGCATAGAGTGACAGGAAAAGGAGGAATAGCTTCCCACTCACTGAGGGAAGGGTTAAATGGGATATTGGGAAGAAATTCCTCACTGTGAGGGTGGGGAGGCCCTGGCACAGGCTGCCCAGAGAAGCTGGGGCTGCCCCTGGATCCCTGGAAGTGTCCAAGGCCAGGTTGGACGGGGCTGGGAGCAACCTGGGACAGTGGAAGGTGTCCCTGCCCATGGCAGGGGGTGGAATGGGATGATCTTTAAGATCCCTTCCAACCCAACCATTCTGGGATTCTATCATCTTCACAGAGATAATATCCAAGAGATGAGACTTGTGGAAAACTTGGGCACTTTTGGATCTACAGGTGGCAGCCAGGAACAATGACAATAAAAATTCAGTGTTTAAGGAAACACCTTATTTAGATGTTTAGATGAAAGGTGCAACAGGGCAAATCTATACCAGTAAATTCAACACTACCAGGGAAACATGGTTAGAACTGTGTTATTTTTGCCAATAATTGGTTAGGATTGTCCATTAATTCAGCCTGGCTAAACCAGCCCTATGTGAAACATTTTCTGTTCATCATTTGAGCATGGGTATTGGCCAAGGGTATTGGCCAGGGTCTATTCCCAACAGAAACTTCAGATCTCACTCTGTTGGATGGTCCATGAGTTCAGCAGCATGGATATGGCCAAACCATGCCAATTGTGCTGAGGGTTGGAGATGGTATCCTTGGCTTTGCTGAATTTCCTGGTACAGATGCAGTCATATCTCCATGCAGAATAACCAGGTCATGTTTAAGAGCTATAATATCACAGAATCATTAAGGCTGGAAAAGACCTCCAAGATCATCCAGTCAACCAAGTATGATCCAGAATTGTGAATAAACCACACAGAATTTCTTTTATTTATCCAAGAAGGGAGAGCCAGACTTTATGACACTGGGAAATTAGCAATGCTGCAGAGCCAAGGGCATGGATTCTGTCTTGGCTTCTGTGAAGTCAACAGCCCTGTGTCAGTCTGCACTGGCTGAGAGTCTGTCCCATGGTGCTCCAGAACTGAGGCTCCACCAAAAACAACCTTTGAAGCTGCATGCAGTCTGCTCTTTGGCTCTGTTCCTTTCTTTTCTGTTTCTCCCACAGGTAATAAATAGTTTAGGGAGCAAGACTTGAATTTCACTATAGCAAAATGAGTGTACTGTAAACTCCTCAGTGTTTGTGAGTGCATTGATATTTATGTGCGTGTGTGTATTTCTTTCCCTTTTTTTTTTTTTCTTTTTTTTTTTTTTTCTGTCTCCTGTCCCCTTTCCCATTTGTAGTTTGATCACTCACGGTTTTGGAACTCCTGCAATATGTGCTGCCCTAAGCACTTTCCAAACTGTTCTCAGTGAAATGCTGAACTACTTGGAAAAGCACACATCGCACAAAAACGGAGGAGCGGCGGAATCCGGCCAAGGACACGCCAACTCGGAGAAAGCCCCCCTGCGGAAAACTTCAGAGGCTGCTGTGAAAGAGGGCAAAACAGAAAAGACAGACTAGCTACATCAAACAGAATCTATTTCGAGAGAGTCTTGCTGCTGATATTTTTTTTAAATATATATATCATTGAGGGCAATTTATCTCCAGTGGACCAAATCCAAAAAAAAACAAAAAAAAAAAAAGGGGGGGGGGAAAGAAAAAAATAGTAAAAAGAAAATAAAAAGAAAATAAAAAAGAAAGATTAACACAGAGAGAGAGAGTGAGAGAGGAAAGTATTCAACCCTAAGAACAGCAGTGTACAGTAATTGTGTGATGAAATTGTCACTTTTTTAAAATTTATGTTGCTCTAAACTGCTTTTTTGTGCACGTAGTATTTGATTGTTCTGAATGATACACTAACACTGTTTTTTATAAGCACTTCTGGACTTGGCTGAGGTGGCACATGAAATTTGAAGCACTTTCTTCTCTGGCAGCAGAGTTAGGGTCGGTGCATCGGTTGTGGGACACACACTTCCAGCATCCTGACTTTGCTCTCGTGCTGGATGGATTGAAAGAAGGGCTTCGGAAACGCTGGTCCATTGGAAATGCCTGATCTACTGACCACTGGGAAAACAATATGGAAATCTGGCAAAAGAGGAATTCTTGGGTCCCGGGACAAATGAGCCGTCCTGTACATGGGAATGCACAACAAAGCTGCACTGGAATGAGGCCAGAACCTGTTGGGAATCTGTCCTGACCATTCAAGCAGCAGCCATGGTGTCTCTTGTGAAAAGAGCATGGCAGACTAAAAGGAAAACAAACCTTGATAGTCTCAGTAAGAGCCCTGATCCCTCTGTGAACTTAAGTTTAAATGACAGCACGGGCTTCTGTCCTCTGTTTTCTCAGCCCCTGGTCCCACAGCACTCTGCCATACCTGGGTCCCTGTTCAACACAATCAATGCAGGCAATTGGAGTCACCTTTTGTGTTGCCTTGATTTTAAAATGCTTTCTTTTCTTCAACAGCTTGTTTCTGCAGCTTTGTTGTCTTTATACATCCAGCTGAGGAGCAGAGGTCTAACAGAATCCACTCACTGGAAATAAAATAAAAACAAAATGACAAATAAGACAGATTGGCTTAGTCCACAGCAGCTGAGTGGTAATAACCTTGCTAATGAACTTTTGAAATATTACTTTACCACCTACCACACATCCTCACACAGAAAACATGGGAGGTATAGCTTGAGCTCAAGACTCTTTGAGTCTAGGGACTTTTTCCAGTCACAGTCTAACTCCTTCCTCAACAAGACCTTTACTCCACTCTTTTTCTTCTTTCTCTAACATTACCTTATTGAGAAAGTTAAGAAGGAATTACTGGGAGGGCTTAGTGTTGTCCATCTAAACTCTATTTCAGATCAGCAGAACCAGACCTTTTCTTCCAAGGGACAATTCAACTCTTTCTGTGGTAGGAAAAAAATATAGTTGTCCATGTGTAAATGTTTAGAGCCATTTGAGATGTTTTAGGTATCTAAGACAGCCGCAGTTTTGACAATTATGACATGAAACCTTTAGGAGAACTGGACTCACCTGGAGGAGGAGCTGGAGGGTCCCAGAGACAGCACCAGATAACTGTGGGTGACAAAAGCTCTCACACACATTTTCACTTTCTAGAAATTGTTAGCATGCATTACACCTTGGATGATCAGTTTAGACCAAACCTAGGGACAAATAGCTGTGGTGTTTAGAGCCAGATGCAAGGAATCAAACTGAATTAACAAGATCACCCTCACCTTTCAAATTATGGAAGGCAATAGAGTGATGATGGCATGATGCTGTTCCTCTCAAGGTCAGTAAGGACATTGCCATCACCATGAGAAAACACTCTAGAAAGTAAGGAGTGCCTGATTGTTTATTTAAAGAAATCTGGAAAAAAAATCCTATGCTTTTGCCCAGATTTGTCCTTGCTCATGGTAGGTGTATAACTCAGATGCCTGCTTTAGTGTTATCCAGTCACCATCCTGCATTGAGGGAAACTGGTGTATCTCCATGGGACTCCATCTCCTCAACACACCAAGATCAGATAAGTGCCTCAAAAAATTTAACTTGATTAAATTAATTTAATGAATTTGTACTGGTACTTCTGGAGAAATGCTAAAATCAAATGAACAGTCCTCAGAGATGTCTTCAGCAGAAACATTGTGGAACTGTCCTAGAACATTAAATACTTGAGTGTGAAAGTAGGTAACCATGATTAAAAGTGAAAAGGAAACTCATTCTGTTTCTTCTATTGCCCAAACTGAGGGAGACTAAGGGGAAAAATCAAAAGTTTGACTGTTTCAGATATGCAGATTTGCCACATCTGTAAAATACATGCTGTAAAGCAATTTATTTTGAACATCTATTTCAAGATGTGGACAAATTAAAATTAGATTTTGTTTGGGCAAAAAATATAAGGAAAATGTTTTTAATATCCTTTTCAGTTTTTTCCACCAAAATAGAGACTTTTTGGAGAAGAAGGAATAAATGGTTGGGCAAATAAATCTGTGAAACTGTTGGGAAAGCATAATTTTATTACCATCAAATTAAAATGCTTAACATTTGAAATAATATGTGTACAGCCTTATATGAAATATTTGCTTATTCAGGATATGGTTCAAAATCCCAACAATAATTTATTTCAAGACTTGTGTCGCTTGCTGTTACATAATCACTATGAGTGTCTGCTCTGCAGGCAACAGATTATTTTTGGCCTGGATTACCCTTTGATCTATTACTATTAATAAATCTGAGCACACTTCAAGCCCTAGAACTTCCAGGTTTTGGCTTAATGACCCCTGTATATTTTTGTTAATGGTCCATACAGATCTGATTTTATCTGATTGAACTGTTATATGTTCTTACCATTAAATTGTTTCTATTTCCATGTCAAATGTTCTGGTTTTTCCCTTAGTACATTAGCGTGTTTTAAAAGCAAAATTCTTTTTAAAATATGGCTGCAAGTTTGCTGACTTTGGCAGGCTCTCTATTTTTTTATTTTTAATTGCACTTAATAATTTTATTGAGTGAACAGTAGTTAACACTGCCTTTTCTGCTGAAGTCGCTATCTGAACAGTTTGGTGTCAAAATGCCTTTAGTTTTGACATTGGAACTTTCAGTCAGGTTTTAAGCAATGAATTCACTGATGTTCCTGTTAAAGTCTCAGCCTAGGTTCTCATCCACTCTACATTACTGTGCTGTCCATGGGAACATGCCCATGTTCCCATGTTGTAGGTTTGGGAATTTTATTATTTTCTTAGTCCTTGTCTCTGTGGAAACGCTGCCATCTCAAAACACATGCATGACCCAGATAAACCTGAAGGAAGTTCATGATTTGAAGTTAGTGGGTGCTCTCTGGTGTCAGATTGAAGTACACTTGTACCTCTCTGACTTGGAAATTTATCTGATCAGAAAAATGGAAAAAAGTATCTTCCTTTAGGAGATTATGGAAGTGTTTATTCAATGTCAAAACCATCAAAGGAGAAAAGTCTCCAAAGTTTCATGGCCAGGACAATGAGTCATTATGATCGTTGGACCCCAAAAATTGATTCATGTCCCAGGTGCTATTTGAGAAGTTGGATCCTGTTGTGCTTCAGCTCTGTATGAGTTACACCTTTCCCACCACCAATCTCAAAACATTTTAAGAAGGCTCCTGAACTTACTCATTATCCTAAGTCCTGGCAGATTTGACACTTGACACTTGACACTTGACTCACAATGATCAGCTTCTGACTCTTGGATCTATTCTCAAATTACTCATGGAGCAAACAAACTGACAAACTACAAACTTATTTTTCTAGAGCAAGGTGTTACTCACTGTGAGCACAAAGAGCTCTTGTGCTGTCTCAGCTTAGCAGGTGAGTCTGGCAGAGTAGGAGTAACATTCTCACCTCTGCCCTGAGATTTGGTTCTCTGCTCACACAGCCCTCATTTAGCACTGTTAAATGAGAGAAATGTAATGCAGTAAAGGGAGGGGTTTATCAGATGAGGAACAGAGTTCATGTGGCCTGTTAAGGGGAGGAGGGAACCGCAGACAACTCTGGCACCTACAACTGAAGACTGTAAAGAACTTTGTCATTGATGCTGCCATCTTTAACCCTAACTCCTTCCAGGTGTCATTCTGTTGCCTTGGAGAACTGGCAGAAGGGGTGAATTTAGACCTTTCATTTGCTTCCTTTTTAAAGATAAACGCCAACATTTGTTGGGAAAAGACTTCAGCTCTCCAAATCAACATGGAATCTGCTCTTTGAAGCTTCTCTTTGACTTTTCCTAAAAACAGAAAAATCTGCTACAAAGCAGGCACAATGTATAGTCCTTCCAAATCCTGGACCTCTGTGTAAATATTTCCCCAGTTCATCTCTTCCTTTGGACGTGACTCAGTGGCACAGGCGCAGCTCACAATTTTGCAGCCAGGCTCAAGGAGGGCTGTTTATTGTCCTAAGAGCCAGTTTTAACTTTACAATCTCTAACTGCTATTTTTTGTTTGTTTGTTTGTTTCCTAATACCAACAAGCAATTTTGGTCTTACATGTCTTAGGTATCCAAAAGGGCTGCTGGTGAATTCCAAGGTCATTTGACTTTCATTTTTCCTTTGGAGAAATAGTTCTGCTGCTCTGATTCTTTATTTCTAAGGACAAGAAGACACAGCACTAGTAGAAGACACAAGCCTGCAACACAAGGAAGAATCAATAAATTATACAGGAACTGTATTTATAAAAGTATCCTTTGCCTCTGCCCTCATTACAGGTTTAACAAGAATTCACATACAGCTGTGTGGGGAATGAGGGAAGAAGATAAAGTCATTTTCCTTTGCCAGGTGAAGGTCATTTGGAGAGGTCTGATCTTTTTTATTGCTATTCTTTACTTTTCTTTATTTTGTACAATTAATTCTGTTCTGTACAGCAGCTGTTGTGATTGTATTTAAATGTGAGTGCACACTTGGTCACCAACAAACAATGTCCTATTTATTGCTTTGGAGTTTTGGGTTGGTTTTTTCCTTCCATTTAATTTAATTTATAATTCAGTGGTGAAAAACATAATCTTTTATATTTCTATTTCCTATACAAGCTACCTGTTTTACATGAGTCTATGAAGATAATGACCACATTTGATCAAACATTTCACGGCAATAAAATCTATGTTGATTTAACCCTGATCTGTCTGGCGATTCAAAATAATTTCCATCTCTGAAAAAAGATTATCAAACTTGACCAGAAACCAGGTCTATGCTTTTACAAGACCTAAAACTTTCATCCAACAGGTAAGACATACAAAGCAGAGAAATGATAAAAATATTATTCTGAAATTACAGCAAGGAAATAAATTTATACAGAGATTAAAGTTTGGATTTTCCCACCTAAATGTGACTATGTTAAATAGTTATCTGGTCTAGAATCTGTTACCCAGATTTAATGTTTTTGGGTAAAGAGGAAGACCTAATGCAAGGCAATTTGTATTGTCCTAAAGCAGGAATCCAAACTGGTTAGGGTGATTTATATTAGATAGGTGGTAGATTAGATTAGGAAAGGTAGCAGGAGTCCTCATGTCTATTAACTCATAATGGATGCACCCTTGAAAACTTGCTAACTCTTGATATTTAATATTTAGAGGCCCTCAGATGTGATTTTCCCATAATTTTTCCTGCATGGAAAGGTTGTGACAATGCTGGCAATCAAATCCTCATCCCCATAGCCTCAAACTAATTATTTAATCTTCTCCCTGAAAATTTGCAGCAGTTCATTTCCAAGTGCTACTTCAGCCAAGGGTCTGGGCTAAGTGCCACTGCTCCCACTCGAGATTTTGATTCCAACATTGTGGCAAAAATTTTGACTCTTTCCAGGCAGAAACAACAGCCAAAAAAAAAGTCTTTAGATGTAAACAATATCCTCTTTCAGGTATGACTTAAAGCAACTCTAGCTCAGAGGTTTAGCCAAACTTTCAAAGAACAAATGCATCTAAAAAATTTTCACTAAAAATTTTTAAAAAGCAAAATTACGTGGTTTTAACAGCAGTTTTTTAGACATACATATTCAAAACTGTTTGGGAACCTGATGACAATCCTTCATTTTGTGTTGTTTCAGTGCATCTTTCAGAACTGGCTTTCTGAGCAATTCTAGACAGCACACCAAGGGCAAAGCTGTAGTGGCAGAAACTTCAGAAGAGTTTCAGGTAGAAAAGGAAATGCATTGGGAGGAAGGTCCCACATATTTAAGCTTATTTTATCCAACTATCACCTCTGTTCCCTAACAAATGAACTCTCAATAATTAATATTACCCCTGTAAACTCTCAGGAAATACAATTCCCCAGGTGTTACAGTGAATACTTCTAATCAATTCTGTATCTGCTCTTCTCCAAAATCAGAGGAAATGCAGCTGTGACAAATTCATCAGTATTTTAAACACAGTCACATGAGAGGCTGCCTTCCCTATCTCTCTTCACTTTGGTGTGTTAATTTTTCCACTCAATCCATTAAAACAAAAAGAAGACAACTCCACTGAGATTTGCAGGGGTGCAGTGGCAAAATACAAGTCAATGTGCAAAAGTAGCCTCTAAGTTTTAGGTAGTGCACCACACAAGAAGATGAAAAGGGGAAAAAAGTAATAGAAAAAAAAAAAATCTCTGTCAGATTTTATATGCAAACTGCACACAGAGAGCTTGGGCAAATTTGCATTCAGGGTAGTTGACCAGGCAAAAAATGGATGAAATCTGTAAAATACTGAGTGTCCTGAACTCCAGGAATTAGCAGTTGTTCAAGTATGTATAGTAATATTATCCTCTGTTTCAACAGCAGAGCTCCCACTTGTTTTAGAGGCTGGGTATTTATGTTTTGCTGGAAAGTACAGTTTAGTTTCTAGGCAGGGACCAAAAGCCTAATCTAACAAAATCTAACCTCTTAACTCCTGTTCAGGTTCACCTTCCCATAAAAGAACATGAATAAGAAATTAATGGGAAATTCAAGCCTTAATGGAAAGGGCATTTTGCTCTGGGCAGAGTTTATGCTGTGGAGTTTTTTAATGGAAAGATATTTGAATTAGTGATATATAAATGCAGGTCCGGAAGCAACTCCAAATGTCAAGATTTGGAGGCTGGCCCTGCCTACCCTGTCTGACTCCCACTGCCTGTCTAGAAGGATCAGGGTCTTACAGCTCCACTGTATCTGTCAATCCCTTGTGTATACTTTGGATTCTCCAGGAAACCTGAAATGGTGCTGAGCATCATCTCTCAGCAAGAATAAATGTACATTGCATTTGTCTGTCTGCGTGCACAGCAGGAATATTTTGGTTCAGAGGCCTCCACCCTAATCTCCATCTTAATCTGGAGAAAAGGAAGCAGAGGGAAGGCCTTGTTGGTCTCTGCAACTACCTGAAATAAGGTAGCAGTCGGGTGGCTGTCAGTCTCTTCTCCCAGATAACAAGTGACAGGAAGAGAGGAAACGGCTTCCCGTTGCACCAGGGGAGATTTAGATTAGATATTTAGAAAACTTTCATCATGGAAAGTGTTGTAAAGCACTGGAACAGGCTGCTCAGGGATATGGGGAAAATCACATGTGGAAGTGTCACTTGAGGACACAGTTTAGAGGTGAACATGGCAGTGCTGGTTGGACCTGATGATCTTAAAGGTCTTTTCCAACCTTAACTGTTCTGTGATTCTGCAATCCAAAGTCTCAGACTGGGCATGTGATGGCAAGAGGAGAATCCCATTACTGCTATCACCCAGACCTATCTAGTTTTCACATGTGGGTTTTATTTTATTAATTAATGCATTTAACACAAATATTAATGAAGCACTTCAGGCCATCATTATGGTCAGATAAATTAAGGTGTTATCAAAGCACTGAACCTTTGCCAATTAACATGCAGTGTGAAGCCAGTAATAAAACTACACAGAAAATTAGGAATGGCCAGTAGAGAGCATGTTAGTGGAACTGGATGCTCTGTGAATAAACTGCTGGAAGTATGCCAAGATAATATCTCCCTGTTTGTCAAATTTGGATCTGAGAAATAAGTGGGAAAACCTGAGTAAAAAAATTGACTATGATGCAAAAATAAAAATGAAAGATGAGCAAACAGATAAAAATATTGCACAATGAGTTATGGACAGGTGTATGAGGAAAAAAGCTTAAAAATGATGATTTTTGAATCATACTAAAAGTTTATGTTTCTCCCCCTTTATTCCTATCAATTAAAACAGAAACCAGAAATCCTTTGTGGCAAAACCACTTTTAAAAACTGCATTAGTGAAATATGCTTGTGGTGACACCAAATGTCCTGAGTAAAAAAAAAAAAAATCTTTCCTCTCTGATTAACAAGCCAATTACAAGGTGGCAGCAGAAGAAGCTTTTGTGAACCCACTCCTTTACTTTTGCAGCAAAATTAATTGAGAGGTACCACTGGCCTTTGCCTGCTTTTCATTGTTACCAAACAGTTAGATTTTAACTCCATTTAATCTGCCTTTCACTAAACCCCAAAACAAAAGAGTTTCAGCAACCTTATCTGTTGTCCATCCTGTCCTCCAGTTTTTCAGATTCAATCCATCCAACCAGGCTGGACAGTGTTTCCAATTACAGTCAGTTTGCTGGTGTCACAGCCTCTGCTCCAGATGCTGCACTGTTATTAACCTGATGAGTTGACTCAAAGTTGTTGTCTTGAGGAAAAAAAAAATAATCAGAGCACCTCAAAAATAGCCACTGCACAGACAAGCCAGAATGAGCATAGGAAAAATATTCCTCATGGAAACCAATGGGGTCATAGAAGGAATACACCACTGGGGAGCCAAGCAGTCACAGATGAAGTTTTGAATAATTTGGTTTATTAGTTGGTTGGGTTTTTTGCAGTTTTGGGGGTTTTTAATTGGCGTTTCTAGACAGATTGATCTCTGGTCCTGAGGCCAGCTGTCACAGCATGGCCACACCTGTACAATTAAACTTCAGCTGGAAACCAGACAGGGAATTGATCCTTAGATTGCTGTAAAGGTGTTTCCATCACATAACCAAGGATGTAGTCAGTTCCCTGACATGTGATGTGTTCTGCAAGACACACAGGGCCCGATGATCTGTGTGGTCCTCCAGTTATTTCAATCAGCAAAACCAGTATTTGGGGCAGTTAATATATTTCAGTCTTTATTTATTAGTACAGTTCAGCTCTGTGTGGTTTTTTTTTTTTTTTTGTTTTTGTTGTTGTTGTTGTTGTTGTTTTGGTTTTGGTTTTTTTGTTTGGTTTTTTTTTTGTTTGTTTGTTTGTTTGTTTGTTTTGTTTTGTTTTTTGTTAATTGTCTACCAAAACTTAAGCTGCAGCCCATTCATTACTCATCCCATTATGATAGAAGATGGATTTTGACTTTTCAGTCTCAGCTTCTGCTAGTAAGTTCTGGGTAGCCTTTCTCAGGAGTCTGTAACCTCAGCTTTCATAAGCAGCTTCTTGGCACTTCGCTGCTTCTTTTGAGTAGTTGCTTATGTTTCACCACATAAAATGTTCCTATCAGTCACTTCTGACGCACAGATCATCTTGAACTTTGTGCAAAGTGCAGTAAAGACAGCCTGCCCTCAGGAAGGTCACTAAAAACATTCCATAAAATACCTGCACATAATTCAGATCAGACAAATGTGCCACAGCAACTATCAACCAGGGCCATGTGGGGAGAGAGCCAAAGATGAAGCCAAAGCCAGAAGAAGTCAATTACAAATTAGGTTTTGGAGTAAGGTACATTTTTCATTTCATAATCTTGAAATAAGTGTTACAGAATTATGATGTGGATCTCCTGCAGCTCCTGTGTCATGTCTGTCAGCCCCATATTTCAGGGAGTCTTGTCAGGATCAGAGGAAACCTCAGTGAGGTGAACATTCCCAGCCTCCAATGGGAAAGGCTGCATTGACTGTAACTGCTGAATGACCCAGGCACAAAATAAAAGTCACACCTTGTAGACAAAATAAACAATGATATTATTCACATGATAATAATGTGTGTCAATGAAGATTATCTGTGTAATAATAATAATAATAATAATAATAATAATAATAATATAGGCAGTCTGTTTATAACTCAAAATGCTAAAGCTTTCTTCTAATGTTAGCAGTACTCTAATAATTCTTGGGATGACAAAGAAAAGTCTGATTCACTGACTAATATTTAAAGATGATTAGATAAAATGTATCTATTATTTACCACAGAGAACAATGTCCTCTAAATACCAGTTCAAAGAGAACCTCCTAGTTTCCTCCTTTCACGTAGTTACAGAAGACTCTAAAAGAGTGATAATTCCTTTTATTTTCCAATATCACACTACATCCTTGATTTCTGGTACTCAAGTACCTTGGGGCTATCTTAATGACCCTGTTCAGCCTTTACTTGAGTCAATAACAAAATCCCCATGGACTTCAATAGGGCCAGGATTAATTCCAGACAGCTCTGTTTATTAGCAATATTTTTTCCCCTTATTCTGCGGGACTTCTTGTATTCCTCACAAAAGCAATACAGCATGGCTTTTCCCCTTCAAATGAGGTGGTTGCATCCAGACTGCACAAGAGAAAAGATCTCTGACATGTGCTACCCCTTTTTCCTCATGCCTGGGAGACTGTTAGTTACCCCAAGCCAAAATTTTCCAGGAGCTCTTCTAGTATTAGAAGATGTCACCCAGACATTTTATAAGTTTCTTGGATACAAACTTGCTGAGTTTTATCTTCCATGGGAAAGCTCTTTTTTCTCTGCACATTTCAAATCCTTGTGTGTGTGTGTCAAGGACAAAATGCATTCCTTTGCCTGTCTCCCAATATGGGAGATGTGGTTTTCTTTCCTCAACCTCTGATATAAAGAATTGCTATTTCTCTGACTTGGTAAACATTTTCTGGCATTCTGCAGACTTTGGGGTATGGAGCTTGAAGAAGCAAGATGTTAGCTCTGTACCTGGGCAGAAATAGCCCAAATCCTTCTGAACAATGGAGTCATTTTAATAAATAATATCAGCCTTCTGATATTGGAGTCAAGAGTCTTGATTCACCCTGACAGGACTCCAACAGCAACCACTGGTGACCCCTGAGATGTGGGGTAACAAGAAGAGTGTGGGGTATCAGCAGAGATGTCAGAGCAATGCTCAAGCTATTTCCTGTTTCATTATTCCTTCGTGACTCCCCAGAATTACCATTCTCAAAAATGACAATGACAACACAGCTGGATTCTCTTTAGCCCCTGAAACCCAGGTGGCTGCTCCCAAACATCTCCTGTCCCACTAAAAACCTGTCCTACAACCACGGTGTTTGTTCACTACACAGCTGAACAGCACTCAGCCTGCTGCTGGCAGGAACACACACGAGCCCTTATGTAATTACTGATCTGATTCCCATGTTTACTGTCTGTATAGACTTAGAAATTTGTGTTATTGTTCCCTGCATTTCAGCCTCTGCTCTGCAGAGAATCTGTCAGATCATTATAAGCAGTTGCTCTGATTTCATACCCATGTTGAGGGGACGCTGTGGCACAAGGAGTGGAGATGTTTTGGGCTTTTTCAGGTGAATTTTGCTTTTCTTACATCTAGCACATGGGGTTTTTTTTCTATACTCCATCTGAAATCATGGAAAGCTAATATTTCCAGGTTTGTGAAATTTCAAGAATGAGAAAAAAGGGAGAGGGAAGATTTTAATAGCAGGGATCAGTCTAGTGCAATAATCAAACCAGAGCAGCAGGTCCTGTAACCTCTCACAGCAATTATTAACTAATGCCTTGAAAGAAGAAAACAAATGCTATGGATAAAAACAAAGGAATAATTTCATCTGTGGTTGCACAATATCTTACAATATGACAACTTGGGGAGCTTTCAAAGAAATTATCAGCTGTCTGGAAATAAATATTTCTCTTTTTATAACTTGTTGAAACATAGAAGCTAATTTGTGGCTAAAATTTTCAAAATATGAACAGAAAAATCCACATAATTAGATACTTAACAGTCTGGCATCAGTTCTGTTCCCACTAATGAATTATCTGACTGAGGACTCAATTAATAAAAAAATTAAAGGGGGATAATGTAATTAACACTAATCAATATTGGTTTACAGAAAATAAATGCTGTCAAATAAACTTGTTTTTCTTCCTTTTAATGAGATGACAAATTTGATCAAGTTCTAGAGCACATTTAACTTGCAACCACAAGGATGTTGACTACAAATATAACAATCCATCAAAATGCTAAATGCCGTAAATGGATATAAATCTATCTATTTGATCCAGAAATGGATGGAAAAGAGAGAATAATGATTAAACATGTAAATTCCTAAAAGAGTTTCAGGTTTCACTTCCTACCCTGACAATGTAGTTTATATATATATATACACACTATATATGAGAATATATCGTTTGTATTCTCATTGACGAGAATAAATAATATCATTGATGATAATGTTTGTAATTTGACTGAGAGATTGCAGAAAACCT
Organism: Dicaeum eximium; assembly: GCA_013396995.1. Classification (NCBI taxonomy): domain Eukaryota; kingdom Metazoa; phylum Chordata; class Aves; order Passeriformes; family Dicaeidae; genus Dicaeum; species Dicaeum eximium. Next base: position 1,593,566 of record VWZP01009168.1, read on the forward strand.
GGTTAAGGGGAAAAATGTACCATGATCTGGATTGTTCAACAAGCTGGATGTCAGTGACCAACTTATTAAAAGGTGAAAAAGGAATTTCTACATCTTAGAAGAAAATACGTATTCTTTTCCCTACGAAATGGTGGAGTCTGCTCTGGAAAGCAGCAGCTCTGAAAGGGAATTTTTGGTTGTAGGGGATGGTCCACCAAGCATGAGCTTGAACTTGAGGGAAGAAGGCCACGTGTCTTGTGTCTGACTAAACAAAAGGATACAATGGACTTATTCATGAAGGTCATGTTGCATCTGTCACAGGTATGAAGCAACAGCACATGGAATATGAAGCCTGTTGCTGACACATCCCATCCATAAATCCCATTTATTCACCCATGAATAAAGTGATGTGGCATCCCTGGTGTCACCAAAACATTGTCTGAATCTTTACAGAAAACACCTGGGCTGCTGGTGGGCACCCAGCTGGGTGTGAGCCAGCAGTGTGTCCTTCACACCGGGGTGGTGCAGGGCTGTCCTGGGCTGCACTGGAGGTGCTGGGAGCAGGTGGGAGGGGACCATTCCCCTCTCCTCAGCACTGGTGAGCTCACAGCTTGTCCAGTTCCAGGCTTCTCAGTGCCAGAGGGACATGGGCAGACTGCAGAGAGTCCAACAAAGGACCCCTGAGGTGATTAAAATTCTGGAGCATCTCTCATGGGGAAAGGCTGAGAAAGCTGTGACAGGTTAGCCTTAGGTTAGGCTCAAGGGGGATTTTATCCATGTACTCAAATCCCTGAAGGGAGAATGCAAAGAGAACAGAGCCAGGCTCGACTCTGTGGTGTCCAGTGAAAGCACCAGAGGTCAAGTGCACCCACTGATACACAGGAAGTTCCTCTGAACAGCAGGAAACACATTTTTATTGTGAAGATGGCCCAGCACTGGCACAGGTTGCCCAGGAAGGTTGTGGACTTCTCTCCCTGGAGGTATTAGAAGTCATCTAGACTTGGTCCTGGGCACCAGGGCTGGGTGGCCCTGCTTGAGCAGGGGGGATGAGCCAGCTGGCCTCCAGAGGTCCCTTCCAACTTCAACCATCCTGTGGTTCTGTGAAGTATAACAGAATCCATCATATAATGAAAAACAAAACAAGCTTAATTTATTCATCTTAACAGCAAGGTGGCACAGGGAACTGCAAGAGTTAACAGATATGTCCTATCAAAAGATTTTACTGTTCAAGGATTCAGTTTCAATAAAACCCTAAATGGAAAACAGATTTATACCTTTATCAGATGTAGTGATTAAGAAAGGAATAATTTATTAAATTAGGCAAGGATTTTATGTCCATGGCCTTAAAAAGTAAAACCAAGACAGAGTTATTATTAGTGCTCCTGCAGGAACACTGTGGCTCATCCAACAGTTGTTCCATGCAGATTTTCTGGCCCGTGTTCTGCACGAGTTACAGTAACTGAGCAATTGCAGCTTTTGTTTGCACAAAGCTGTGATCGTCCCATGGTTCCTGGTCTGTCTTGTGGCTATTTTCACGACTTGCACAAAATAGATTTGCTGCTCTGCTTTAGACTAATTCCATATTCAGAGGATGCACAAATGGAATTCCCCAGGGAATGAGAGAAGCTGACCAAACAGCAGCACCCTTCATTTGCAGAAGAGATCCTACATGGCATAAGGAATGTTGGCATCATAGGGAACTTTTCTGGATGCTGTTCTTGGTGCTGCAACACTGATCCCTTTTATTTTCTGTCAGCCAGGCATCTTCCTGATGTTCCTGCCTCTGGGATGTGATCAAGTTGGTTTTGATTCATTGTGTTCAAGGCCAGGTTGGACAGGGCTTGGAGCAACCTGCAGTGGTGGAAGGTGTTCCTGCCCATGGCAGAGGGTGGAAATGAGATGGGTTTTAAGGTCCCTCCCAACACAAACTATTCTGGGATTCTATGATTCTATAAATTATGATGAACAACAAACAGGGTAAGTCAAGATGGAGCTTCAGTAAAGAATTTGGTGTGGACAAGATCATGGACTCGGGAGCAATCCAAGTAGGGCTGGGAAAGGGAAGCATTCTAAATTCCAGTTCCCCTCTCCCCTACCCTAAGGTCCCTTCATTTATACCCCATATGCTTTTAAGAGTATTTCTCATTTATGTTTTCACTGAAGTTTTACAGATTTGTCACTAACTTATATCCAACACTAGTTACAAGAGGGGCTTTATTAAAAAAAAACAAAGACTGAAACATCCAGGGAACTCTAACACTGCTCTTGTGATTCCAGCATGCAAGAAAAGTCAGGATAAAGCCCCTGGAAAAAAAGGTGGGCCCCAAAAAAACTAGTGATTACCTTGTCAGAGAAAAAATTGACCATGATGAACCTCAATAACAAAGACCAATGTTGTCAAAATGGAACAGCAATTCTGAGAGCCATTTTTTTTGAGGAGCCCTGTCATTACATCTTTAGGAAAGTATTCCAAAACTCCATAAACAATCTGTTTATCAAAGTGCAGGTTTTCACAGCTTTTGCATTGTACTCTTCTGGTAGCCAAATCAAATCATTAGATGTTCATTTCAAAACTAGGAGTGGGAGAAAAGCTGAAATTTGAATTTTCGAATTTCTCATTTTGGTTGTGGAGAACAAAATGTTTAATTTCAGAACTGTTGAAAATTATTCATTTACACTTGCTCATTCTTATGCCTGTTAGGCAGGAAACATTGACTTTTATTGTGCTTCTGCATTTATAATATGAAAGCAATGATATACAATTACCTTAGGATTATAACTCTAAATTGCATTTTTATATTAATATTAATATCATGTTCTATAACTAGAATGAATATTTCATGGAAAGCAGTGAGGATGCAGTTAACCTAAATCAAACAAGTTTGTGCCTAATTTTTTTAGGTTATATCTGAATTATTTGCCATGACTTAACTAGCACAGAGTAGTTTATATCCATATTAATAAACTTTAGGTGGCTGAATGGACTCTAAATCAAGGTGATTATATTGATTCAGACTCCTGGGAATAGTGTCTGGTCTTTCCTGCCCCTCAAACTGTGCCTGGAAGGTGCCTGAAATTTCTGATATGGACCAAAACCATCTCAGGATCCTGTGAACTTCTGAGGAACAGGAAAATTGAGTCATCAGAAATGTCCCTTGTCAGATATTTTGGGAAGTTCAGGGAAGGAAAGGGAAGTTCAGGGAAGGGAAGTTCAGGGAAGGGAAGGGAAGGGAAGGGAAGGGAAGGGAAGTTCAGGGAAGGGAAGGGAAGG
>VWZP01009168.1:1615828-1639815 GCA_013396995.1 Dicaeum eximium
GTATATCCCACTTTCGTTTTGAGAAATGCAACCCAACATTTGCTGTGTCCTCTGTGCCCGTCTTTGTTCTCTTCCCTGCTAAAGAAGTTAATTCCATAATAACAGGTGTGCTCCTCGGCGGGCTGGAGAGAAAGGGGGGAAAAGGGGGGAAACAAGGCTTTGAAATTCGGAGACCTTTCCTTTTTTCCTAGGCAATCAATTTGATGGTTCATACTTTTGATAATGTGTATTCCTGCTCCTCCCTCCCCACTAATTCAGGACATGGAAGCAACCTCGGGAGCTGTAAATCTCTCTCTGCTCGTCCCCTGTACGATGTGGGCGTTGCACTGCGCTCCGAAAGGCTCAGGCTTTAATTAAAAGTCCATAATGTGAACTATGATGTATAAAAAGTAAATGGCCCTTGAATTAGTAAGATGTAGCAGGGTTAAACAAACAAACAAACAAAAAAAAAAAAAAAAAAAAAGAAAAAGGAGGAGGGGGAGGAAAGGGGAGGGAGCATTTAAGTTGTCCTTAATCGTGTTCATTTATGTCATGCAATAGATCTTGCAGATGTTGCCAAATTGCCACATTTTCAAAGGAAGAAATATAAAGCTTTATGGAATGCAAAGAAGTCTATGTGATATCTATGTTTTATAAGATAACAAAACCAGTACTGCACCCCATATGCTTCACACCTCCTTTTGTTTTATTAGAAGACTATATAATGTGTAAGAATTTAATTTCCTTGTCGATTGGGGGAAATAATAATAATAACAACAACAATAATAATGATAATAATAACAACAACAACAATAAAAAAAATCCCTCCTCCCCTAGTGAATTAATATAAATGGAAATAACAGGGACTCCAGTTTGGAATGACATGATTTATGTACGTGATTCTTTAATATCCAGTCAATTTGAATAGTGATGTTTTTATATCCACAGTCAGTTGAAGATGCCAATAACAGCGGTATGAACTTATTGGACCAGTCTGTCATTAAAAAAGGTATGGATTATTCCAACAAGCTAGACAAACTTTTACTGTGTAGCGATATCTTCATGATATATTTTGACTTTGGGGCAATGAATTTCTCCGGGAAGCAGGCGCCCGTGGCAGCAAGAGGAATTGTTGATTGGATCAGCAGATAGAGCGGAGGGATAAGGCACGCGAAAGGAAAAGTTTATATCCCCGCCTCCCCCGCCCTTCAAGGGTTTAATTACACGAACGCTCTCTAATGGGGCGCCCCGTGCTCCGGCGCAGTTCCCACCGCCCCCTCCCCTCCCTTCCCCTTCTACCCCCGAAATCTTCGGTGGGGACCCCTCGGCTTTTCACGGGGGAAGGGGTTGGTTCCCTTTGGGGCTGAAATCATTTCCCAGGCGAATCGAACGCGGAGAGGGGAGAAAGAGATGCCCACGGACGGGCAGACTCAGCCCCTTCCCCGCTGCCTCCAAGATTCCCCCTTCCCCCAAGATTCCCCCCCTTCCCCATTTTTTACATCTTCCTACATATGCGCCCGTGATTTAGTGCAACTGCAGAATCACCCCATACTGTTAAAGCGAATGTGATATTAACAAATGTTTGCAGTCTCTCGTACAGCTGTAAGCAAAATAATTAACTAATTAAACTAATTAAATGTAATTACAATAACTCATTTCGGGCGTATTGCAGCTGCTTAATTTTTTTACATTTCTCTGACAGTCACTCGAAGATGCTTGGCGATTAGTGTTGTGTTATGCTGATAGACATTAAACAGATCACACGCTGCAAATGGAGGGAAAGCTATCTTTAATTATCTAAGGAGTTTCTATTTCTAGATTCAATTTTAAGTACCAGAGATGAGGTTTAAAAACGATGTCCCTTATGCTTTCTACCAAAGGCACTTATCTCCAGGACCTTGTTGTTTGTCAAATGCTCACAAATAGCTTAACAGCGACGATTTTCTAGGATGTAAAGCAAAGTAACAGGAAGAGTGTTTATCTAAAATGTGTTGAAGGCAGCATGAGGTCCTTCCGTGTATTTATTGTTTGTTTTGTTGTTGGTTGCTTGGTTTGGGTTTTTTGGTTGGTTGGTTTTGGGGTTTTTTTGTTTGTTTGACAGCACCATTTATGACTATCGGTTGAAAAGGCGAAAGGTTTTGATTTTTTTTTTTTTGGTTGTTGTTTTTTTTTAAGAAATAGAAAGTTACTTAACTTTAAAAAGAAAAAAAAAAGGGTTACAATGTTTCTGCTGTTTTGGTTCCGTTTGAATGTTTGGTGGGGTTTATACTCAAGATCTGTAACCTGATGGTTTCTGGTTGTGTTTTTAACTTTTTTTTTTCTCACTCTCCTCCCTCTTCCCCACCCCCACTTGACACCTCATACACTCCCTCTTGGGTGTATTTGATTAATTGGCACTTGATTTGTGGTCGAGAGACTCCTTTCTAAGGTTGTTCCGTGCTGGTCTTTCGCAGAATACATAATCCAAAATACTCTTTTTTTTTCTTCTTCTTCTTTTTTCCCCTTTTCTTCCACACACGCACGCCCGTGTCCCTCCCTGCTCCCTCCTCCAGCGGACACATTCCGTGTGCGTGCTGAGTGGTGCAATTAGACAGCGAGTAGCACCAGAATGCGAATGCCTGCAATCATTACGTATCAGGTGCAGGTTTTTATATGCATTAGGAGTATATTTAGGTGAGCTCCGTGTGTGGGGGCATTGCCACGGCCCCAGACCGAGCAGCTGCTGCCCAAAGAGACCCAGCCCCATCGAGGTGGGATTACTTGTGCTATTTGCAGCCAGAGGAGATACTATGAGCTAACGCGTGATGAACAGGAGACACATGCTCTTTGGAAATAAGGTTACTAAAAAAGAGCCCGAGATGCATTTGCTGCTGTTTAAAAGTCACTGTAGCAGTGCTTTCTTCCTTAGAAGCAAGGCTGAGGTCCAAGAAACTTTCCAGCATAAAGGAATATTATATTTAATTATTTTTAAAGTTTTTTTTTTTTTTTTTTTTTCTGCACAGCGAGTTTCCCGGGTGCAGAGGAAGAGAAGTGGGTAATAAATAGCAGATCACATTTGTGGCAGTCAATATTTAATCAGGACGAGGGAAGGAGCGACACAGCGTTCAGTATCAATTTCGCTTTGTTCCCTGCACTTTGTAGCTGTAACTTTGAAACAAGAACAGGTTATTCACACTCCGTGGGTCAGGCAGACGGCACAGACAGACAGACACGCAGGTATTGATGGATTTTTGTGCAGTGGAACACTCCTGTGACTCATATTCGGCAGACCAGGGTTGCAGGGGGTCTGCTTCACCCAATCCTGGTTCAGTGCCTAAAATACTTTAATTGCAAAGTAGTGGGACAAGTATGATGGGAACTTGAAGCCTAAACTTAATTATATCACCCAGGCTGTGTCTGTTCCTTTATGGCCTCTGAGGCCTGCAGAGGGAATTATCTCTCTATGCAAAAGCTTTGCCAAAATATTAACGAAAATCATATAGGGATTCATAGAGGGCTATTGATTTATCTCACGTATCGATCCCCCACAACAGATTACATATACCCAGGCTCTTGTTGTGTTTGCTATCTGAGCTTACTTGACATTTCTGAAGTAATTTAGTTAAGAGGAAATGAGTTGTTCCCAGTAGAGAGAGCAAACGAGTGGAGTGAAGGTAGCCAGCGTGATAAATGGCTCTTTCATTTGGAGATCTCCAGAGCTCGTTTAAGGCTAATTTTCTGTATTAGCCCCCTTTGAGCTATTAATGCAATAGGCAGGGACCGTGGCCCCTTGTCTCTTTGCTGCCCCATTAGAGCGAGCATTAAGCTACCAAGCCTCAACTCCACCGTGGCGGTGGTGGCGCTGAAATAATGAAAGGTGCTTTTAAAACTCCCCTAATCTAAGCTGGCAGAGGGTGGTTAATACGATTTGAAGGGGGCTGGTCAATGAACAATCAATAAACTAATAATGAGAAGGATGCGGTACATTAACAGTCTAAAAATCCAACGAGACATTAAAAAATCATCTTTAACTCCCACTCCCATTAAGATTTGGGTGGTGGAGTGGGAGGGAGGGAGCCAGATAAATCATCAAGATGATAATAATCACCAAGAACGTTAATATCAGATTTAACCCAGCTTTCAGAGCTTACCGGCTGCACGTTTTGAGGCCTTTCCCTCAATTTTTGCTGAAATGAAGAGAACGTTTGCCATGTGTCAGGAATAAAAGATCGGGTCCCCTTGTCAAAGGCTCATCTGAAATTTCCTTGACACTCTCTATGGTGAGAGAAGTTGTCTTCCTGCAAAACCTTACATGGCCTGAGTCCCAAGTTAATTTTTTGTGACTCTGAGGCACAGTCGGTGACCTTAAAATTATTCTGATGTATTTATTTGCTTTCAGATGTTTCTGGCGATCGCCTGCACGCTCACATCTGATTTAGCATGAAAGGCCATTTTAACTTGAAGACCTTAATTCACGGTCTTGCAAACTCGCTCCGTTGTTCCTCCCGTTTTAAGGCAACACATGAAAGAAGGTGTCTCAGCCTTTTGTTTTTAGCTGTTAATAATCCAGCACGAGTTTCCTCCCCACCGCTTGGAACAGCTGATAAATGATTAACTGAGAACCACTCTGGCCTCAGCCTTCCAGGTGATGGATCTGGGGCTCAAGAGATGATGCTTCAGTGCCGCTCAGTTTGGTGCTTATTCCTGGATTGCCCACTGAACCTGAGGATCCCCTTTAATTAAATGCTAAACAGTTTCGGGGGAATACATTCCACCTCGAAATTTAGCCCCAGCTTTCAGGGGACGGGGACTGCGGTGGAGGAGAGGGGCGGGAGGAGAGGAGGGGACGAGGGGGACAGAAGGAAATGCGAGATGAACCCGCGCTTTTGGTATTTGTTCCTTAAAATTAAGATAAGATCCGGGTCTCTTTAGTTTCAGCGTCTAAGACGCTGCTCCCGGACGTTTTAGGCTCGGCTTTTGAGTCAGAGTCAGACCGAATCACCAGGTACAGCAAAGTCCTGCTGTTAGCATGGACAAAGAACTTTTTACTCATTTAAAGCCCAGTAGGCAGAGTAAAAAAAAAAAATTAAAGATAGTTGGATATTTTATTAGTAATTAAGTTGTCCACGACGTTTTTTTAGTAAGAAATACAAATATTTCTTCTGATTGGTAATTTGACTGACTGCTCGACTACGATATTATTCAGCTGGGTTATTGCAGTGATAGCCATAGCTTAAACCCTTATTGGACATTATTGGACAGCTGTTTGCAGGACATAAGTCTGCTATTTCTTTAGTTTTGCAGTCGTCAAAACAGCTTTTTTCACCCCATTTCCACTTGTGCGTTCACATTCGTGCGCATTTTCACACGTTTGTGGCGAGCAGCCCCACAGAAAACCACCACAAAAAAAAAAAAAAAAAAAAAAAAAAAAAAAAAAAAACCCCCAAAAAAACCCCCCANAAAAGGAAAGAAAAAAGCCTAAGACTTAATGTATGCACAGAAAATTGTAAACATGTAAAGAACTGAAAGCTTCACGCTGAGTTTCGCCATGCTCCATTTCCCCACCATTTCCTGCTGTCGTTCTAAAGCGATCTCACTCATCTAGAGATCCCGTTTGCAGGAACAGTATGCTTATAATTACTAACAAATCAAGCGGCTACTGTTGCTCTCCCGGTTTATTGATAAGCTGAAGAGAAATGGAAGGGGGAGAAATGACAAAGAGGCTGGAAGTAACCACAGGAAGAGAGAAAGAAGAAAAAGAGATAAAGGGATGAAAAAGGAAAGGGGGAAAAAGAGAGACAAAGGAGGTAAATAAGAATAAAACAAGGAAGAAAACAGATTTCGAAAGTGGAAATTATGTATTTGTGAGTGCTCACACACGCAGCGATTTTGGGAGTGAAAGAAAATCGAACAATTTCTGCTGGGGATGACAAGAGCTAAGTGTGATGAAGTGAAAGCAGGAGCGGTGGGGACGCTGCGTGGACGTGTGTGTCATTCTGTGTCATTTCAGCAGTGGTGGCAGTCCCTGACCAACCGGGGAAGTTGACATTGGCTAAAAATTCCCTCTGCGCCGGGGTTTATTTACATACGCGCAGGGATTTGACACATGCAGATCTCCTCACCCACAAAAGCTCCACGTGCTGTTATCTCTGCTGATGCCTGGGCTGCGAGTGAAAAGCTCCAGCCATGATAAACATATAGATACGATATAGATAGAGATAATTCATTCCATGGCAAACACTTTTTGGAGGCAGCATTAGGTAATTTACAGAAGATACAGAGCCCAGATAGAATAGATCTCTCCGAAGCTATGAAATTGCGATAGATATGCTTACACCGCCTGGCAAGCCTCTCAAACGGGTTCGTTCATTCCGTCCTTTTCAACACTGCTAGGAAAAGAAGCTGAGGAGCTCTCAGCATAGCAGGAAAGGGAGCCAGCCTGCTTCCCAAAAGCAGTTTGCAAGGGAAAAAAAAAAAACCAAAAAAAAAAAAAAACCCCAAAAAAAAAAACCCGAACCACCGAGCACGTGAAAATCCATAATTCAAAGGTTAACTAATGTAATGAGTGCTCCAAAAGGCCAAAGCGAGCAGGGCGAGGTACATTTAAGCATTGCACGGGTCCTTCTCTCTTTAGTGAGTTTGGACTAAGATCAGATGTTCGTGGAATTGCTGCCCCTTGTTTAATTTCTCAGTTCACTGGACAGTGACCTGATAAACTGGTCACTAAATATAGCCACGGTAAAGGTGTACTCGAACCACAGAGCCCGTGTGTTTGTCCCAAGGAAGAAAAAATGCCAGTCATGAAAATCTGTCTGGTGGCACTGCTTTAATCCAACCTTTTTTTTTTTTTAATTTCTATTTTTTTTCTACCTGATGCTTCACTCAGACAGATCATTGTGCATGAAATAAGAGATATATTTATGTATAATGAGGGGGAAACTACAAATACAATTTTTTGGTCTGCTGGTACTGCCTCTGGTATACAAACGAGTCTTTTCCTATAGAATCAATGGCAAAAAAAAAAAAAATCCTAATAATAGCAACGAAAGCAGGAGCAGGCTTCTAACTCCTTCATAACTATTTCTGAGCCATTCTCAAACTATTTGAAACCGCCTTTATGAGCTGCATAAAGTGCCTAACTAAAAATAATAGAGAAATAGGAATCCATTTCACTTTCTGATTCCCTGAAGTCAAGCCACTCAAAATAATTTGTTTATACTGGAGACTATATACAAGGCATACGAAGCAATATGTATATCTAAAATCGACATGCCTTTTGGTTTTTAGCTGTTATAGAGCTTTTATTGTGGGGGTCTGGTCTGGCAGTAGGAAATGATCTGCAATAAAAACAGTGAAACACGGTTGTGTCTATTCCATGCACTGAGGTTATAAAATTGGCAATTGCCCAGTAGTTAGCACTTGGTAATATATTAGGATACCCGATCTTATTGTTTAGCAGCTCCAGACGACTTAAATATCCGCTCAACCCTAATGGTTTGATTCTCCAGATATGTTGCAAATAAACAGGGCTTTTATGACTTAACTGACATGTATTATAACTACCTAAATAGCTGGCATATGTGCATAATAGAACCTTATTATTTGCCGAATTGGTTTTGCAATTGATTGAGTGGAAACGGGAGATTGTGGAGCAGTATCTGCTTGAAGAGGGTGTGTAATCAATTAGTCTTCTCCTCTGAAACATGCCCGCTGGACTGCCAGGGCTCTCCCACCAGCAAAAGCCCCAATTTCGGCGTATATTTTCTATAAGGAAACGCGTGCTGCCGCGGATCTGAGAGGAAGCTGCAGTAGCAGCTGTCAGCTCTTATTAACTCCTGCATAAAACATACCTTAAGTATGGTTTGTTATCAATTACTTGCAGAAATGAAGCAACTGGGAAAATGCAGCGAGGCTCCCTATAAATTAAAGTGATTGGGTGATTGATTAGAGCACCTGCTGTAAATCATAACAGTTACACACAATTATGAGGGAGCTATTTAAGTTCATTTGTAAACAAAATTCATGTCACGGGGGAATTGCTCTCAGTTTTAGTTCAATTAATTTTTTTTGTTGTTTATTTCTGAGTGTGTCTGGTTGCTATTATAGGAATTTGTTCATTATAATCCCTTGGTTACTCTTAAAATAACCTCACTGGTTTCTCAGAGAAAAGAAATACTTCTTTTTGTCTTGGAGAGAACAGCATGGTTTTATTTTGTTTAGTTTCACTTTATCATTCTCCTTTTACTTTTCCCTGTAACTACCTTTAAATACGTGTTGCAGTAACTAAATCAGTTCCATTTAGGGGCAGGAGAGTTCCTGCTAATTCACGGACAGCACAACATGGTCAGAGTGGAGAGCACCATGGTTAGACCAGATATTTTTTTCCTGGTGTTCATTTTTCTGAAGGAAAATACTCATTTTATTTCATAAACCAGACTTAATAAAAACACAAAGCAATAACAGAGCTGTCTTCTCATTGCTGTATCCTCCAGCCTCGATACTTATTTAAGACAGCAACTCCCTTTGTGTAGTGAATTTATTCCTGGCTCAGCTTAGCAGTAATGGAAACATTAGCCAAAAAAAAGTAAATTTTCCTCTTTTTTTCCCCTCCAGAAAGGCGCTGTCCGTTGTACAAAAGGCATCGGGGGGCTCTGGGTGAAACACAGGCTCAAACCCGAAAGTTGCCAGGTGCTTGCCAATATGTATTTTATTTCCCAATGATCAAACCCTGCATAGGGGCTGTACTGTACCACCCTTCTCTCCATCCATCATCCATGGAGCACTTCCCTAGAGGTTGGGGGAGCAGCACCCTTTAGGTTGCTGGAGGTAGCCAGAGATTCAAAACTCCCTTTCATTTTGCTGTTCTGTGCATGTCAGAGAGACTGTGGTTATCCCGTGCTCCTTCCTGGCCTGATGGTTTCTCTCCCCCCTCCTCCCCTTTTCTTTCCCCAGTTCCGGTTCCTCCAAAATCTGTTACTTCTTTGATGATGAATAAAGATGGCTTCCTGGGTGGAATTTCAGTCAATACCGGAGAGGTGTTTTGCTCCGTACCTGGCCGCTTGTCTTTGCTCAGCTCAACTTCAAAGTACAAAGTCACTGTGGGAGAAGTTCAGAGACGCCTTTCCCCTCCAGAGTGTCTGAACGCGTCCCTCCTAGGAGGAGTGCTTAGAAGGTAAGAGGCTGAGGCAAACGTGTGAATGTGTCTCCATGCATGCACCAGAAATCCTCGATGATTTCAAATATGCATCGATCCTATTGTCAGAGCCTGTGTGTGTAACGCTGGTGATAAGGCAAAAATATTCTGTGTTCAAAAATTGTGATGAATATATGGAGAGCAGAGAAAGATTTGGCCTTATTTAGCCACAAATGAAGGAACGGAGACAGAAAGATTTTTCTCCTTGTCCGTGCACACGCTTTCTATCTTTTCTCCTCCTCACACTTCTCTCTTAGAAAGTGGACAAAATAAAATGCCCTGATGGGCGTGTTTCAGGCTGAACTGAAAGGATTTCAGGACCTGATGTATTTCTAGGGATTTCCTAGATAAACCCACGAGTCTTGCTCCAAATGGCAATAATGATCAGGCAATCATGTCAATTATGACACGTGGTGTCAAAAAAGAAATTGGCAGGGATCTGATAGAAAACTGCAAAGTAGGCAAGTACCTGACTAAAGACAAGCCACCAACAGGTAGCTCTGAAAGTCAGAAACTTGGTGCTTCACACAGAGAAAGTTGCTAGAGCTCACAGCTGGTCTCGAGGCCCTTAATATTTGTGCAAATCACCCATTTATGTCCTGGTGGATTTTGCTGAAGACCTCAAAACCGTTGGCATTGTTGGTACTGAAGAAAGTTGGGAGCAAGGAATAACCTTGAGGTTCGGTTGCCACTCCATCATGACAAGTGGGAGACTGTGCTTTTATGTAGGAGCAGCAAGAATTTAAGCTCTGAGGCCATTAGCTGGAAAGGCTACCAGGGAGAAAGGGCTTTTTCTTCTTGGCAGTGCCTGAGGGACTGTGAATTGTCAGCAGGGCCTGTCTGTAAGAAGGGTGAGCTCAGGCTCTGTCTCCAGTCACAACAGGGGAGAAGCCATGAGGTAACAATATGAGGTAACAATATGAGGTACCAGTTCACACGCTCAGGCTGAGAGGGCACAATGTTTCATTTTCTGTGTGTGAGGTAGACACCAGACTGGAATAAAAATCATAACTTTTACACAGGGACAGATGCATGCAAATTGACAATGAATAAACTTCAGATCATGTTTGAAAGTTGCTAATCTTAGAGGAGGAAATACCTTGAAAACTCCTATAGCAGCAACTGGGATATGTTGGCTCTAAGGCACTTTAAAATAAAGTCGATGTTTGGGGTTTCCCCCTTGCCCCCGCAAAAAATTCTGTGATGACATCAAGGGCTCTGGCTCCGTGTCTGGAGACGAGGGGGAAAGTTCTGCTGCTTGTGGTCAGTCACCCAAATACACACGTGAGAATTAGGGTCTCCTGAAATAGCTGCTGTTCCATGTGAATGTCTGTAATCATTGTTCAGCTGCCAGGGAGAGCAGCAGAGATTTTTACTTACAGATGCTAACCTGGCTGCTCCTTCTGTACGGCTACAAATGGAGCAGGGAGGACATCTGAGAGATGCTCTGTAGAAAATATAATTACCAAGGTAAAGAAGCATTATTATTGAACTTCAGCAGATTTCTGGACGTGGCCCAAGCTGTAATTATTGGCTGCTGCTGACTTCAGTTCCTATCTTGAATCTAAATTTTAAACAAGATTTTGGTTCAGAGCAGATGAGACGTAGAAAGCTGCTCTCTTGCAATTCTGCCATCCAGCCCTATTTACCTCGATATAAAGTAGTGGGAAGCCAGTCTGGCTTCTCTGTCGTTCCTGATTTCTTTTCTCTAACTGTGACTTCTAACTCTTAAACAAATTCTAAGTAAGAATTACGAGAGAGCTGGGATAGGCTTTGTTCTTAGGTGCCAAAACTCTCCCTGACTTCGCAGGTGGCAAGATTTCATCCCTGGGGGTTTACATATGTATGGGCGTTCGAACAATAGCTCTGAATTTCCCACTCGCCCTTTTATTGCCCTTATTAGTAACCTCCGCCACATATTCCAGTCTTGCCCCAGGCAATCCATTCCCTCTTTATAACGCACCCTGCCTCAGGTGAGCTCTTCCTCTCAGCATCGCCTCCTCGCACAAGAACACACTCACAGGCGGGAAACAGTTTATTTAATAAATATTTCCCTCCTTTTCAATTTATCCACAAGCGCGCACACACAGTCCCTTCGAACTTTTCAGATTTATTTGTGGGTTTTTTATCCCCTCGTCTTATTCTGGCTCTTTCCTGGAATAACAGAGGGTTTAATCCTCCTCTACCTCCCTGCCCATCCCTTTACTACATCTTAATACAAGTTGGTATCATACCCACTTGCTCTCTAGATCAAACCTTTCCGTTAATTATTGCTGTTTGGCGTTATTTGATTTCCCTGGATAAAATCGGGAGAAAAGTGGGATCATCTCTACTTCTGCCCCTGGGAGAAATTAGGAAACTCTCAGCAAACCCGAGCAGAAATCAACACCCCCAGAGTCCTTAACGTCGAGTGAAAACCCTCCCAGGCTTCGCTGACTGCACAGACTAAACGTTTCTTCCAGGAACACTGCGGGGTTAATCACGATGTTAATTTCTTTGCAATTCTAGAGCCAAATCGAAAAACGGGGGGAGATCTTTGCGAGAAAGGCTAGAAAAAATCGGTTTGAATTTACCAGCCGGCAGGCGTAAGGCCGCAAATGTCACTTTACTCACCTCCCTGGTGGAAGGTAAGCCGAGGGTCGCAGCTCCCTTCACAAACCAAAAAAAAACCCCAAAAAACCACAAAACAAACAAACAAAAACACACACCAAAAAGAAAAACAAAAACCCCCCAAAACTAATCAATAAAACCAAAACAAACCCATCCCAAAAAACCCAAAAACAAACCCACCCCAAAAAAAAACCCCAAAACCACACCAACTTTCAGGATCAGGTGGGAAAACTTTGTAGAGGTGAAAATCAGGGTGGGTTAGGAGGAACACCATCACGGTTGCCGTTCCCAAAAATGAAGTCATTGGCTGGAGGATCACTGATCCCTCTTGGCAGCAAGAGTGAGGGAGTGTGTCTGAGTGTGTACGTGTGGGTATGTGCGTGTACATTTGCGTGCATGTGTAACTCTGCAGGGCAGTCCCATTCCTCATGCTGGTAATTTCCACCCTGTGATCTCCCACTCCAGGTCTGCTCCATCCTCCTGCTAATTCGCTCCTCCTGAGCTGATTTATGGCCGCTACAAGATGTTCAGTGAGGAAAAATACAAAATAGATAATGCAAAACAGATAATACAAAATTACTTTTTTTTTTTCTTTCTTTTTTTGGTAAGAAAGTCGAGCAGTTTGTGAGTAGCAGAGCTCGGTTTCCCTTAAGGTGGCAGGAGCTGAACAAAGAGACCAGTTACTCCTGAGGAAGGAGAGAGGGAAAGGCAGACTGAAGTTTCAAGTAATTTCAAGTCAACTAATGTAATTTTGGTGGCCAGCGTGTTTCTTTGATTTGTTGTGACTGTATCGACAAGGAAAAGTTAGAGCCACTAATAAGTTTAGAGTTATGTGCGTGTTTATGCTAAGAGAAGTTGGACTTCCTCCAAAAAAAACCTAACAGGAATAGTATGGATGCAATTATGAATTATGTGTATCTGCATTACACATACACACCGAGAGGCGTATAAATAATCCACTTATCTCCGCTGTGTACAAAGCGAGCATAAATATTTGTGCTAGATATTAACTTTTCAACTATTTTGATTGAGTTATGTGAGCGACCAGACCTTGCCGCTTGCAGAGCTGAGGGAAGGCTCGGGAAAAGACGGGGCTGAGGGGCGGGAGCTCCTCCTGGTACCCGCCTGTGGCTGATGCCGAGAGCGCAAGGCTCAGTGCGGGTTAGGGGTATAGCTGCGGGAGGTGTGAAGCATTTCGGGGGCCACCTGAGCGCCCTGTTAGTGCAGGTTAGTGCCTGTTAGTGCATTCTGCTCGCAGCAGCCCCCGCCCCTCCCCGAAGCTGGCGTGAGGTTCAAAAGTTGTGTAGTGATGCTAAAATCTGTGTCAAGTGCGCAGTAAGGTGTGCATTCCCCTCCTCTCCCCTATTGGATTCCCTTACAAATCAACAGTTTGCCTCCAGAGAGTTCCCTCCTTTTGGAAGAAGCTGCACCTGATGGAGTTATATATAATTTTTTTTTCCCCCTCCTTCCTGCCGGCAGCCAGGTTTAGCAGAGCTGCTCCTGTATCGCCAGGAACAGGAACGCTCTGGTCGGTCCCGGCCCCCGTTGCCCGAAGGCTGCCTGGGAGGGCCGTGCCCGGCTCGGGAACCCCCCTCCCCTCCAGGCTCTGCCGGGTGCCCTCGCCTTCATTAACCGGATTGATGATTAGCGAGAGGCTTTGCAGAGCACGAGATGACGCTGGAAAGCAACTCCTGATAGTTAAAAATAACGCGGTCCCGGAGTTATTAGACATACCTGCTGGTTGGAAATCTTCCCCCTCGCCCCTCGGGCGATGCTTTAAAGGGTTTAACGCTTTATTCTAGAGGGGCTGAGCTATAATCTGGTGGAATCCCTCTAGAGTCTCAGGGTTTTTTTCCCCCCTCCCCTTTTCCTCCATTCTACAGCTACTGATTTCTTATTGTGGCATGAAGTACATCAGTAGGAGTTGGATGACACAAACCTCTGTAGGCAAGAAACCTGAAACCAGGCAGGCAGGGAAAGTGAATTAGAATTAGAATAATAATTATTTTGTTCACAGAAAAAAGTTGCCGTTAGTTGTTATCTTTCCACCCGGCAGACAAGAGTTCTCGTTGTATGATGGTCAGTTAAAAATGCAGATTTTAAAATTGCCATCGGGCTAAATGCAGTAATCACCATAATTTTACAGATGTGATGTTAACTGTGATAATGATGCAAGTGCTCTGTGTGTAGATAAAGTTTCTGTAGCGTCCCACAAAGAATTAACATTAATATTAATAATGTATCCACATCTGTAAAATTTTGGACAATGATCTGAACTATTGAAACAGGCAGAAAAATGGTTTCTTTGCTTTTTAGAGAAGTTTGGGTCCTTGTCCTTCGTTTTTCAGGATTTGACCAGTTTCCTCTCGCATTTTTCTTTGGTCCAGTTAATTTTAAAGTTTTGTGTGTGTGTGTGTGTGTGTGTGTGGTGTGTGTGTGACCTCTCCCCTCCGCTCTGCACAAGCAGCTGATGGGTACAGACCGACCCGAGAGCAGCGTGGCAAAGACAAATCTCGGCAGCTCAAAATCTGTCCCACAGACTTCTGTCCCCAAAATAGGGCTGGTGGGGGGAAAACACAACCGGAGCCTGCCCCTGAGGTGGAAGGGATGATGACAGGTTTCCAAACACGGCTCAAAGGAGCTGGTGTCCCCCAGAGGAGCCCGGTGCCCACGGTAGCCCCGGCGGGTCGGGGCTAGCCCAGCCCGGGGCCGGCGGTGCCCGGAGGTAATTCCCGTCTCGTTCCCTCCAGGTGAGGCCGTTCATTTAGCTCGGGATTTTGGGTACATCTGTGAAACGGAGTTCCCAGCCAAAGCTGTTTCTGAGTACCTGAACAGACAGCACACGGACCCCAGCGACCTCCACTCCAGGAAAAACATGCTGCTTGCTACAAAGTGAGTGCCAAGTTACCTCGTCCCCTTCTGCCCTTCCCGGAGAAAATCCTCCCTGTCCTCAAACTCTTCCTCGGAGCCCGTTTGGAAAACAGGTGGAATTTCCAGGCTCTAAATTCCAACAGCCCCGCGGGGAGGGAGGATGCTCGGATCGCTCTGCACCTCTTTGCAGTGGGAATCCTTCCAACAGACCCTGCCCCTACAGACATTGTGGGCAATGCTCCCCCAGCTGTTGTACATCACTTCCAAGCCATCCCCAGCTAAATAATTTTTATGTAAAGTGGACCAAAAATTTATATTTTGCTTCCACAGTATGTCTGTCCCTACTGCTCACACACACCTGTCTGTCTGCTACCAAATTGCAATGCCTTTCCCATATGATTTAATTAAAAAATATATATATATTAAAAAAAAAAAAAGGGAAAAAAAGAAGAAAAAAGTAGAAGCCCACCACCATGCACTGCTAATGATTGTCGATTTGGCCCCCCAGTCCAGCTCCCTCCCTTGGGACCTCCTCGGTGGGTGTGCTGGGTGTGATGATTTACATCAGGCTGTGCCTCCCAGGATTCTCACTGGGTGCTTCATGGTTTGCACTGGGTGCTGAGTGTTCACACATCTTCGTCTGCCAGGAATAAAAAGATAAAGAAAATAAAGAAAAACCCCAGCCCAAACAGCTCTCATTTATTTCATGCTCTGGGACGTGGCTCGCCTCCGATGACAGTGTAATTTAAAGAAATATATGGAGGGTTGAAAAATCATTTGCTCAAATTTGTCCAGATGTTTCTTAGACGTGATTGGAATTTGATTGCCCTTTTCCGCAGGGTCAGAAGATATTAATGTCCCAGAACTTTAATTGCTCGCAGACCCTGCTTTGCTCTTTGAAGATGTAAAATGTTGGACCCATTACTGTTTGTTCTCCAAATTCAAAGTTTCCTCTCTTGCACTTTCTTAATGGATAATACACATAGAAGTAGACCTTTATCTTTTCCCACCCTCTGAAACCTTTAACCCACTGGGAATTTCAGAGATTTTCAGAGGATGAGAGCTGAATGTCTTTTCTAGGTTTTTTTTTTTTTTTTTTTTTTTTTTTTTTTTTTTTTTTTTTTTTTTTTTTTTTTTTTTGTAATTCTGGTCTTTTTTATCTCCAGTCCCTGGCTAGGCACCTGTCTTAAAAAATCGATTCCTTTGGGTATCCTTAAAGAAACTATTCCTGTGGGAACCCCACCAGCCTCCAGGGTTTCTGCATTGCCCAAGCACCTGTTGACTTGAAGGTCTTTTGGACCAGAGTAATTCAAAATGAAATGTTTGTGTGCGAATTTATTAGAAAAATCAAATCTGATTTTTCAAAGGTGCAGGCAAACAACCAAGAGCCAGATGTCAACTCTGATGTGTTAATTGGGGTGCCCTGCCCCCAGAATAAAATGGAAAGTGCTTGCTTGGCTTTTCATGCCATGAATAAGCCAGCATGGAGTCTCAAAATCCTGATTTTTCTCAATAAGGTGGCCCAGCCTGAGCAATCTCAGGGGCTCTATTTTAGCCCTTCCCTGCACCAGGTCCCTGTGCCACCCAAAAGCTCTCAGTGCATGGCTGTGCTTTCCTTCAGGAAGAGCATTTTTGGGAGCTGCTTTGAGGCAGGGTCAGGCCCCCAGGAGGATGGCGCTTGGCAGATCCAGGGCACATTTCCCTTTCAGCCCGGCTGTTTCTGAAGCCACCAGACAGGGCTGGGTTTTCACAGTGCTTCAGAGGCATCCCTGCGGCTGCTGGAGAGATTTTAACCTCCAGAACTGGTGCTATCCCCTGAAGAGAATAATTCTGAGCAGGGAGCTGCTGGCTCCCCATGGCTGGTCCCCAAAAACCTCCGGGGGAAAGGATGGTGGCAGAAAGGTCCCATCCTCTGTCCTGGGGTCACTTTTGGCCTGAACCTGCCCCTTGGTTGCCACAGGGAATGGTTGGACGAGCCTAATAACCACTCTCCTCTCCCCCTCTCCCTCTCTCTGCCTTTCTCTCTTCCCTGCAGGCAACTCTGTAAAGAATTCACAGATCTCCTGGCCCAGGACAGGACGCCCATTGGGAACAGCCGGCCCACCCCAATTTTGGAACCGGGCATTCAGAGCTGCTTGACTCACTTCAGCCTCATCACTCACGGCTTTGGGGCCCCCGCTATCTGCGCCGCCCTCACGGCCCTCCAAAATTACCTGACTGAGGCTCTCAAAGGCATGGACAAGATGTTCTTGAACAACAACACTGCTAACAGGCACACATCTGGCGAAGGACCAGGTAGTAAAACTGGAGACAAGGAAGAGAAACACAGAAAATGAGAGAGAGAGAGAGAAANGAAATGAATAACTTATTGGAAGAAATCGGATAAACATTTTTGGTGTCAGTCCTTTGATTTCTTGAGCTGCACGGTCTGTCTTGCTATTTTTTTTAAAATTATTGTTATTATTTTATTCTATTCTCCTTTTTGTTGTGAGCAATGTCCTGTCTCCACCTAGACTAAAACAATCTTCCAGAGTGTTCCTTTCTGAGCAACCCCACGGCCTCATTCCCCTCAGCTCTTCCCACCTCATCTCACCACCCTGGTTCTGTCTAGACTAGGAAAGGAGGGGNAAATAAAAGGAGAAGAGAGAGATAATCTTTTAAAACAAAACCTTCTTAATTTTAGCTTTAAAAATACTGGATTGGGCTTTGGAAGAATTCTATTAGGTAGGACAAAATAATAACAATAATAAAATAAAAAAAATAATAATAAAAGAAAGACGATAATTTAAGATCAGAGGAGCACAATGGCGCAAGACCAGTGGTTCAGAGTCTCTTGCCAGGAACATGTGAAGACAACCACCAGGATTTTTTTCCCCACTTCTGTTCTTTCACATTTTTTAAATAATGATTGGGTGGGGGGGGGGGGGAATATAATAATAATTAATAATAATAATAAAAGAAAGAAATGAATAACTTATTGGAAGAAATCGGATAAACATTTTTGGTGTCAGTCCTTTGATTTCTTGAGCTGCACGGTCTGTCTTGCTATTTTTTTTAAAATTATTGTTATTATTTTATTCTATTCTCCTTTTTGTTGTGAGCAATGTCCTGTCTCCACCTAGACTAAAACAATCTTCCAGAGTGTTCCTTTCTGAGCAACCCCACGGCCTCATTCCCCTCAGCTCTTCCCACCTCATCTCACCACCCTGGTTCTGTCTAGACTAGGAAAGGAGGGGAGCTCCCAGACCCCTCACCAAGCCACCAACACCAGCTGTAGGTGCCACCAGCAGGGACGTTCGGGGTCGCCGTGGCTCAGTTGGATCTGCCAGCTCTGGTTTTTTAAGGACTGTTTTGTGGGGTTTTTATTTTCCTGGTCTAGACAGACTCTCTGTTTAGATTGGCAGCGTTTGCAGGCGTGTCTGGGTGCGTGTGTGCCTCTGTGTGTGCATCTGTGCATGTGCACACCCAACTCCCCGAGGGCGCGGGGATCCCGTGTATGTTTGTGGATATATATGTATATATGTGGATATATACATATATATATAAATATATATTGAAAATATGTGTGCGTAGCCACGCATATTAATGCATGCAAACATACCTTTGTAATTTAGTAATTTTTTTGTCTTCGATGGTAAAATGCCTTGTCTATAATGGGTTGCAAAATTTTGGAAGTAAGGTCTGGTACAATGTCAGCGCTATCTGAATTTCTTAATTTTCTGAGATCTCCTCTTTTTCTCTAGGGAGTTTTATATTCCTAACTATGCCAATGTTTCAGTCCTTAATTTCCTTGACTAGTGTGTGTGAGAGAGCTCTTCCCCCATTTTTAAAGAACTGTTAACAACAACAAAAAATGAGTGATATGAGTATGTAATTCTTTCTCAGGAGTATGCACTATTTTATTTTCTTCTGTTTCCTAAAGCTTTGCCCGCTTGGCTTATGAGCTTCTTCAAAGAGGACTAGAGATCCCTACACAATATATCAGGTACAGAGAAAAAAAATCCACAATTCTGATATTCTGATACTTTTTATTTTTTTGCTTTTTTTGCTTTTTCAAATCAAAGCCAGTTGTTACTGAATTCTGTAGGTGCACTTCTTTAAAGAAGCTCAAAGGGAATAATTTGAACGAGATAAAAATATAAGTTGAAATTGAGGTGTACTGTTGCAAAGAGAATAAGAGCTGTGTTGAATGTTACGGCACTTGCTTGGCACGAGGGTTTTGTACCCAGGGAGGAAAGAGTTGCCATGTGAGCTGGCTCCTCGTGATGGGAGTGGGGAGGGCTTGCCAGGGAATATCCTGATTTCTGAGCTCAGTCTGAGGAAATCTGTTTCTCTTAGAAAGCTTTTTGTTTTTTTAAAAAAATGTCTTGTGACTCTTGCTTTAGAGCAAGTCGGTGTGGTAAGGGGGGCAAAAACTTCTGAACTCCAATGTTTTCCTTGGTGGTTTGGTGTCTGACAGGATGTCTTATGCATATGATTTGGGGTGGTGGGGGTGAAGGGGAAGTCTTATTTCTTTCCTCTCTCTTTTTTTCTTCTTTTTTCAACATACATTTCTCTGTCTTCTCTGGTAAAAATAACGCTTAAGTGTAAGGATATGAATTTCTGTTTGGGTTGTGCCATGTCGGGTAATTGCATGTGTTTCTCACTGGGGCAGGGCTCGTGCACTAACACATCTTTTTACTTATGTCAGAACTGGGTGTGGGTAAATCTCCTGGAGTCACTGGCAAAATTCCAGTGGGGTCAGGCCTCCCCCTAGGATCCCTGAGAAAGCTGCAGGACTCAGTCCCACCATCCCAAGCAGGCACCTGAACTCAAAACTAGAGAGAGAAAGAGAGAGAGAAAGAGAGAGAAACCTTAGCCTTGCTTTAATTTTGAGATACCTTCCAAAGTGGATAGGGAGGGAGAAATAATTCTGCAATACTCTCTACATCCCTCGATGAAATGTTCTCCAAACAAAAGAGCAAACGATCCTCCTGTCCCCTTTAGTGCCCTTGGCTCTCTCAGACATGGTTACAGCTGAGGGCCTGCTCTGCTTTTCAAATCTCCATGCAGCCAGGTCTCAGCTCTTGTTCTCTCCTCGTGATTTGGGCACACGTGGCAATAGAAATCCAGGGATCATCCAGCCCCAAGGAGCACTGGCCCCTCCTGAGCCGCTTCTCTCAAGAACCTTTGGTTCTTCTGGGGTAGTGGGGGCTGTTCTGTGAGAAAATTGGGGAACTGAGGCAGGCAGCCTTCTCCATGGTTTTTTGGGAAGAGTTGGAGGCAGTTTTAGACCCTGGCATGTCCCTGCCAGTGGGTTTGGCTGTGGTAGGGGTTGTCACATCCCTGTGGATGTCACCAGAGGAGGTGTGGTGGTCAAACCATGGATTCCCCACCAGCAGTCTGGGGACCCTCAGATTGAAAAACAGCACCCAGGCTACCCCCAGTCCTCCAAATCTTACCCCTTGCCAACCACCCCAAAGTTCATCAGGCTTCTGGGGAAGGACAATCCAGGCTCCAGTGTAGGGCATGACCCTGCAGTGATGCAAGGGAAAGAGAAAGAGGGGATCTGGGGAGGAGCAAATGGCCCCACCTGGAAGCAGAGTTTCCTTCTCTGCCTGATGGGAATGTCCTGTTTATTGGAGCAGAGCACCAAGTGTTGGACGTTTCCTGGCCTTCCCCCTGCAAACAGGATTTGTGAGGAGCCTGTGGGTTCAGCCCTTCCGCATCATCCAGCCCAGTGGGGCTTTTGGGTGTGGGGAGACCTCAAATTAACTCTCAGTCTTCCACATCCCAGCTGCATGTGCAGGGCCACGGGCACCTGGCCCCTGCCACCCCAGAGCTTCCAGCTGAAGGCTCTGGGGCCGTGGGGAATGGCCTTTCCTTGTCTTTGGGGAAATGCAGGGCATTCTCCTAACTGCAGAGGACAGGATCCCACCAGCACTGGGGGTTAATGGGGAGAGGGAACCCTTGGAACTTCTTGGGGAAAGACTTACGTGTGTGAGGGCCTGGAATCTTCCCTAGACACAGGTTTGGTCACCTGGACCACGACCTAAACCTTGAGCAGGCTGAGGGAAAAGTTTCAGTCTGTCCCTCGTGCCTTTTACCTGGAGGTGACAAACTGCAAACGCCAGACTGTGCAGTGCTCAGGCAAAATAAAGCCAAATTCCCATTGACTGCAGTGGAGTGCCCTCTCCCCATTTGCTCCCCAAAGTGTGGAGACAAAATTCACGAGGTTTATGATTTAATGCAATCAGGCAGAAAGCAGGAGAGGAGCACATCCCTCTGTCCTTCCCCCCAGCCTAGTGCTGGTCCCAGAGGGAATTATCCATTGCTTGGTGGCTCCTATCAGTGCTCAGGACAGAGGTCCCCCCCAAACTAAACTCAGCCTCCCTCTGGAAGGCATTTTCCTGCTCCCCTCCACTTTCCCAGCCTGACTACTTCTGTTGGCGGGGCACCTCAGACTTTTATCTGATAATTGAGTTATTAAAAGATTTGGTTTCCTCGGGATCATAAATCAATAAACAGGAGGATTAACACGGCAGCTTTGCTTTGTAACTCGAGGGAAAAGTTTGAGGAGAGACCATGAAAAGTTTGTTTTCAAACCAAACAGGTGGGTTGCTGTAAATTTTATTTCATTCTTAGTCTCACTTTTTTTTTTTTTAATAACAATTCTTTATTTGCCGTTGGAAAGATCTTTATTTTCGTATGCTCCCTGACTTTTCTTTTTTTTTTTTTTCCTGGTTGTTATTCACACAAGATGTGATGGAAACAAGAAGCCAATTTTATGGGAATCCTTTAACAACCCGATGGTTTCTTTAAAATCGGGTTGTGTCTTGTCCCACCTAATAGAAATTCTCTGTGAGAAGCTGTTTAAAGTCCCTTTGCATCCCAGACCAATCTCTCCCCAGATCCCCAGATTTGCATTTGGGGCTGGGAGGGAGCAGGGGAAGGATGGTTTTAAGACCTTGAGCTGTGCCCAAAGGGCTTATTCCCTTCCCCTGCTCCTCTTTCTGACCGGTTTATCACACAGACCTGCCTGCCTCTGTTTTAATACATTTCTCGGAGAATTTGGTGCTTGTTTCAGCTGCCATAAGCATTTACCAGATCGACCCAGACACCCTCCCCCTCCCCTCGGGCTTCCCTGTGTGAGAGAGACCGTAGGCTTTTTACAAATAGTATATTTTCTTATACAAAGGGAAAAAAAAAATAAAAGAAAACATCCCCAAACACACTGGCAAACGCCTGAACATTTTGAGAGAGACGAAACACTGTGTGCCAGCAAGAAGTAAAGAAAAAAAAAAAAAAAAAAAAGGCCCAAGCAAGCACAAAGCTATGAAAAAGCGAATGAAAAACTGGAAAGATGAAAGAAAAAAAATAATAAAAAATTCTCCTTTTATGCCCCAAACGATCTATTTCACCTCCTCTTCTTGAAAAATCTGACCATGCAGTGAGAAATATCAGTTTATCGACTCTTCCTGAGAAGAAATGCAGAGAGGCATTCAATATTGAGTTTGTATATATTTATTTATGCTTAATTTAACGGGAATGTGTAAATATGGCGAGCAAGTAGTTTTTGGGTTATTTATCTGTGACTCTATACCTCTGTGAATGGGTGGGGGAATTTAAAACTGAAAAGTATTAAAAAAAAAAAAACAAACAAAAAAGAAAGAAAAAATAAAACCAACAAAAAAAAAACCCCGCTTGACTAGATAGTATCCTATCTGAATCTTTTCTGTTCTTTATAGACAAGCTGTTATGGTAATGGGTAGAAATTGGTTTCTTGTCCAGTGATGACCTGATTTACATAAATAATAAGAATAAGAATAAAAAAAAAAGAGATTGTTGTGTTTTGTTGTATTTTCCTCTTCAGTTTTTTTGAATGTTGGTGCTGCTTCGATTTTGCAGACGGATTTACTTATAACGCCAAGAAGTCTTTATTTTCCCAATCTAGGCTTTGGGGAAATTCAGGACATGTCTCTACATTAAAAAAAGAAAAGACAAAAAAAAAAAAAAAAGACAATAAATATTGCTTCTCAGAAATGTTGGTATTTTATTTCTGTCTGACTCAAAAGTGTCCATATTTTTTCCCACTCTTACCTCTTCATTCTAAGCAGACCTATAATAAACCTCATGTCATGTTAATGTGAGCTTTTGTTTCATTTTCCTTTAACCAGCTGAATTCAGAGTAAATCTTTTTCTTTCTAAAGTATGAGCCATTAAAAGAAAATTTTATGTAAGCCTGCAACTCAGCAAACTTTTTTTTCCCTCCCACCGCTATGCTATTGTAATTGTACATTTCTCTTATACATACCTGGATGTCTGTAAATAGATGAATATTTATATATACTCTTATATAGAGATCGGGAGCGATGTTCGTACTCACAGTGCAGGTTTATTTCCTACCTTTGGGTCTACGCTTGCAGCACCAGCAATTAGCAAAAGGAAATATTCAAACGAAAACTTCTTTCTCCCCCTTCCCTTCCCCTCCGTTCCCAAACCGGCTTTATTTAGGTTTGTAATCGCCGCAGAGCTGAGGGGAGATCCGGATCCCCAGGGCGGACCCGGAGCCACTCCGGAGTGACTCGGGGTTTACCCTGCGGCTGGGGGAAGGAGTAAGGGGAGCAGATTAGGGCCTCAGGATTTTTTAGTTAATTGTTTTTTACTGGTATTATAGAAAACACCTTTTTTTTTTTTTTTTTTCCTTTTTTTTCCTGGAAAGGACTGCCAATTTAACCCTCCGCACAGTCACCCTGAAAACAAACACACACGTGTGCTCCAACGGAGCCCTGAGGGTGGAAAACCGGTTTAAAGCCTCGCTTTTACTGAACTGTTTCAGTTAAATACCCGGTCTGAAGGCTCGTCTGGGTTGGGGATAATCTGTTGGTTTTTAGAGAGAGCGGTCGGTGGTTGGAGAGGGCAGACGGAGAGATGAAGGAGACCTGACAGGCGGTGGATCGGTTTTTGCAACTTACTATTTCTCTCGGAGGGGATGGGGGAACAGCAAAAATTAAATCCATCCCCACCTCCATCTCCCAAACTACCTCCCTTCTCCCTCTNGGCAGGTGGGGGGGGAAGGATGCCGCCGGGCTGGGAGTACCAGCATGGAGCTGATTCCCTAAAGCCAGGCTGCATGCCACGCTTTTTTAGTTTGTTTTGTTTGCTTTTGTTTTAATGGCACGGATGGCATTATTTTTAGTAGAGCACATGTTTTGCATGGAACCTTCCAAAACAGCCCTCGCCGTTCCCAGCGGAGTCTGGGGGAAGGTTGTTTGGAGGGAGAGGAGGGGAGGGGGGGGGATCGGGAAGTTTCTCTGTTATTCAGGAACTGTGGTACAGTTATGGAAAAAGGGAATAAAAATTAAAAAAAAAAAAA
>VWZP01009168.1:1642083-1716338 GCA_013396995.1 Dicaeum eximium
GCCCTGGTCAGTCCCTGTGACCCAGCTGCGGGCAGGTGGGGGGGGAAGGATGCCGCCGGGCTGGGAGTACCAGCATGGAGCTGATTCCCTAAAGCCAGGCTGCATGCCACGCTTTTTTAGTTTGTTTTGTTTGCTTTTGTTTTAATGGCACGGATGGCATTATTTTTAGTAGAGCACATGTTTTGCATGGAACCTTCCAAAACAGCCCTCGCCGTTCCCAGCGGAGTCTGGGGGAAGGTTGTTTGGAGGGAGAGGAGGGGAGGGGGGGGGATCGGGAAGTTTCTCTGTTATTCAGGAACTGTGGTACAGTTATGGAAAAAGGGAATAAAAATTAAAAAAAAAAAAAGAAACCAAAACCCAAACCAAAACAAAAAAAAAAAAAAAACCAAACCAAACAAACAAACAAAAAAACCCCAAAAATACAAACCCAAAAGCTCAAACCAAACCAAAAATAAATGCAGGGGGAAAAGCTCCCCTGTAACTCAGCAGAAGCACCCGCTTGTGGAAACCGAGGGCTCCCTTTAAAACGGGACCCGACGAAACGAGGAAGGGCCCATTCCGAGATTCCCAGGCTCCCGGTGACTGTGTCAAGGTTGTAAATTCAAAGCACATCTCTGTGTCTGTTTATAATAAAGTGCAGTTCGCTGCTTCGGGAGGCAGTGGTGTGTCCTGCCTCCTCCCGGGCCGTGCAGCCAGCTCGGACACTGGAGCACTGGGCTCTGGAAACGTGGTGTCAGGAAAGCAGGAATATTCCTGCTGATCTCCTCTCCCCTACGTTTTCCCAGAGATCTTCAACAAGACAAGATCAGATTGATGTCTCTTTTTCTTTCTCTCTTTCTCTCTTCCCCTCTTTCTTTCTCTCTTTCCCTCTCTTTCTCTCTGTCTTTCTCTCTTTCTCTCTATTCCTACCTATTTACCTACGTCCTGCTCTTCCTCCTCGCATCCTCCCCAGCTCGGGATAAGGCCAGGAGTAGCCGCAGGAACCCCAGCCGTACCCCAGCTCAGCACCACCTCTCCTCCCCACGGCGCTGGGTTCTCATCTGCTTTCCCAGCCGTGACCAGCAGGGATCTTCCCTCCCTCCGCCTCTCCTGCCTTGCCCCGTTCTCTTCCTTTAAACTCCAGGTAGCTCCAGTTTCCATTACAAAACTTCAGCGTGATTTATATAGTTATAAACATCAGTTTTGTCTTTCATCCCTTTGGGGTGAACTCTTTTCTTTCCTTCCTTTGGCTTTTTTCCCTGCTTTTCCCTCCCTACCTGCATGGTATGGCCCACATTTATACGAGACCTCATAAATAACATCTGGTGTCCCCATGATGGAACTAGTCAAATGTCTTAAATAATCCCCAGGACCAATACATTCACCGAATTCCTTCGTTTTCTCTGTCTGTCTCGTAAACAGGCATCCACACATATTTTTCCCCTGTAGCTGGAAGCGTATCTGTGTCTGTGCACAGCTGTACCAGGACTTTGTGTTACATTTCGTGTCACAACTGTGCGCAGCTCCAGAGTCGGTGCCATTACTGGCTTTTAGGAGTTAAGGGAAAAACAAAAATGCGTCTTTGCCTTCGGAATTTAACCCTTGCAGGAGGGTCCAGCCGGTGCAAGGGGCCGGTCCTTCCCGGAGCTCTCCCCTCAGGGCTGGGCTCTGCTGCTTTCCGCACATCCCGGTGTCCCAGCGGAGGAAGGGCAGCCCCGATTACCCCTCCAGCAAAATCCCCTCTCTGCCTACGAACGCTTCCTGGGGCAGGGAAGGATAAATCTCTGGGGGTTTACGAGTTAAGAGTGTCTCTATACTCTCTGCTTTATACGAAGAAGAAAAAACCCCAGAATCTCACGTAACTACGAAATGACCGCAATTACTTGGAGCCTCCTCCAAACAACATTAAAAAAAAAAAAAAAAAAAAAGAAAAGAAAAAACCAAAAGTGTGTGTGTGTTTGCGCATGTATTCCTCACCCGAATTTTCAGAACCTTCTCACCCCCTCTGGCCCCGAATGGGGCAAACGTCTAAAAAAATTCCCCAACCAAAATAACCCTCAAACCACCCAAATCTAACATGTGCAAAGTGATTTTTAATACAAAGGCAAACGCTGGACCTCCACGGTGCCCCGGCGTGGGGAAGTGCTGTGGCGGTCATTATTAGTCCTGTTAAGTACACAGAGAAATCGCATTCATCTCCTGACAGCGTGAGAGGAGGATGCTTTCCCCAGGTCCAGAGGAACACTTCCTTTAAAACAAAAACCTCTGGCTCCTTCCAGGTGTTAAACCAGTGCACGTGGAGATTTACTAAGAGCATTCTCTACAGTTGCAATTATATCCGTAGTTTTACTCGTTTAAAACACCAATGTGAAGGAAATGCGTGTGGGCATTTATTTTCCTGGTAAAAATCCGTCAATGTACCAGGGAAGATTTTTTTGCCTCATGAAATCAGCACCAGCAATAGTTTATCTTCGTGCACAAAGCATCACCTGGCAGGGTTTTTTGCTTCTGTGAATCTCCCAGTAACTCAAAGGAAAGCTGCAGTTTTCTCAAAAAGCTGTGACCAACGATTGGGGTGAGATTAGCCCCGGACATCCCTAAACTCCGCTTTATTTCAGCGCAGAGGGGAACCTGTTTTGGCTGGGAAAAAGGGAGCCTAATTTCAGCTCTGTATAGAAAATCACAGTATAATAACCAGTAATGATGGGCAGAGGGTGGGGGGTGGTGGTGGAAGAACCGTAAACGGGGCTAGAAAACACTTTTTTTGGCTAAATGATTTCCACGCTAACAGTCTGGAGTAAAAAATGCATTTTGAATTGGAGAGCGGGAAGGAACGAGGCGAAACACTTGCAAACGAAAAGTTCTGGATTTTGATATTAAGATGAGAGGGTGAATGTGAGAGGCGGATCCGCTCGAGAAATGAAGTGAACACCGGCTCTAACCTGCCCCGGAGCCGCCTGCTCATCCCTGCCCTCACACAACGCAGCGCAGCCGGATGAATGAAGGCTGAGAGAGGGAAGGAGGCTCTGGTTAAACCCCTCCAATCCTGATTTCGCGGGATCTTGCCATCGCAGCCGGAGCCTCGGGGCTTTTCCTTGCGCCCGGCAGCTGCCGGGGGAGGACGGGGGCGATGGCCGAGGCAGAGCAGAGACCTCCTTCTCCTTACGCTTCGCGGGTTTCTCTAAACTTTAACGTAGAAGTGACACGATCCGAGGGAAAGTAGCTGAGCCCCGACCTGAAAACTTGCATTTGGAAAGAGTTGGGTTTTTCTACTCCCTTCTTTTATTTTAGTTTGTATATATAGTTTTCCCTCACCCTCCTCGCCCTGGCTTAGAAGTTTGGTTTTGTTTGGAAAGTTTGGAAAGAATAACCATTAAAAACAAAAAGAAAAAAAGGGCAAATTGGTTACAGAGTTTCCCGTCTGGATAAAAGGTGATAATTGTAGTGGTTTTCTCGCTGATGTGGAGCAATACCAGCACCCCAAATAAACACCCTGGGCCGGGGTACAGTCCCGCATGTGCGAGTTAAGTAGGGCTTTTCCCCTTCTCCAGCGGTAAAAATCGTGCCTGAGTGTTTGTGTACATACATGTGCTTGTGTTACTGACCCGCGGGAAATATTTCACAGCTACTTATTTCTCCCGATGCAGAAAATGAAGGATGCGTGGTTATTAAAATGAAGGGTTCGTTCAGGGTTGTTTCCTCCTTTCTGCACTGGCTTTTTCCATCTCTCGGTTTCTCTGCCCCATCCCGTGCAGGCAGAGCCTTTCACAGGCTCTTTTATTTGCCCAAAACACCTGACACACGGCTCCGGGAGGCTCTTTCTGCAGTCTGGGCTCCAAGCCCTGCCGGGAGGGATGGCCCCGCTCTGAAACACGCTCGGACAGGGCAGATGGAAAGCGAGAATTAACAGTGATGGGGAAGGGGGGGAATTTGGGTTAACCCCAGTGACATCGGTAATCCTGACTAGGAAATTAATAATAATGATAATGATAATAATAATAATAATGCCATTACAGATATAATAATAAAAAAGTCAGGAGAAGAGGGAGGAAGACCTAAGAGGGAGCTCATCCCTTTCCCAGCCTCATCACCACCTCCTTCAACCCTGCAACCCTCTCCCCTTTTCTAGGGGGATCTGCACAACCCCAAAGCGGCCCCTTCTCCCCTCCATGCAGGGTGATAAGGAGATTGCTCTGCCCGCTCTGCTTCCCCGATTTCCCCCTTTCCCCTCACCCCCTTCCCAACATCCTGTCAAGCAATAGGCTGTAAAATAGTTATCCAGCCCAGCACACAGGCAAGTGCCGTTTGAGAGTAATTTCTGCCCCGAGCACTTGGCCGGGGGCAAAGCAAGCGTGCTCTCTAACTGATCAACCTGGATATTTCATTATTCATTAATTTACTGTTTAACCAAATCCCACTCATTATCAGAGGCAACGCTTGGCAGAGCCCAGCGAACAGTAGCAGTTGGTGTCAGGCGTGGAGAATTGGCCCATTTGATCCTGGGCTGTTTTATTATTCAACACCACTGACTGAGAAAAAGGCCCATGAATAATAAAGAGCCAAAGCGTGTTTGAACTGAGAAGCATGACACAGCCTTACAAAACAGCAGTTAGGAAATTAAAGGCGAGGTGGCCCAGGCTTTGCATTTTTTATTCTCACTGTGGGCGCAGGCATTGGGATTCCACATTTTTGCTGCTCCTGTGTTTATTGTTGTCGCTGTTACTATTTTCCCACAAGCTGTTTGAGAGGTGTGAACCCAAAATGTGGATTGGGATCTTTTTTTTATTGCAAAGTTGCTCTCTCTGCTCCATCCTGATAATAGTTTTTGTTTAAATAATGGCATATGTTGTACTGCATGATTTTCCTCTCTTCCTTTACTCCATAGCAAATGAGCCCACTACAAACATCAGACATGGATCATTTTGGGTGTAAATCCACAAAAACCCTCTCAACAGAAAGTTAACTGAGCACTGGGATGCCAGTGGTGCCACAGAAACTCTGCTGAGATCTCGATGGACCCTCAGGGCTGGGTCTAGTTTTTGAGGATCAAGCCTCCAGAAAAATACTACTCTGAAGGCATTTTTTATATTTTTATGAAAAATCAAAATAGGCAGTGATGAATCATCAGCTGAAAAGCAGAATTCACCTCCTAGAGAGTGAGACCATTTAAATTTTTTTTCATGTTCCTAGCAAATAATTGAATTGTAATCCTTACTGTCACCATAAAGCTTTTCACCCCTCTGAACCCAGATCTTTCCCCCTTGACCTTAACCTTGCCTTAAGTGTGGCAGAATCTCACAGGTGTTATCTCAGTTACATCAGGATTGGATTTTCCAAAATGCTTCCATTTCTGTAGGATGCATGAGAGTGGTGACTATGGAGTGGTGGGACTCAGCACGGCTTTTAAAAAACAGTGTTAAAATAGGGGGTCCTGAAAAAGAATGAGGGGCAAACAGCCAACAGCAGCTTGGAAAAATGTTGATCAAAATACCTCTGACTTATAAAAGTCATACAAGAACATTGCAGCAAGACAACTTATCTGAAGCCACAATTATCACAGGAGTGAACCTGGAGTACTCACAGCAGCCAAACCTGAATCTCACCCTCTTCAAACACAAAAGCTTTGCAAGGCATTTGGTCAAAATATTCTTTCTGTCTTGTCACTGTGATCTCTGCTGATTATGACAATGCTGTGGTGAAATACTTTCTAATTTTTCTATGTTGCATTACAATTTCTGTTATGTCTTTAAAGTTATTAGGTTGTGGCAAAAATCTGGCTTTTTAATCTTTCCATGAGGAGATGGCAGGATGCATTTAGCCCTCCATATCTTTCTAACCTCCTTCTATTGGCTTTGCCAAGATTTATGTCAGGAGCAGTCCTGGTATTTTAGTCCCTGCACAGAATGCTGGGCAGAGCACACGGTGGAGGGTGTGGAATGGGGGTGCCATCCCCGTGACACTGACACAGGTGGGTCCCCCCTCTGTGGTTTGCATCTCTTCAGGCTTGGACAGTCCTGAAGATGTTTGGATGATGAAAAGAGGTTGTTCCCTCTTTTTGTGTCTCTCCCTACCTTCTCTCTCCTCTGCTCCCCTGCCCCTCTGAGACGCACAGAATTGGGATTTCTGACGAGTGGTAGATGTGCAGGGAAAGATAATCATAATGCCAAGTGCAGGTTATCTGCACATGTTATTTCTGATCAGGATCAACAAAGGCCTCCTCAATGATTTAGAGTTACTTGATGCGGATCAATTGTTTATTTAATAAAAAAGTGGCCAATTCAACCCCACACCACATGTCTTGTTTTATTTGTGGCCTGGCTTCCTGCAAAGGCATTTTTGAACAGGCCATGTGTATCCTATTGTGGTGGCAGGCACTTATCCATAGACTCTGTCTTGTTCTGCACGGTTTTTTAGGTTTGGATGGTTTTGGTTTTGTTATTTTTATTTTCTTATTCTTCTTTTTCCTTTCTCCCACCACCTGCCACTACTTCTAGGAGTGAATTTTGTTGGGATCTTGTCCTGATTAATAAAAACTCCAGTCCAAGTCTCTGTCAGAAACATACAATTGGAAATTTGGCTTCTTAGACAGAGTTTTTTGTTATCTTCCTAAATCAAAACCTGCTTTAGAAATTACCTCAGATTCTCAGAGCTTCCTCTTTAGTCTGGTCTAGACTGACTCTGGTTTTTAAATACTGAAAAAATAATGTGATTTCTGTGCATGTGATTGCACGTGGGTTGGTACAGATAAGCCTTCTCTCTTTATGCCTCTAAAGTGTCTGAACACAACATTTTCTTCTATCCTCTTTTCTTACTGATCTTTCATTAATATTCATGGCTGTGGTTTGTGTTCCTGGAATTGAATGCACCTGGTGAAACCAGTCCCAGATTTCTTGTCAACATTTGTGTGGGCTTCACACACCTCTGAGCTGGGTCTTGTCTTCATGAAGCCATGGTAGGCTTAAGGGTGAGGTCATAGAAGCAAGGGGTCATGGAATGGTTTGGGTTGGAAGCAACCTTGAAGATTATTCCTTGTTCCAGCTCCCCTGCTCTGGGTAGGGAATGTTCCACCAGAGCGCGTCACTGGGAGCCCTGTCCAACCTGGTCTTGGACACCTCCGGTCTGTGGTCACTGAAGCAACCCTCTTGCTGAATTTGGGAGAAGAAAGATTTCACCTGCTCATCACCAGCTGCTCAGGGAGGCCGTGCAGCCACACAGAGGGGATTATTTGTATGGACCACCTCAAGTGCCTGCAGACTGCTTGTCCATGTGCCAGGGAACATCAGGGGTTTGCTTTCGTAACATTCCCATGGATGCAACAGGGGATTGAGGAGGTGACTGTATTCCTCCATTAGAAACTCCAGATGAAAGATACAGCCTGAATCTACAGTGCTGGTACTGCCTTTTGTTTCAAGTACACAGCATTTTGCAAATGGTGCCTCGATTTAAAGTCCCGCCAGAAACTAAAATAAAAACCACCACAGCACACATCCTTCAGGAGTATAAAATAAGGATTCAAGGTGATTTTCTGAGGGGGCAACAGTCCACAGAACAACAGCAAGTCTTTCTGCTCCTCAGTAGGAAGTGAGTGCTCTTTGTGCCACTGAAAGGAAAACTAAAGAAAACCCACTCCACTGTCAGAACGAGAGAAGAAACCTGGTGATCCCTTGTGTGATGAGCAGACCTGCATCC
Source organism: Dicaeum eximium (assembly GCA_013396995.1). Lineage (NCBI taxonomy): Eukaryota > Metazoa > Chordata > Aves > Passeriformes > Dicaeidae > Dicaeum > Dicaeum eximium. The sequence continues at coordinate 1,649,752 of VWZP01009168.1, forward strand.
CAGGGAGGGCTGCTGAGCATAAGTGGATGTGAATGCCAGTGGAGGATGAGAGGGGCAGAGCTGCAGCTTTAATCACATCTGATGATAATTGGCCGTGGGGGAGGTGGGCAGTGCTGGTGGTGTAACTGGACAGGGAGTGTGAGGGTGTGATTGTAATTAAGTGTGGGTGTAACACTCTGGACATAACTGGATGTGAGTGCCAGGAGCTGGGCACGTAACCCAATGTGAAAGTGTCTGAGTGAGTTCATGTTAGTGCAGCAGGAGGGTGTGATTGGAGCTGAAGGTCAGAGTGTGTGTGTGCGATGGGGCTGGCGTGTGAGCAGAGGGCTCTCAGGGCCAGGAACAAGGCCTACAAAATTAGTGGATGCAATTAATGAACTCAGTAGTGAACAGTGCTGGGCTAGTCTACAAAACACTGACTTCTTGCTCAAATAAAACACTGCATGTGTTTTTTTTTTCCCCTGCCCATTCTCCCAGTGCATAATTTTTTTTAGTGTATACTTTAACCTGTAAGTTTACTGCAGGAAAATTTGCACAAACAAGGAATTTCCAACGACTGTTAGAGGATATTTGTGTCACAGGTACTTGAAAATACTTTTTTTAAAAAATGTGTAACATGTGTTTCTAAGAGCTGCATTAATCTAATCAAGGCAAAGAGCTAACACATCATAAACTCTATGTAAAATCAAAACTAATTAGCACAGCTTGATTTTCATGTATCAAACACACACAATCAACAGCTCATAGACCTGAGACTGAGATGCCTCCAAGAAATTATTTGGAATGTTAATTCAGATAATGACTAAACTGCAACCTTGAAGACCATGTGTGAATCAAAAAAGAAGGTGCATTAATTCAATCCTTCTTTTCCCCTCCAAACTAGTTGTGCAGCTTCAGTTGTTTGTGTGCCAGAATGATTTAAAGTGATGTTACCAGCAACACACTCTTTGCCTTTTACCAATATACGAAAGTTTCCTATTATTTTCACCTTCCTTTTAACAGCCTCTCATTGAGACAGGCACACACTTCTCTTCTCGTGCCTTAGGGCTTCTTGACACTTCAGAATTTACCAGAATAGCTATTCCAGAATTCTGGAATAAAACCGGCTACATGGGGGCTTTAATTAAGCAACTACTTGGGAACTATTACCCAGAAATAGTAAATTTCCAGGAGTAGAAAACCTTTAGAGAGACAATGTGGCTGAGTGAGAGACATGGCGTGGGGATGAGGAAAAAATGCTGTATTTTCTCAGCTCCACTGGAACAGCTGCGTTAACCCTCATTTTTAATGTTCATAAACAGGGATAGAGAGCCATATTCTGTTTTTTTGGCAAGGACTGAAGTTAATCTCACTAGATTTTACTTGACTATAAGGAGACACCTGTAAATATTGCAAAGGTTCCCTCTACATGAATAGAAAGAACTTCCGTGGGTGCCTTGTCACCCTGACCTGAGTATCTAGATTGGCTGGAAGAGCATAATTTCCACATCTTTGTTTTTCAGTGGACTTTACAGACACCCAGAGGACTCGAAGATGATATTACCAATTGCCTTTTCTGCTTAGTGATGCCCTCAATGAACTAAGAGCCTGTATCGGATAAGTTGCTAAATTAGGCAGAGCTAAGTGGAAAAAAGATGATTTTTGCTGCTTAATTTATGCTGAGAAGAATTTTGAGGTCTTCAGACAAAAAAAAATTGCACTTCCCCAGCAGTCTTGTCACTACTGCAGAATTTTCTCCTTCCTTGTGCTGTGATTTTTTTGTGCAAGGGGATTTAACTTGTTTGACCTAGGAGGATTCAGCTTTTGAGGCCGAATAGGTAAGACACGAGCTCAGGTTTCACAGCATCTTTAGAGTCACACTTTGTTCTGACACTGCTGCAGGTGCTTGGCATTGCTCTGCTGCCCCAGGAGGAGCACACAATGTCTACCAGCAGCAGAGTCTTTGGAGGTGGTCTCCACATTTAGCACTTGCCACTGTTTGTAATACAAAGACAGGTCTAGGGGGCACAGGAGCTGTCCAAAGGGAATTCAGATTCCCCCCTGTTTCCTCCCTCCTGGTTTCACAGTCACTTAATTGCAGCGTAAGGAGGTGAGATTCTTTTTTCCTAAAGTAGCCTGGTGGTTTAAGGGGCTTTATTGGGAGACAGAGGCTGGCAATCTTTCAACTGGAGCAGGACACTAGCCCTAAATCTCCTTTTTTCTGGGAAAAAACAGCTCTTAGCTCAGGTACGCTTTGAATAGAAGTGGTTATGGACTGGAAGTGACACCACCTCTCATCTTTTGGGAGAGATAATGGTTTTAAACCCATTCCCCCTTGTCCTGTCACTGTCTGCCCATGTGGAAAGTCTCTCTCCCTCTCTTATAAGCCCCGTTCAAGCACTGGAAAGCTGCAGAGGTCATCCCAAATTCTTCTCCAGGCTGAACAACCCCAGCTATCCCAGCCTGTCTCCACTGAAGTGCTCCAGCCCTTTGGTATTCCTCTGATTTGTGATTAATGTTCTTCTCTCTTGTAGAAGCAAGCTCTTGGATTGTGTTCCCAGCCTTCTCTGAGGTATGAGAGTCCAAGGACACAGATTCAGGTCTGAGCTGTGGGCGTTGAGTCACCGAGCCTGGTGTCTGCTCCAGCACCCACCTGTCACTGCCACAGCCTTTGGTGACATCAGTGGCCCAAGACTGGGGCCTTCAAGTGTAAATTTTAAGGAATGAATCAGTGCACAGTCCCATAAAGGTTCCTGTTGGAAATGACTTGATTAAAAATAACACACTTAGGAGAGGTGTTTCAGCTCCAGCCAGAGCTCATTAACAGAATCACTCTTGATGTTCTCCTTGGCAAGCCTGGCTTTAGGTCTGCTTCAAACTTGTTTATGAGGTTGTTTGAGGTTTGTGCAGCACACAAGATCTCCAGTTGGAAAAGTGTCACTGCATGAGGCTGTAATCCTTGCTGTGGTCAACGTGTTGAGAGTTTTATATTTCCTGACCGCAGGATCTTTCCATAAAGTGGAGAGGGGGAGGGAGGTTATTGTGATTAGCCAGCTGCTTTATTAAAACTTCTGGAAGCCATGGTGAAGCTTTAATGAGATTATTGTGTCCATAAACTGCAAAGTTTCTTCTGCTCTTTCTTATTATGGGGAAAAGAGAGGAACTGGCCAGGCCTTTCTCAGGCCATGTGAAAGGTTATTAGAGAATATAACTCTGGGTGTGAATGGTGGCAGCAAGAGAGGGAGAGGCTTTCCTGATGCATTCACCAGCTGAAAATTTGTGATCTGTTTTTTCCTTTCCCCACGGTCTCTGGGGGTGTAAAGTGCAGCGGGAGCTTCTGGCAGCCGCACCAGAAATGGGGACTGGAGTCCCTCCTTCCCTCAAGTCTCCCTGGATAACCTGCAGGCTGAAATGTGAGCAAGTTTTCCACAATCTAGGGTTTGAAACTATATATTGCATTTATAGATCTTGTTTTGGCAGGGTCCTGAAGCACCCACACAGCAGTGTGACTTCAGCCTGGTCTGGCTGTGTCCCCAGCCAGGGACACACCAGGCTCCCTTTTCACCTTGTGAGATCGATGCAGGAGCAGTTTTCACATGATAATGACGACAACATTTAGCATTTGTGTAGAGCAACACCTTTTTGGTTTGCTTTTAAACTCAACTCACCCGTTGCTCTGCCAGGTAGCAGAACAACAGGATGCAGTGCACAAGGAAGAGTTGAAGTGTGACCTGGATTTGAGGAAAAGCACCAGTAAGGTCAGCTGGAAGAATTACCTGGCTTTTCTGTCTTGATTCCTCTTTCTTTCTACTAACTTAAAATTAAATGTGAAAAAATTATAGGCTGTTCTAGTAACGTCTGAATCTTCTCACTTTGTTAATGATGCTATCCTAGATCTTAATTTTCCTAATTTTCATTGTTCTACCTTGTTTTTTTAATCAGTTTCATTTTTTATTTGCTTTCACATTCTATTTCTTTTTAAAAAAAGCAGGGTGGCATTTAGCCAACTGTCATTTTGCTTGAAGATTTGGAAAGAACATCAGAAAAGCTTCACAAGAAAGCAGAAATATATGCCAGGTTTTGTCCATTCTGGTGAGCCTTCCTGGACTTCAGAAAAAGAAGAAAAAAAAAAGATTCAAACAGTGGGAACCTCAAATATTTATAACATAAGGAGTTATAAGTCCATCCTCCACAGCAGACAGCTTGGAGCTATCAGACCCCACTTCCTTGGCATCTGGCCCAAATGGCACAATCGAGTCATATCAGTATCCATATGGGGCAGATTATTCTTCATTTGGGTGACTTTGATGCAAAAATAGACAATATCACACCTTCTGGTGTCAGGCTGGAGCAAACAGTGCTTCCATATCCACCTCTTTGCAATCACACCAGTAAATGTATTTTTTTTGGAACAAATCAGGAGGGGAAGTGGTGAGACCCTTCAGTAGATACCCTTTGTGCATCCCAAGTGCTACAGGTCCTAGGAGTTATGCTAATAATTTTAAAACCGTGATTAAACATTTCTAAAAGAAACAAGTGTGTGGTCTGTTTTATAATGAGTGTAATAAAAATTACTGGACCCAATTTATCCTTAATAAATGCAGGGCCAGAGGAGAATCCTATTTAGGTGTTACTGTAGCAAATACTTACTTTTTTTTCTTTTCTTTTTTTTAGGCATCAGCTCAACAATTTCTGTTTATTTGTAACATAAATGAAGGGGAAAGGATGTAGTTAAGTGAATAAGCCATATAAATACAGGCATTATAAAGACACAGGGTTGGCTATTAAAGTACTCAGGGAAGTAGTTATGAAGTCTCATTCAGCTTTTATTTCAATCAGGAGCAAAATTATAATTGATTCAGTAGAAAAAGGGCCTGGCCTTAATTTTTTCAGTGCTGTCCACTGTAAAGTGATTGATTCACATTTGTGGCCTTTTGATGCAACACAGAATATTCCTTAAATTTTCATAGCAAAGCACCCAGTCATGCCATTTGAGATAGGCTAGAAGCAAGGTGACACAGGATCTCCTTCGAGGATGTGATTTTATTAGCCTTGTGTAAATAACTTCCCTTGTAGTACATATATGGGAAAAAAAAAAAAAAAAAGAAGCAAATTTTGGAAGTATCCAAGTCAAATTCTGATGATAACCACACAGGGCCAATTTATTAGTAGGCAGGAACACCATCAGTGTAGACAGGGCTGGAAACAGCCACAGGTAGACCTGCTGCAATTGAGGAAAGCTGATGGGCAGGAGCCCTTTATCCTCCCTGCTCTGACATATTTGACATATTTGTACTGGACATGACCTCCAGCACCTTTGTCCATTTCAGGAATAAACCTACCCAGTCCTACACTATCCAAGAATCTGCAGACTTTCTTATCCAACTACATCCAGAGATCCAGCTTATTTCAAGGGGCCTGGGACATAAAGTGGTTGACTGCCAGCAGTGGTGACATGGCACTTGTACATCAGGGATCTCATCCAGAAACAGTGGTAATTTGGGTTGTTTCTTTCAGCTGGCTTTGGGCTGACACAGAAGGGCAAATTTGCTCATCCTTTGACACTGAACCTCTGTGCAAAGCTGGGATCCATGTACTTGCATGCATGTGATTTAGGAAAATCACTTCAAGACGTTAGCCATGGCATCATGGGACAGTTTGGTTTGGAAGAGACCTGGAGGATCATCTCATTCCAACCCTCCTGCAGGGACACCTCCCACTATCCCAGGTTGCTCCAAACCCTGTCCAACCTGGCCTTGGACACTTCCAGAGATCCAGGGGCAGCCACAGCTTCTCTGGGCACCTTGTGCCAGGGCCTCACCACCCTCACAGAGAAGAATTTCTCACTATATTTTATCTAACCCTGCCCTCTGTCAGCAAGAAGCCATTCCCCCTTGTCCTATCACTCCAGGCCCTCATCCCAAGTCCCTCTCCAGCTCTTTTGGAGCCCCTTTAGGCACTGGAAGGTGCTCTAAGTTCTCCCCAGAGACTTTATAAATGGTCTACAAGAGGTTTGCAGCGGAGCTGTTTGCATGGCATAGAGAATAGGAATCACCCCGTGCTTGTGGCAGCTCTGCTTGTAACCTGCTGTAGACACAGCCAGGCTTTGAGACTGTTCCTCATTCCTGAGCCTGGGAAGTGGTGAGGGGATCTTTTGGAGTGTATGAGATAATCCCTCACCCTTCTGTTTGGCCAAAACTCTATTAATTATAAGGAACCCTGTGATGGTTGTTATACCCAGGGGCAGGGTCTGATCTTAAGGTGAAGGAAAACATACCCAAATTTTCACCTGCAAAAAATGCTGCAGAGCTTAGAATCATAGAATATCCTGAGCTGGAAGGGACTCACAAGGATTATCAAATCCAACTCTTAAGGTTTGCTTATTTAGAGAGTTACCACAGGACATATCTAATGCATAAATGATAAGTATATCATGAAGATGGAAAAGTTCTGCCCCCATCCCCTCCTCACCATGGCCTCCAGTGTTCACCTGTAAAACACTTGGGCAGTCTGTGTCCTACAAACACCAGTAGAATGTGGCAGAGCAGCAAATTTGTGGGTTGGAAACCTTCAAGAATAAGACAAGAGGCAGGAATAACCTTGAATCACCAAGTCCAATCTGCAGGGGGGGGAGTGAGTGGTCCGAGGGGTTTTCAAAGGAATTTTCCCAGCAGGAGCTGCAGATACCCAGAGCTCCATCTTCACCTCGCTGTATTCTGGGCCCACACGACACTGGGGGTTCTCGTTATTGCAGATTCTGAGGGTCAGGTGATGTTAAAGAAAAGGCTTTCCCCCCGCCCCCCCTTGCAATTATCAGGCCTCCAGGGAAGTTCTGCATGTGGACACCAATTCCCTGCCAAAGCCAATTATATTCTCTCCAAATTCTCAGTGCATTTTTGGTGGGCAAATAAAGCCCGTGCCTCAGATTGCCCATAACATTTCATTGTTTTATTAAATCACCATGGCAGCAGTGTTTGTCTCACAACAGAAAACTTCTCCACAAGGAAAAGGTGTTTGGATCAACGTGCCCAGGGTGTGTGTACCCTCCAGGCAAAGGATTCATTGGTCACTCTGTGGGACTGCCTGGGTTTGTCCAGGACTGTAGATCTGCATATTATACATGTTAAAGCCCAAAAGCTCCATCCTTTCCTCCATTTCTAACAGCACAGGATTATTCCACAAGTTTCTATTTTTGCTAATTGGCTGCAGCTCTGTAATTATGAGATAACTGCTCCAAATGAAATATTTGGGATTGGGTTTGAAATATTGTCTCTTCCTGCCTGCCTGAGGGATTTATGCAAATGCAAAAAAAAAAAAATCTACCCTAAGTCAAAAGATTCTGTGGTCTTATCCACCTCTTCCAGGACTTTATGAGCAGGAAGGAAGGTTAGGGCAGTTTTTCATTTCCTATGTGAATGTCAGAACTTAGAACAATAATGGGGTCTGGAATTGCTCTTAATAAAAAGTATGTTGGGATTATCAGTAGAATGGAAGGGAAATGCACCAGGTGAGATAGGAGATATAAAAATAATTTTCCTGTTATAAAGTAGCTTTCTCCTTTTAAATGGCATGAAGGGCTAATCTGTTTAGTATCCAAGCAAGTTATTTATCTGGTAATTTATTTTCCTGCCAAAAAAAAAGTCCAGCTGATATTATTAGGATATAAAGAGAATGTATATGCATTGTCTTTTTTTTTTTTTTGTTTTTTTTTTTTTTTTTTTTTTTTTTTTGTCTTTGTGGTTTTTTGTTTTTGTCTTTGTGTACGATTTGTTGTTGTTTTGGTTTTGTTTGTTTGTCTTTCTGGCTTCAAATGATGATAAAAGCTGATTATTTAAACTGTGCATCCAACAGCCACTGTCCATAGGTCAGAAGCACAACCTATAGATTAGAACATTTATAAGACTCAACAGACAAGAAGTTAATTTTAAGTGTGAACTTTAAAGGCTTCAGCTGGCTTTAGTTTGGAAGAAGAGATGAGAAAGGTTCAAAATTTTACATGATTTAAGTATCCCAGAACAACCCAACTAGAGCACCTGGGGGAAGATGGTTTAAAAATAACCCTCAAGCATATAAAATGAATAATAATTTGGTAAGGCTTTTAATTCCCAGCAGTTTGCCCTGGTCTGAGCAACCCGCACAAGTGGAAACTGTCACTGCCCATGGCAGGGGATTTGGAACTGGATGAGCTCTAATTTCCCTTCCAACTAAAACCATTCCATGATTCCATGATTAGCTAATACAAAAAGTATTCCATGCCTGGAATTCAGTGCAGAAATTTGGAGACTTTGTCAGATGATTACCCTGTTCATATGTAATCAAATGCCATAAAATGCAAGCATGTTGCATTGCACATGCAGATACAGTTAGTTCAGCTCTGTGGTGTGTATATGCAGACACATGCACATATATGTGAGTTTAAACAGGGGAAGAGGAGAATGACAGTGAATTATTGTTGGAGAAAAAGAGACACACTTGAAAGCAAAACTTGCTTCTGGGAAGCACAATTATGAAAAAGCAGTATTTGTTTCTCCAACAACACTCATGATGAGATTTTTAAAGGAATCCTGAATATCTGGGGCTGAGATGAGCCTCATGGAATGTCACATGTCTAGACGGCAGGTTCCAAATCCAAGCTGATTGTCCAAGCTGCTGATCATCTCTCAGCAGTCAATGGAAGCAGACAGGATTCTCCAGAGAGCAGCTCAGCTCACCTCACCTCACTTCCATTCCACTTGGAATGGATTAGGCCATTTCTAGAGGTTTGTGTCTGTCTCCACTGGCTGGAAGAGGAACTGGTTAAACAGTGTAGATGAATGTCTGACTTTCTGATGGTTAAAGCTGGGTGAGGTGAATTCACTCTTGCTCCAATCCGAATACATTTCTGCAGCGTTTGAGACCCATTACTTTAGGTTGCCAATCTAAATATTAAAAAGCCCCACGCTTTGGTACACCTGAAGTTTTTAAGCATTATTTTTGTTGCTACAGTGTCCTGCATCATCTGTCCCTTTGCTGCCACTATTAGGCAAAATCTTGGAGCACAAGGCCACATTCCCATCACTTGGATAACACCTAAATCCTATTGCCTGTATTTTGGCACTGCCAGGTGGAGCCAAGCATGCAAATACATGAAGTGTCACTCAGAGATAAAGGGAAGTGGGTTTCAGTTTGAGGTAAAGGCACTTCAGTGTTGTTCCCAGCATACAGGTGCCTGTGGCTCTCCAAGTATTAAATATCCTGCTGTGGGAAGTAGCCAACACTGTCACTGTTGGGTGGTGGGTGGTAAGAGGGTGCCAGCTCCCACTTATATCTAATTTTAATCAGAAACCCCAAAAGTTCAAGTTGAGAGGTTAAATGTAGGTTATTTTGTCCCACCCCTGACCCTGCTGTAGCCAAGTTTATGAAGATCCTCCCACCTGCCCACGTCTCATTTACCCCTAAATTGTACCTGGGGCTGTGTGTCCCTGCTGAGTCAGCTGCTGTTGTGCCTGATCCATGGTGTCAGGTGTCCAAGCCAGGCTTGAACAGGCTGTTCCTAACTCTGCCAGAGTGAGTTCAGCTAAAACATCGTGGCCCTGAAGAACACATGGTTTGCCTTGCCCAGAAGGCATCTTCCACATCAAAATCTATTCTATAGCAGGAGATTTGGGGCAAAGAAGGAAAATAAAGGAAATAGGGACTTACCCTTCATTCCTAACACGAGGCACAGGCTGTTCTGCAGGGAGGAATGCAAATTTTATGGGACCAGGGGAAAAAGAGGCAAAATTGCTTTGCAGCTGGCTTGTGTGCTGGGATGGAAGGCTCCTGCTCCTGTCATCATGTATACACTGTTAACTGAAAAGTCACAGAGTACAACATGCACAAAGCCTCTGGAGAGCTCTTGTCAGTCCTGATGGTGCCAGCTGACTCATCAGGGAGCTGAAATGTCATCATTTGGGTTACTCCATCAAGTGAGTACCTGCTGCTTTCTGTGCTGCCTCTTTTGGGTGTTTGCAATAAATGAACTGGGTAATATTCTAAGATGTCACTCCAAGTACAGAGGAGAACAGGATCCATCAACCCTTTACATACCTTGAGCTAAGTGCTTCACCATTTTTAATAACAGAATAATTCAAAAAGATCCACCTAAACTTTATTTATTCACATTCGGAAGTAGCTAAACGAAAATCAGAAATATGGCATTGGTATGACATCAATGCAAGCAAGGTGAGAAAGAATCACAAAATCTGATTTTAAGCTCCACTAAGCCTTTATGATAATTCCCATGCAAATCATCCAGGATACCTTGCTTCTATTGGGTATTTGCTGAAGCTGTAACATTCTGCAGTGTGCTCCTCCCAGGCCCTGGATTTTTCTGGCTGTGCACACACGCTCACTGTTAATGAAAGCAAATGGCTACAGGGGATTCCAGGTCTTAAATTTAATAATGGGTAAGAGTTGAAGTAAACAGTGACTTTGCACTGGTGCAAAGGCTCTGGCATGGACATGAGCTGAGCTCAGCAAAGACTTGAGCATTATCTGGTCAGTGCCTGTATAGGCAGAGAAGGGAAAACACATTTTCTCCTCTCCCTCTTCTTTTCCTCCCCTCAACCTCACCCTTACTGCACCTGTGAAGTCCCAGACTGCTTTTCCCCCTTGTTTTATCTTTCTTCCCTTTTCAACTCTCCAGCTGCTGCTGAAAAGGGAATTTCCAAAGCATCCAGGATCCCAAGAGCAGCGTGCTAGGAATAAATAGCACAAAGGCAAGTCATTCCATGGCAAACACCACTCAGTAGGAAGCAGGAAAGCTGAAGCAGTAAGTGTGCCAGTAATTCTAATCAATATGCCCTCTTTGCATGTCAGGCTACAAATGCAGAACAAAGTTGGTTAAAATGCACGTCCTGGGACATTTTAACATCTGGAACTTTTTATGTATTCATGAAGATTGCGAGTCAGATTCAAAAAGCTGTTTAAACAAGTGTGTTGATACACATAAGGTTTACTGTATATATAGAAAAAAAGCAGCATTGTTAACATGTTTTTTTGTATCCCTGCCAACCTTTTGCCAACTGGGGATGGAGTGTAGGTTGTTGGCATGGATTCTTAAATCTCTCATTGGAATGGAAACTTCCCAGTGCTGGTTCAAAGGTTAGCTGGTTGTTTGATTTAACCCAAACAGCCTTAGAATTCAGGATTTATTTTTTCATCAAAACGAGCGTTTATGTTGGTAATTCTCACATTTGATTTTGGTTGTTACTGGAGATGTTTATTTGGGCTTGAAACAAGTGGTCTGGTTGACTTGGTACTGAAAGAGCCTGATTTAATTTGGGTAAGACTTGCATTATAGCAGTAGCTGATTGTTTTTGAAGGGATTAAGCTCTCTTCATGCTGGTTGTGTACAGATTAGGCTCCTAGTCCCATTTAATCAAGCAACCTGCTTTAGGATGGAGTGAATCACTGTCTGGAGGTTCTTACTTCTTTGGTATTGAATCTATACACAGAAACTGGAAGACTGGCCTGGTCCAAGTGCATTGACTTCAGTGTCATGTTTAATAGGTATTACTGAGAGGAGCTTCACGTGTCCCTCAGAGGTAGAAACAAATTGTTTCAAATCTGTCAAGAAATCTCCAATTGTTTAAGAAAGAAAACTTGTTTCCAAATCCTTTTTGGCTTCAGCATATGGGACTGAAGTATCTATTTATTTTAAAACAATGTGCTTGGTGGAGTGTGGAGCTACTCCTCTTTTCATGAACCCTTCCACCAGCAGTTTAAGATTTTCACAGGTAACTGGTCAAAAGGGCTGAGATGAAAAACTGAGCCCTGTGGTGCACTATGGAAGTGTCCTCCTGGGAGCAAAGTAGGAGGCAAAAGGATTTCCTTTTTCCCCCCATTTCTTCACCGACCATAAGGTACTTCTTACTTTAGGGAACCCACCAGGTAGTTTTCTATCCAAGAGAATGGGTTTGATCTATAATTAATTAATCAATCAATTGCTATAAAGCACTCGGAGATTTTGCAAGAATTCAAGGCAAAAATACTGATACTTAGGTATATGGCAACCATAAAGATAATGCACATGTAGAAAGAAATAACATTTTATGAATGTGTTTACAGTATCCTCACTTAATACCCGTTTGGTTTGATCACTCTTAAAAAACCCCTTGAGTCAAAATGTTATGTTGTGTTAGCTCCCTGTAGGCCCATAAAACTTTCAATATTACGCATTCATTCTTAAATTTTTTTTTCTTAAAAAAAATAGTTTTCCATGAACAAGTATCTTATTGTAAATATCCTGTCAGAAGATGCTTGCAGCCAGGTTTCTGGTTAGAGTTAAGGTGTTAAATTATGCCTCAGTGCTTTTTTCAGATGGAATTTAGGTGTTTATAGTTTCAAAGTCTAACTTTAAGGAGGTTGTTATGGATTCCCTTAGTATGCAGTGGGGAAAGACAGGTAATTCTGAGATCAATAGACCTAAAATATGCATTTAACATAGCTGAGATGAAAGACTTGCTGAAAGAGTATATTTTTCCTAGTTGGGAAACTTATAATTTTAATTGCAAGTAACCACTATACCTTTAGGTATGTTAGCATGACTAAAGTCATCAAGACTTTAAACACACTCACATAAGATGAATCCCACCTATGGCTTCCATTTTTTAAAGTGAGACAATACAATGAATTTCTCTATCTGACCATGTTTGAGTCACAATAATCACTTAAGTCTTCTCACCACAGAAGCTGAACAATCTTCAGTGTAGTTAACTTCACAACTGGATGCCAATAAGTCAATTAAGTTCCATGGAAATAAAAATGTAGTAAGAATTTTTGACCTAACATCCAATTTGATACCACAAAGAGAGACAATGATCCAGGAGAGGGATGGATCTGTTCTTAACTTGAGACACATTCCCATCCCTGAGGGTGTTCAAGGCCAGGTTGGATGAGGCTTTGAGTTTGAAGGGAGCTTAAAGATCATCTTGTTTCAAGCCCTGATGTGGGCAGGGCACCTTCACTAGGCTGGGTTTAACTTATCTTCAGCTGGGCAGTTAAAATCAAGGTACACTGATGACTTGGGTTAGTGACTCACGTGTTGGTCCTCATCCCTTTGAGATGCTCCAGGATATTTCCAATGACTATGGAGCTGTTGCATGTGCCACAAAAGATATTTTAAACAGTGCTTTTTTGGAGTGGAAGCTGCATACACCTGTTTCTTGAAGTCTTGGGCTTGAACTGTGAAAAAAACGTTGAAATTTCTGCGAGCAGATCATCTCTTCAGAGATTTCTTCAACATCTGCTTCTCATCCCATCACAAATTCTGCCCATCTTTGGGCTGCTTTGGCATTTCCACTTCCAGTCTCAGCTTGCAACCAGCAGTAAAAGAACAGAGGAACTTGATGGAGTCTGGTTTGAGTTTAGGTGTAAAAATGACGGAGGCTCATCTGCTTTCTATCGTGTCTGAATTGCTGGCTGGTCCTTCTCAGTCAAGATGTTCAAGTGAGGATTATTACATTTTTAAAGAGATTGTGTAGGGGCCTAGAATAGGGGCTGGGTTAAAAGAACCAGAATATCCTTCTCTCTGTGTCTCCTCTATAAATCTCTCATTATCAGAATAATGTCTTGTTTGTGGTCTTGGATGGCTCTGCCTTGAATGAGTCATATTGCTATGGATACAGATGATTCATATCACTTCTTGTACAGCCCAGGCTCGATCTGCAGAAAAGCTTAGCAATAGAAAAGCCATAGCAAACAGGCTCTGCACATGCTCCAAGTTTCTGATAATCAGCCTTTATTTAATTAAGCTTCATATCTTTCTCATGAGGTAATAATTATTACTTTACAAGTTGTACTTGATAATAAAAAAGAAAAAAACCCATGGATGAAAGATGGATGAAAGTGATGGGAGGTGTTATTGGAAAGATCTGGATTCAGAAGTGTCTCCCTTACTATTTCTCCTAAACAGAAAAAGCCTAATGCAAGTTGTAGATAAAAATTCAACACAGTCAAGTGTCTGTCTGCTCTCAGACTGCATGGCCATGGCTTCTTAGGCTGCTTCCTTCAAAGGAGAATAATCCCTCTCTTCCTCTGCCAGTGAACACGACTGTCCAGCACTTAAAGTGGGAGGAAAGGGAAGTTTTTCAGTTTAGACTTTGTGGTTTCTGCACTCTTGCAGCACACAGCTAAGATCAGATATGGTTTCTGCATGTGGAGGAGCTACCAATGGTGCAACTTAACAGGATTCAGCCTCCAAAAGCTGTAAATATGTTTGGAGTGAAAGAAGTTGTGAATGAAACCCAGATGAGGGAATGTGTAGTTAAGGAGTGATTTGGGACAGTTTGCCAATTGTGACCCTCCTTGGTTCTCCTTCAGCAATGTGATCTCCACAGCTGAACCTGGCAAGTAAAGATGTGTGCTCCCTTGATCTTTTTGTCCTTCACTCTGCACCTGAAATCAAACAATGAAAACAGTTTTACCTTAAAAACCACCAAACAACAAATAAAACAAAGAACTAATTATTGGTGTTAATTGTATCCCTTTTGTAAAACCTCTCAAAATCATAAGCACCCGTGAAAGTCCTGCACCTTCCCCATTAGAAAATAATGTATTTTTGTTTTCTTCTCCAACTGTTTATTTTACATCATTAAAACAAAGATAAATTAGCCTGCAGAGTCTAACAGCATTGGATTTCTTAACAATTGCTCTGATGTACCTGCAGACATGATCCAATATTAGATTTCACACTTTTCATTATGACACCTTAAAGATCAAAGTAGAGAAGAAATAATTTTAAAATAAGAACATAAATAAGATCCCTAAGTGATGTTTGATAATATCACAGAAAGAGAAAAGAGCTTACTGAAAACCAAGCTGCCCTGTCTATTCAGACACTCAAGCTGGTTTGCACCTATGGTTTTTTTCCTGAAAGAACTTCGAAAAGCTGCCTAATCTTCCCATGCCAGTACTTCCATATCTGTCTGAGTTGGGAATAAATGCATGATGAGATGACAAATCAGATCATTTCTATCAAATATAACAATGCTAACCAAGTAAAGAAAAAAAAATTTGCTAAAAGATCGGACGTAAGAACTCACACACCCTTATTTCACATGGGGCTTCTGTTCTGAAATGCTACATTTAATGCAGTGCCACTATTAGCTCAAAGAAACAGAATTGTTTAGGTTGGAAAAGACTTCTAAGGTCATTGAGTCCTAGCCTTCCCCCAGCACTGCCAAACTCGCCCCAGGTTCCCAAGTGCCACATCTACACAACTTAAAGGGCTTAAAGTCCTTTCAGGGGTGGTGACTGCACCACTGCCCTGGACAGCCTGTTCTAGACCTGTCCTAGACCTTGAATAGTTTTCCTACTGCTGTTGCCTTTAGGTGGGAACCATTCAGAGACAGTGACCTCAGGTAGAACCCCGAACTGAGAAGGCAGCTGATCCTATCAAACTGGATATACATATAAACAGGAAATCGGTGCTTGGTTGGGGGATCATTGAGATTCATTTTTCTGTAGAGCTGTGACCACCTGACTGATCACATGGACTAAATTGGCTTTCCCAATGCAGTCCCTTGCTTTCCAACAGGCACATCACAGACACAGACACTGGACTCCACCACATTGTAAATATAGAGTCATACTGATTCCAGTGAAATAGATGCAAAGCCCTTTTTCTTCTAGCTGTAGGTTCACAGAAACATCTCAGAAGGAGCTGGCAGACCGGAAATTTGCAGAGATATTGTGTCTGTTTGCATGGATAAGCAGAGATTAATTTTCCAGGTCACCATCCTTTTGCAAAATGTACAATTCATATTGAAAAGAAACAAAACAAAACAACCCCCAAAAATTACAAACCTAAAACTTCAGTGAATCTTGAAACAAAACCTCATCGTTTTGTCAAGAAAAGCAAGTCCTAATATCAAGCTACAAGTTAAATATCTAGAGAGAGATACAGCTATAATTAATTCAGTGCTAATGAGGCAATCAATGCATTGACACTTTCTGATTAGACAAGGATGGTTACTGGATCACCATTTATCTCCCAGTTCCCCAGTAGTCAATGCCTTTAATGAAAAGTCTTCTTTGACTCTTTCCCACTTGATGTTTCAGCTTGTTTGAACTATTAGCTCCAGTTTTGTCAGGCTGGAATGTTAGGGAACAGGCTGCTAGGATACTGCAAGATTCATGGGTTTTGGATATTACACCACAGTAAAGCAGCTGGAGGGGAGGGGAGAACCGGTATGGTGAGTAATGGCAAATGCATCCATCACAACAAAGAAACTTCTATCATCCCCACTGGCAAAACTGTGAGTTACTGAACTATCAAGGATCTGAGGCTGAGGTTTTTGAATGATAGCTATATATACTTTCCCCTTAGAGGAGTGATCTTGGTTTGGACTGATGATGTTTGTTGCTATCAATGATGACAATGAACATCTGTGCTCGGTGGTAGCTGCTTGTAATTTCCTTGCCAAACACATCCACTCACAGGACAAATAGATGCATTTTGAAATTAGCAATAAATAAGACCAAAAACCCATGCAAGATGTGGCACTGACCAGCAATCTTTGAAGGAATTGTTTTTTTTTCTACTGACCTAGTGGCATCACTGAGTCTATTTATACCATCTCCTACATTTTATTTTAAATCTTTTTAGCAGTGAGGTACAATATTCCCATGGGGCAAAAGAACTACCAAGCTGTTAGCTCAGTTTGTCACAGAATAGTTGCCTTTCTTCAAAATCTATCAGTGCTTGTACAAAAAGCACCAGGAAAGAAATTGTGGGACAGTTGATGTTAATGGTAAAAGTCTCTTTGACTTCAAAAAAGACAAGAGTTCACTCATTGAGCAGAGCTCTGAGGCTGTCTCCAATTTTGGTTATGCATTTGTGAATGGTTTTTGCAATAGAGAATAGAATTGAAGCACCTAAACCCAGTCAATTTAAGCTTAATTACCTTAGGGTGGAGTATGAGTTGAAATTTTGAACTGGCTTTGGTTCCCAACCCTTCATCTTGGTTTAATAATTTTGTTTTCATCATTACATTGCTTAATGGGTCTGGAGAAGGTTATCATAAATGATCATGTTACATAACTTTCAGATGTGTGTGTAAAGTCAGACTGGATAATTGTAAGGATTTTTTATTGTCTTAGCCACCTCTTTGTTTAAAGCTGTAATTCACAACCATCCTCCTTTTTTTTTTTTTTCTTCCTGTCCCAGTTTCTTAAATGTGAACTAAAAAGTCTTCAGAATGAGGGAAAGACAGAAACATGACAGAAACATAAGGCAAGCAGCAGCGAGCACATCTCAGAACCCAGAAAAAAAAATTTAAGGAGGATGTACACCAAAGAGAGTGCCCAGAGACTATTTCATGCTTCAACACTGGTGTCAAGGGAGCAGTTAAAACATACCACCCAAAGTGGAGCCATAATTATTCTCATAATTATGAGAAGTGAACTAATAAGTAAGTATATAAAAACAAAGACTGGGAAGAGGCAGTCCAAATAAACTAGGGAATGAGGCCACTGAAAGCATCGAGGTTAAACTCAAAGATGGAAATGGCCCAGGTCCCTAGGAAGTGATGTAACTCTGTGAGGGACAGCTGGCCTTTTGTTCCCACCACTCATGACCCTTAAAATCTTTTCCCTCTGGGCTTTTGCAGTGAGAAGAGTCTTCAAGTCTTAAATACCTGAATCAAGTTTGTATTTAAAACACCATAAGATTATATCATGGGTTTGAAGTAGCCACAGTCTGTATCCAACACGAGCATCCAGTGATGCAGGGGAAGGATGGCTGCCCCCAAGGGGGGTCAAAATTGATGCCTAGAATTATTTAGATTTTGTGCACCTTTGGTTCTGGACTTTGTTCTCCACTAGTTTCAGATGTACAAGAGGAATAGGAATATATTTAGGTATTGTTTTGTGTGGGAATAAGCAAGAGAAAGAGATGGACATGTTCAAATAGCCATTGTGGGTCTCTAATCTGTCTGTGAGATCATATCAACTTAAAATAGTGATGGGTTGATTTAGATTGTTAGTAGGCCTGAAGGATCAAGCCCTACTCATAGTGTAGTAAAAGGAGTGAAATTTTTACAGTGTTGAATTTCTCCTCCACTGCAAGTTTAATCTTACCAACTGCATCAGGAGCTTGTGTCTCTTCATTGCCATCTTCTTTAGGTGGTAGAGAGAGTGGAGAACTAAGGAATTCTAGTGTGGGATTCCCTTTCTGAATAATATATATAAATTTATTCTAGGTTACTAAATCCTGAAACAACTTTACTGAGTCATCTGAGTCCATGATGCTGCTGATTTGTTGGCTACATCCCAGCCAGGTTATTAGATACTGAGCAACCTGCTCTAGTGGGAGGTGTCCCTGTCCATGGCAGGGGGAGTGGAACTGGATGGTCTTTAAGGTCCCTTTAAGGTCCCTCCCCACCCCAGCCAGGCTGTGATCCTACAATGTGGCACAGGACATATAAGAGACCTGGACTCTTTTGATTAAATATCCTACTTTATCACAAGTGGCACTAGACACCTGTGGCTGAACACTTGAATCCAACTCTTAGTTAACACAGTCAGTGGAGCTTGGAGAACAATTCATCTTCTTTTAAGGCAGATATCTAAGCAACATCTATTCTAGGAAATAAAACACTGTCAGGACCTCAGGGTGGAAATGGTTTTGGCTGAATTAACATAGAAATCTTCCAAACAGAAGGTTTGAATCTGCCCATCTAATTTTGGAGGCTGGGAGAGTTTAAATCATACTCTGGCTAAACTGTATCTGCTGGCAAAATCACCCTGGCATGACTTTACTGACTGTACTGTTTATATCTGCACTGATGATAGAAGCAGAAATAACTCTTGCCTGCTTAGATCCTGCTTGTAGACATCAAAGTTGAGTCTCTTAATCTTGAAGTGCATCCCAGCTGTGGAGAAGGATGGGGGAAGCCTGGAGCCCAGGGTGTCAGGCACCTCTGTGGGGATGGGAATGTGAGCCCATGAGCTGGAGTCAGGGTCAGGATCAGGTCCAGTGAATGTAACCAGGATTGGATAAACCAGGCAGGGACAAGCTCAGGTCTGCAAGTGCTTCAGCTCCTGTCAAGGGTAAAAGAGCACTTTTATTGACCTGTTCAGTCTGGCAGATGATTGAATAAGATATTTGTTTGTCAGAGCTGTGGTCTCACAGTTGCTCTTAACTGACTAAACTGCTTTCTGCATCTCAGTATGAAGAACATCCAGCTGAAGCCACACATCTCCCACCTCTCTTTCATGCTGTTTGGTTGGTTGGGTTTGTGTTCTTTTGTTGTGATTATTATGTTTCACTGAAAAATCATCTGAATTATTTGCCTGAACTTTCATTGTTTCCCTCTCTTCATCCTCTTTAGCAAGATTGGTTTGGAGATCCAGCTCAGGGTGAGGTTCCATGGCTTGGGGATCCAGCTCAGGGTGAGGTTCCATGGCTTGGGGATCCAGCTCAGGGTGAGGTTCCATGGCTTGGGGATCCAGCTCAGGGTGGAATTCCATAGGTTGGGGATCCAGCTCAGGGTGGAATTCCATGGCCTCAGATGATAACAGCAAGGGAAAGGACAGAAGAGCCTTGGGTGACACAGCCAATATTTATGGGCAATTGTGCCTGGAGTGGCTCAAAGCAATGCTGAGCCCCAGAGTGTGGATGCAGGATGCTCACTGTGGTGGAATACAGCTGAGTCTCTGAGTATTCAGTACGGCTTTTATTATTGCTGGTATTAAGGAATTATTCAGGGAAGATAAGAAAAAGGAGGAAATAAAACCTAAAATAATTCCTCCAAAGCCAGTGTACATTTCCTTGGCAACAGTGAGGAAAATAAAAGAAGTTTAATCATATAATTTAAGCTCTGTTAATGGGAATAGCCTCTTCTTGTAATTATCTCAGCAATACATTCTGTCTCTTTTTGCTTTTTCTATTTACCCATTACCTTTTAACGTTAAATGGCATCAGCAATAAACAGGAGAAAAATTGAGGTATTTTCTATCTGCAGTCACTAGTTGAGCAGAAGTGCAAATAAGCAGCTCACTTTGGATTTTGAAGCTGGGATGTAATTGAATTTCAGACTTCAAATCTGCATCTGAATTTCAGTGGTAGGTCTAAGACAGGGTTTGACTCTAGCTGGTGTCAGAACTTTTAGTTTAGACCCTATGAAGAGACAATGGAAAGTATCAACTCCAAAACTCCTACCCAGTGATAATTAATGCTTAAGGCATGCTAATAACCTGCTGTCAAGATTACAAAATAAATTGAATAGTTATTCAGTTTGTGCTGAAAAAAAGAAGTTTTGGTCTCTTTTCTGAGCACTAATCTGGATTGGGTGGGACAGAAAGACCATGCACTGCTGTGGTTGGGATCCCATGCCCATGGATCCATCCATTCATTTCACTGCCACTGCTCTTGATTTACATTGGCAGCAAATGTTTTTCCACATCACTAAGAGATACACTTCTGTTTAAGACAGATTTATTTCATGGGAAAGGGAAATTGAGTCCTCCTATGAATACTATATATATTTAAAAAAAAAAAAGGCTTTACTTCCTTTCTCTTCTACCCCCTGCCCCCTCTCCTTTTTTGTAATGCTGAAGGTAATGAAGCAAAATTTGTTGCTACAGATCTAAACATGACAATTCGGCAATTTTTATTTCCTTAGTTCAGCTGAATTTGTTATTCTCGTACAGCTCTGTAATTGCCTTTTTTTTTTCCCCAGCAATTGAGTTCACACAGGTAGAAGAAAGACTGCTTTAGATCTGAACTTGATGCTGGAGGTCGTTGGGAAGATTATGTAATACAACTCAAAAAAGCTTTACAAACTGTTCAAATAACAGAACATTTCTAGTACAGTGCAGGAACATAAAAGTGAAACCAAACAAACCCAAACCATTTTGCAATTACTGACAAAATCGTGCACTGGCAGAAAATGTGAAAGCATAACAGGAGTGGAGAAGTTTTTTTTTTCCCTCTCTTTTTTTTTTTGTCCTTTTTCCCCCTTCCTTTTTTCTTTCCCTTGCTACAAATAAAGCAAATGCATCTCAGTTCTTGAAACAACCTGCATGCACATCCACTTCCCCTGCCTCACCGCTTTCCTTTGTATTCCTAGCACCAGGAAAAGATAAAATAACATTAGCTCCACGAGTAAATTAAATGATGGATGTTACAGCTCCCTTTTTTCCAAATCTAACTCTTTAAGCCTTAGTTTAGAAGCTTAAATGTGGAATGAGAGACTATGTCCTGTTTCTCCCTGCTGGGTTCATTTAGGATAAAACCCAGGCTGTCCTGCATTTTAGTTGGAGACTTGCACACAGTGGGGGTGATTGGACTTTCTCTGCCCAAGGCACAACATATGCTACTTCCCATCACTTTAATAGGCATTAGTTCCGCAGACAGCACTGGTCAAATGTACATTATTCACAATCACTTTAATGCAAATATGCAAGGATGAGAGAGAAAATATGTCACAAAGAAAGAATCGGCCATTTCCATTCTTTTTTTGATTTTTCTTTTTCTATCACAGCATCTCTTCTTTCAACACACCTGTCTGTCTATATAGACCTGCAATCAGTGTATTTTTTTTTTAGGGGGATTTTGTTTATTTTTTATGGAAGGTCTCAACATTGTTGGTTGAAAGTGTTTAGATGTAAAATAGCAATGCTACACTTTTACTAAAGGTGCTGTCTATTGTTATTCTTAGCACCCACAGGACAAAGTCTTCTTTTCATTGTCAGCCTCCTCTGTTTAGGAAGGTTTATTCTAATAATTATTTTTATTATTTTTGGTCTGCTGAATCCTTTTGTGCACCAAAAGAATGACCTGTGTCTGTAACAAACAAAGCTTCCTAATTAAATTATTATCACCAGAAATACATTCATATACTTCTGTTTAGATGAGAAAGAGTTCCATGGTTTTTTTTGCATTTACAACATGATTTCTTCACATTTATATTTTAGCTGTGTAAATAACATTTAGGGCTCTGCACTCTGTCACTGTGTTATAAATCCTATTGTGGTACTGTGCTAAAAGGGAGACTACAAAGATTTCTCAGTATCTACCTGTCTGTTTGCTTGCCCATCTTTATTTCCTTATGATGGGTCCTGAACAGCAATGCTTCATCTGTGAGGATCTCAGAAACCCCGAAAAATATGAGTACAATTCAGCAGCTTATTCAGAATATGACATTGCAAGTCATAACATGTAAGAATTTACCAGCTTTTATTTTTATTCTCTTTTTTTTTCCCTCTCACTTCCTTGCCAAGTGCAACACTTCACTCTCACCCTGCCCATCCATTCCTGCAGGTGTCAAAGTTTTTCTAAGTTATCACACTGATGGTTGTTTCTTTCCAACCAACTTCCTACACAAATCCAATGGATGTTTGGACTGAGTACCAAGCTTGAATCCAAGGTAATCAGGCCTTTGATAAAGTGGAAAGATGTTGCTGTATGGCAGCCAAAATCAATCTAACCTTTGGCTGCCACAGTGTTCCTTAAGAGAGAGGAATTGTTCCTCTCCACCTAATAACCAAGGCCAGTGGTAAAACCTTGGCCAGACCCCAAATGGAGTAAATCAGTTCATGAGCTGTATCAGCACAACCCAAATTGCCTCTCCAGGGAGGTTTCATGCCACATGGTGAAGGCTCTTTATCGTGGCAAAGAGACAGAGACATTAGATCCAGAGATCTTGTGGTTGCATGAGTTGAAATCTCAGTTTTCAAGCCAAAAGCTCCCTGGATCCATCAGGGTAACTTTCCAGGAGAAGCAGTTGCTTCTAAAGATTTTATTTCTTTAGGGTTTATCTTTTCTAAGAAGATATTTGGCCAAAATTATGTGTACTCTGTAAGACATTAATTATAAATAACCAGAATAATTTTGTTAGGCACTCGCCTGTGAAACTCAAAAAGTATATTTTTAAATGGTTATATTCCCATGAAGTATTTTAGTTCAGACAATATGGTGTTTTCTGAAGAGAAACTTCCCCTCTCTCACACACCAGGTATGCCCACAATGCTCACTATGCTCATTTCATTAGTGTCAAGTGATTAGGCATTAATTGCAAAATGTAACATTGCATCCAGTTTGCTTTCTAATAGGTGACTTTTAATGGCACAGTGCTGTGCCAACGACTTCTAATTAATGCTCAATGTTGCCCTTTTAAGAATGGAAGGAAAGAAAAAAAAATAGGTGTATGAGCATATTTTAAAACACAGATAAAAGCTTTTGGCAACTCATTTATAGAATCCCTTGGAAAAACAGCACTCAGTGATGCAGAGAGGATTAAATGATGGCAACATGATGGACAAAACTTGGTTCTTTTGATTATTCACTGGTACTTTACTGTAACCCCACTAGAATCAATCTAGGTTTACATCACCAGAAAGGAGAAAACCATTCTGCTTTTGTCTTTTGTGTGTCATGATATTGTAGAGTTACACAGATCCTAACCAAGGCTGGACCAGTGTCAAGGACCAGGGTGTCCTGGCCAGTGATCTCTGTGTTTTCCTGGCCCAGTGAGATAAATTGCCCCAATTTTGTAAGGAGCAGCAACAAGGAGCAAAGCAGCAAGCGTTGCATCTGGTCACCTTTAACTTCTCAGCCTGAATGAGCTCATGGCCTGTTACATCTGGATTAGCTAAGAGGTTTCTGTATCATTTCTAGTAATCTTTGTCCTCTCTGTGTGTAAAACAAGGTGTTTTATTAGATCTGTCACTACCTCGTAGAACAAAATAAAGGCCAATAAAAATAACAATTGAAATTACTATGCTCCTGCTCCTCCTCCTTTCTCTGGAGCTATTTGCTTTATTTATGTTTTTACCAATACCAGAGGATTTATATGAGTTTTTAAAAATGGTTTGGAACTAGCCAATCATTGCTTCCCCTTGAAGCAATCACTTCACGGACCACTTTATTTACTATATAGTTCAGATGTCAGATATTTACATGGTAGGAGTTTTATTATTAATAGATTTTTCAATTGGGAAAGCCTGTGTTCTCTGAACTTAGTAGGACTTTATCTTTTCTTACGGGCGATGAGTGATTTATGTGGACAGCTCCTATTAATGTTAATGGAAAGCAAATGTAAATCTCTCCACAGCAGATAGATAGCAATCTGACAAAAGTGGTCCAAGCAAAGCTTGTCTTTGTATGGGTCTAACTAGCAATTAGCATAAAAGATTGACATCAGCTCTAACTCAGTATTTATACAAGTACTGTTAATCTAAATACAGAATCAAATTAATCCCTCGTGTAACTCCAGTGCCTGAGTTGGAATTTCAGCTCTGAAGATTGTGTGCTCTGTGTAAGCTAAATCTAAATGCACAGGTTTTAAGGACTAGATTCTGATAGACACCCTGTTCAGTCAGGGCAGAACATTGTAAATCAAGCCAACCTGTATAGCTCCTGCAAAACCATTTGAAAATTGAGATTTATAAAGGAGGCTGATAGAATTACATGCTTTCTGGTGTTAGGCACCTAAAATACCATCAGGAGGATAAAATACCACCTTTCAGCAAAGTCCTTGGAGAGCTAAGACAGAAAAAGCATGATTTGAAAGGGCCTTTCTGTGAAATTCTTGTAGGAAAAGGGGCCAAGCCTTGGATAGGAAAATGAAAAATATCAGAACAAAGGCACAAGATTTTAATAAAAAAGTCATAAAGGTTTTATGGTTGGATTGCTTTTGCTGAGAAGTGTTTTCTCTAAAAAATACTGCAAAAAAACCATGTAATTGTTTGGGTTGGGAGGGATATTCAATCTCACCTTGCACTAACCCTCCTGCCATGGGCAGGGACACCTCCCACTGGGCCAGGTTGCTCCAAGCCCTGTGCAGTCTGGCCTTGAGCACTTCCAAGGATGGGCAATCCAAAACTTCTCTGAGAAATCTGTTCCAGTTTCTCACCACTTTCACAGTGAAGGTGGTGAGAAAATATCCTAATATCTAATATAAATCTCCCTTCTTTTGGTTTAAAACCATTCCCCCTCATCCTGTCAGTCCAGGCCCTTGTTCAAAGATCCTTTCCATCTCTCTGGTTATTAGAAGGGATTCTAAGGCCTCCTTCTAAGGCTGCCATCTGCTCTTGAAATACCATTATGCTTGATTTCTTACTGGAGCTATAGTTTAGGTAGAACTGAGAAGCCCTTTTGCAACATTAAGGAGTGGTAAATAATGGCCAGGGTGATACTGGGAGAGAAAATCAGGCTCATGGGTGAGTTCTGCACAGCAGGACCTTGGTGTGTCCCATTCATCACTGCCTGGTTCTCAAGTTTAGACCAAACTCAAGATGTAGCTACGGGACATAAGAAGATATGAACTCAAAAACTTCACTTTAACTTCTTACACAGAGGAATAGAACAGGGGTTATTTGGGTTGGGGAAAAGAGGGTTCCTGGGTGAGGGCAAACAAGACAGAAGCAGACCCTTCTCAGAAGCTGACTGGACACAGCACTGAGCAACCTGTTTGGGATGACCATGCTCTGTGCAGGGAGAATGGGTTAGATGAGTGGAGACAACCCTCCCAAACTCTGCTGTTCTGTGATTTTGGGAACCCTCTGGGCTCAGTTCAGACACAGGGCCAGCAGCTTTTGAGTTAAATAAGGTATCAGCATCCTGCCTAATTTGCATTTGCTTTTCCAGGTAGGACTTAGGTTATATTTTCCAACTCCAGAGAGATTCCTTACTTTTACCCATAAATGAATGAACCTACAAAAAGAACAGCTGGCCTTGCATCTGTTTTTTGGTTACATCTTGGTGCCCGTGCCAAGACAAACCAACATTCTGATGGTGAGTCCAGAAGCAACTTCATCCTGTGACTCATGACTTCTGCACTCAAAGTCTGACCCTGGATGTGGAATGCCAAAGTGTCCCATTACTGCTCTCCACCAGAGCCATCCAGTTTTTGTGTGGTTTTGATAATATGCAGCCTGCTGTAGGTGACTGCTTGAACAGAGGTATGGGACAAGATGATCTCCAGATGTTCCAACCTCAAAAATTCTGTCATTCTGTGTCCTCAAACTTTCTTCCTTAAATCCTTCTTTTCTTCCTGGAAGCCAAGCTCATGCTTTTACATAAGGATAGTAGGTGGAACCATATTTTAGAATAATGTTCATAAACCAATTGTGCTGGTGTTCGTAGGCCCTGAAATATTGAAGCACATAAAAATCTGCTCATAGAAATTTCTCTCAAGACTCTCCATCTTCTTAAACTTCTCCAGAATCCAAAATCAGTGCTCTGAGATGAAAGACTTTAGTTTCCATTCCATCCTGACTGGCAATCTTTCCAAGACAGCCAAAGGCAGCAGGGAAGCATCAGTCGTCTCAGCCTTAGCTGCCATTATTCAGAATCAGGTAAGGAAATATTTCCAAAGAACATGAGGGAAATATCAGCTCAGTATGGGCTGAATGCAGAGTGGGTCTGCTGGTCAAATGTCCTGTGTTTGACGGAGCTCAATAAAGGGTGCATAAGGACTTGTATAATGTGCCAAGTACAGGGCACTCACTCCTATGTAATTCTTCTTGCTTCTGGTGATCTGTGGCTCAGGAATCTCCAGAGCCTTTTTATTTATTAGTTTTTGGTAAAATTTTCTACCTTTTCGTATGTGTCACAACATTCTTTTATACTTTTTTCAACAGAGAGGAAAATTTACTTGAAGCGGTGATTGTATTTTATATTCACAGTTGTATTTCAGAGAGACTTTCTTCTACCTAAAAAATAATTAATTAAATAAATATAAGCAGAACTAAAGAACAGTATTAAGAAAGTTATAATGTTTAATGCTCCAGTTATTTGCATGGTCTGCAGATGCCATTTTGTACCCACTGTAGTGGTGGTGATTTCTGAAATCTGGCATGCCGTGCTTTCAAATGCCATCAGAGTGATCCTTACACATTAATGTGTTTTGATGCACTTCATACTCTTTTTTAAAAAAAACTGAAACAAGTAATTCCAGAAAGAAAAGCACTGTTTCTGTTTTTTTATTCTGATGTGATGACATTATAATTTAATTGGCTGGATCATTTCTTTTATCTCTTTATATACCTATAGAAATGAGGCTGCCACAAAGCAGTTGAGCAATGGCAATCAGGCTGTCATAGCTGACATCCAACCATACAAACCAGGTTCAAGAAGCTTTCAGGATGAGTTTATCTCTTTTCTCCTAAACCATCTTCTAATATGAAATTTATAAAGCGCAGAATTACTAATGAAAGAATTACTGGTGTATCAAATAAAGCAGCATCAATCCAGGGAAAGCTGTATGGCAGGTGAGATTCCTCCTCTGCTGCAGCTGTCTGAATCTGATAATTCTAGCATGGGAATTTGTATGTGCACTGGGTGCCCAACCTCTCATTGCTGTCACTGAAAATTGAGAGCTCAAATCTGACTTGACTTAGATTTTTGGTGCTCACCTGAGACACTCAAGGGCCTGTGAGACACCCACATGGGATTGATAGATATAACCCTGGACTCACAGGGGAGCCACGCTCTCCTAGAGAGACAGCTGGATGCAGGATGAGGCTTGGGGGCATCTCAGAGCACTGAGTACCTGTGTGGGTGGTTAATCAAGCACTTGGCAGTGCTGTCAATGGGAGTCTGGAGAGCAGCTACACACACCTGAAGGCAGATCCCTACTCCTATGTAGGTCTGCAGTCAAGAATCTGAAATTTGGATGTGTTCATCTGCTCCTGCTGTCTAACCCATCATGATTAGTGGAGGTCCTGCCCAGACAAGTCAATGGAGCCTGGAAAGCAATTCAGCTCACACAAGAAACACCCACCTGCATTTGGTCAGGTCAACTGCTCCCTGGACTCCAGTGATGGTATCAACAGGATTTTCATCTTTTCTGACTCAAATTAGGGACAGCACTAACACAGACATGCCCTTCTGAGACCCTTAAATGTAGGGGTCTGGCTGTGAATCCCACCTACAGTTCAGTGGAACAAAGTGATGGTGTTTGAGCCTTTCATACCAAATTAACTTGAGAAGCCTCATAAGAAGGAATGAAGGAGACTGCTAGGACTCATCACATTCCCACATGGAGATACTAATTCTGTTTTTGAATCACATTTATCTGCTATTTCCCTCACCCCTACTCACACTGTGACAACTTATGCTGTTGAATATAAGCCTCAAGTCCTTCCCCACCCCATGCCTGAGCATATCCAAATTAATTTATTTAAGCCACTAAAAACTCCTTGGTCTTAAATTTTTTTAACAGGGGCCTGTGCTTATTCTATTAAAAAATTAATCTACTAGGATGTCTTTAATCAACCGAGTCACACAAAGGCAAAATAACGACACAGTAACTTTAGGGAACCTTGACTTTGAGCCACCTTTTATAAGCATGGAAGGCAGAATTTTAAAAAAAAAATCAAAAGCAGTAAAAACTTATATTATTTCTGTCAGTAGCTCCTTTTCAGAAAACGTTGAGAAAACAATCTCTGTGTTTTGTGGAGGAAGCAACATACTGAGCAACAAGCCTCAATCACAGGAAGTTCATTTTTTTTTCCTTGGCGCGTCGCCCAGTGCCATCAGAACTAATTAAAAACAGAGCCACGCTGGTAGGAAGCTCAGTGTTTGGGTTTTACAATAACGGAGCAGCAAACCAGGGGGACGTCTAATGAGAATAGTTGCCGAGTTTGTTTTCTAGCGTTGGGCAACTATGTCAATTACTGGAAGTACAGCTCAGGGCCAGCCACCATGCTGAGCCACCAAAGAGGGTTATTTGCCGTACAGATTGAGCTGCTACTTTGATCCATGTGTTCTGCGTGTCACTCGTAGGCTGGTGCAGCTCCTTGGCTCAGGACTGAATAGGAGGAGGCTGATGCCACCTTGCTCTTCTTGTCTGAGGCTACATCAAATGTTACGAGACAGGGCTTTCCCCCAGATCATTAGATATGCTCCACTTAAAAAATGAAATATGCCCTCTTCTAAGGATTCTGCTTGTAATGAAGGATCTGGCTTGCAAAGGGAATTATCAGCCAGGGGCTTAACCCTCTGAGAGTTGGAGGAAAAGACAGGTTGACCTGAATATTTTTAAAGCAAGCCTCATAACTCAAACAATCCCAAATGAAAATTTAAAATATGCATTTAAAGCAAGCACGCGGCTTCAAAATCTCACATATGCAAGTTTTACTCCTGCAAATATCCCACTTATTATAAAGCCTGCGCAATAATTGTATATATGAAATATTTTATACTCGTATCTTAGGATTGCTTTTAATTTTATGGCCAAAGAAAATAGAAATTAAAGAGGAAAACAGGATGAAACAAAGGAAAAGTTTGTTGCAAAAATTATGGAAATGCTCTCTATATCCAGTGAGGACAGAGTGGGAATCAATGGGCTTAAACCATAGCAAGGAAGATTTAGGACAGTCATTAGGTAAACTTTCTAAATGCAGACTAACTCTGCCTGGGTGGGTGGTGGAATCTCCACCAGCAAAAGGTTTTAAGAGTAGATTAAATAAACATAGACTCATAGAATGGTTTGTGTTGGAAGAGACCTTAAAGCTCATCTTGTTCCACTCCCCTGCCATGGACAGGGACACCTTCCACTATCCCAGGTTGCTCCAAGCCCTGTCCAGCCTGGTCTTGGACACTTTCAGGGATGAGATATAGACAACTTCTTTGGGCAACATGTTCCAGTGTCTCACCACCCTCTGAGTAAAGTACTTCTTGCTAACATCTGATATAAATCTCTCATCTTTTAGGAGAGATAATGATTTTAAACCCATTCCCCCTTGTCCTGTCACTGTCTGCCCATGTGGAAAGTCTCTCTCCCTCTCTTATAAGCCCCGTTCAAGCACTGGAAAGCTGCAGAGGTCATCCCAAATTCTTCTCCAGGCTGAGCAACCCCAGCTCTCCCAGCCTGTCTCCACTGAAGTGTTCCAGCCCTTTGGTATTCCTCTGATTTGTGATTAACTTCCTTCTCTGTTATAGAGGTGAGCTCTTAGATCATGTTCCCAGCTTTCTCTGAAGTATGAGAGTCTGAGGACATGGATTGAGAGATTCTCAACATTATATAAAATCTGTCATCCTTAATCCTCAATGGTCATGGTAAATGGGATTAATAGGCTTACTTCCCATTGTAAATTTACTACCTACTATAAACTAGTATCCCTAACCATCTAACTTTTGAGTGAATTCAATCTACTTTATTCAGTCTTGACAAAAAATTTTCTATTTCCCAGTAAATATTGTTTGGTGTATTCTGAAAACTTCTTTATCATTGTAGTTTTGCTCTCATCCTTGTTGCTTTCTTCTGTTGCATGGTGGTAATTTTCTTCATGTTGCCCCTTCTGGTTGTGATCTGGTTGTGATCTTAGGCTGGGTGACTCCACCGTGGGTGAGATCCCGAATAACAGAATAATGATGTAGGTTCACTGCTGTAAGATTGGTTTATAATGTATTTACATCATTGTTATTGGCCATTGGTGGCTTTCTCTTGACTCTGTGGGTCACCCCCTACATTGCCCTCCAAAGTCCTCCTGCATGCACATCATCTTCCATTTGTGCTACAGGCAACAGACAAATCTCTTTGCTGTGGAGAATTGCAATCAGGATGGTAATTGCTTTTACTAATTACACAGTCTCCATTGACTAAAGAGCGAGCCTTAGTTTAAACAAGCTGTTTAAACTAGTTTCCTAACTACACACGCAACTTAGACAACGTGAATCCTGGTTGATGTCCCGTTGTGCTCCTAAGCAGTGAATAACATGAGTAAACGAGATCCTGGGACCATAAGATCAAGTTATCTGCAGCTGGTGGGACTCATCCTTATTTTCTGTTTGTGTGCTATGGCTCCTGCTGCTTTAGATGTGGCTGGTGAGGCAAAGCTGTGGATACTGTCTGAGCTTCCCAAATGTGACAGAGACTGTGAGACAAATTGTGCTGTTCTCATGTGTTGTTTTAAATTAGTCTGGTGCCTGGAAATCATGTTTGTTTCTCTGGGTTCTTGTGTTGGGTGCTGAATGAGGCTCCTTGACTCCAGTATCAGAAGGCTTATATGATTTATTCGAAAGACTCCATTATTCAGAAGGTTTTAGGGCTAAGTTGCCCACGTTCAGAGTTACATGTTTCCTCCACCATGTCAGAGCAAGACTCCCCAGTGCTTACAAAGTCAGAGAGATTACAACCTCTACATCATTGGCTAGAAAAGAGAAAACTGCATCTCCTGTATCAGGAGACAGGCAAAGGAATGCATCTGCTGTCCTTGAGTCCACACACAGACATGGGGTTGTTTTTACAGAAATCTGCAGAGAAGTCAGCTTTCCCATGGAAGGAAAAATGTCCAGCAAGTTTCCATCTAAGAAACCTATAAAATGCCTGTGACACTCATGAGCCAGTGAAGGCTTTCAGTTCTACTAATGCCTTCAGAAGGAATTATATGCAATAGTACAAGAGACTCATTAGTATCAGACTCATTTTGTCTCTTAATGTAAATACTCCATGTTATCTTGAAGGTATTAAAAATAATGAAGCCTCATTATTTTTTCACCTTACTTCTGTTCTGGTATAAGATAAACTAAAAAATATTTTTCTGCATTTACAGAAGGTGAAAATATGTAATTATTTATCATGACTGCTGAGACAGTGTGCCCCTAAACCTCTGTCACTTGCTGACATACCCCAGTGATTATTCTTTCACTGACTGGTCAGCTGTTTTGCTAACTGACACCATCCCCTATGCCAAGAACTCTGAGCAAAGCCACAGCCTTGGTCTCCTGCCCATGTGTTTGACTGACCTTTTATTACTTCAGTAAAGGTCTGGGTCCCAATTCACCATGAAAGTAAACAGATACAATTGTGTTGACTTCAGTGGAATTGCACACACTTAAGCCAAGGGTGAATTTGGACCTCAGTAACTACATTTCCTTTTATAAGGCTGGTGGATGAGTGCTTGGGGAACAGTTAGCTTGTCAAATAAAGGCAATAGCTTTATCTTTCTACACTGTATTTATAGTGCACTCTTCCTACCAGACTTTGCCCTGCTGAGGCCAATTGTTACCAGGCCAGGTTTTATTTCAGTCAGATCAGGGAAAAGAAGAAATAACTAAGGATGAAATAGGAGGCATTATAAGCATTCTGTTACTCACTGATTGCAATATGATGGTCTTGGCATAAAACCATTTAAAAGGCATCATAAGCCCTCTTATGTCTCCTGGTTATGCTTTCTTCAAATTGTGCTGATTAATGTGGTTAAGCCAAGTTGACTTTTATTTTTTCCCTTATTTTCTGACTGACTGCAGGGGAAAAGGGAGTTTGACTAGGCCACAAAATAAGAAAAAAAAATGTTTTGGACTAAATTTCAAATTAAGTACCAGATTGAAAATCTTTAAATGAAAGCAGTGGCTCATTTCTTTGAGTACACCTATGGTAGCAGATTAAACAGTCCTCAAGCTCAGATTCAGGTACCAGAACTCATTATAGGCCCCAGTGAGGTTTTTTTTAATGGAAAATCATAACACTTTAAGCAATTCCTGGACACAGTTCACGTTCTGGGGTGGGCCTGACAGTAATCCAAAAAGCAAATTGTATGCAGCCACCTTGATTTTAGGCTGTGAGGGTCTCATGGTATGGAAGTGACCAGCTCATTTGGTTGGCCAGAAAGCAGCACCTGAAATGATTTAATTCACTGGTATATACATACACCTTGTGGCTGAGTCAGGATATCTGGGCAAGTTGGGATATTTGGGCTTGATCCTCCCATCTGTTTATGAAAGAGAAAAATTTTAACCTCTCAGGACAGAAGTGTAATCATGGAGCTGTGGTTTATCTTTGAATTATAGAATCATCAAGGTTAAAAAAGATCTCCAAGGTCATCAATCCTCACCTTTTTCCCCAGCCCAGAGTGCTAAGTTCCATGTCCAATCCTTCCTTGGGCATCTCCAGGGATGGTGACTCCACCACCTTCCTGGGCAGCCCCTTCCAATCCCTGACCACCCTTTCCATGAAGAAATTCTTCCTGATGTCCATCCTGAACCTCCCCTGGTGTAACTTGAGGACCTTTCCTCTTGTCCTGTCCTTGTTGCCTGGGAGAAGAGTGTGAGACCCACCTGGCTCCAAACTCCTTTCAGGGAGTTGTAGAGAGAGATAATGAGAAGGTTAAACTCAGGAAAGGTGCTGAACTTGGAAATGGGATCCAAGAAAGAAAGTGATAGGGACAATGAACAGACAAGAGAAACAATTGCTTGTGGGAGTTTCAGTAGTTAAGGGGAAAATAAGCCATATAAAGCACCAACACATAAAATCCTGTCCAGGCAGGGCCAGACTGGTTGAGCAAAGCAGTCAGACTTTATTCCTGCTCCACAAAGCGGCAAGACAGTGAAACTATTAATCTGGCTACTTCTAGAGATATAAAACTATTTTAAATAACAATGATAAACAACACACCACCACCCCCCTCACATAGCCAGAAAAAGCCCCAGTCTTCCCTGTTGTGGTTTTTGGTCACAATAAGGATGGGAGCCCAACCCCTTGGGTTTTTTGGAGGGAGTTTTTTTGTTGAGTTTTTTTTAGGGGTGAAGAATGAGTTGGATTTTTTTGTTGTTTTTAGG
Source organism: Dicaeum eximium (assembly GCA_013396995.1). Classification (NCBI taxonomy): domain Eukaryota; kingdom Metazoa; phylum Chordata; class Aves; order Passeriformes; family Dicaeidae; genus Dicaeum; species Dicaeum eximium. The sequence continues at coordinate 1,683,263 of VWZP01009168.1, forward strand.
GTTTTGTTTATTTTTATTTTAAGTTTAGTATTGTTTGTATTAGATTTAGTATGTGAAAAGGGAGGTATAAAATGGATTTTGAGTATTTAAAATTAAGTTATTTTAAAGATATTTTATTTAATTATTTTCTAATATGTATTTTGTTTTTATTTTTTACTAATAATTTTTATTAATTTATATATGTAAGTTTAATATTATTATTTATATTAATTAATAGTTTTTTGTAATAAGTATTATTCCCTTCCCTTTCTTTACTGAACTGAGACTCTTGTTTTATAGAAGAAGAGGGATTCAGGGAAACATGGCAGCAGCTAGAATTATTTGTTTTCCACTGTAATTTTAACCAAATGTTTCTTTCAGGCAAGGTATTTCTCCAAGGACATTGCTAGAACTTCAGATTATTTTCAGGAAAGTTAAAAATAGTCAGAACTGAAATGTAAAGAAGAGAGCGATGAATACAAATACATTTGGGCTGGCTTTGCTCAGTGGCAGTCTCTCTCACGGGGACCAGAGCTGGCCCAGAGTTTTCTTCTGCAGCCCAACAACATCCTGAGGTTTCACTGTGAGTGTTTGAGCTTCTCCAGTTAAAACTGGATGAGGGAAAGGGGTGTACTGACTTCTCTTTGTATCTTTATATCACCATGTTAACCTGCAGGTAAATGATGTGATAGCAATTCTCTTCAACTGCAGAGGTTCACAGTCTGTTCAGTGTGGATGGAGTCAAAACATTGAGGTTAAAATACCAAACAAAACTGTTCCAAGTTTCTAACGACGTCTCAGTAAAACTTGGCCTTTGATTTTATAGCCTGATATTAATCTTTGGAAAGAAGATGAATTTTGTCTTGCTAGGAGTCATGGATTTACTGAGGGGTGTAAACCAAGGGAGGATGTGCCCTATTAGCTGCTTGGGAGATTTGAACAGATCAATGGCTGATGTTGGTCAGGTTTAGTGTGACATTCAGCTAAGTGTAGATGCCTACAGTTCAGATGTCTATAATGCAGATGTCTGTGTTGGATTTGATTAGATCCCCTATAATGGAAGCAAGGAGGAGACCACTGTGGTGTGGGATTGTTTGCATCCTTATGAAGTGAGTAATGTAATCACACCCTTAAAACTGTTTTTTTCCCATTGAAAGGAAAGGGAATGTACAGGAAGAAATTTGGAAGTGCAATGCAGACAACAAAAAGTAGGTGAAATGTGTTTGAGTGTCTTTTCTGAGATTAGCAAATTTGGAATATCCTAGAGGCAAAGTCAAATCTGTCTGGAAATTTGCTTTCCTCCTTTTTTTTTGTTTGTTTTGTTTCTTCCTGGGGACAGCTTTGAAAAACTGTAGGGAACAGGAGAATATTAATAAGCATGATTGGGAATGTGTTTGTGGAAGGATTGAAAATACACAGGTGAAGCAGGGAAGTCACTGAGGGTTACTGAAATATACAGCAGAACAGCCATGGGACATCAGCATCCCATGTGCCAATTCTTTCCAGTGGGAGTGAGAAGTTTATCCTGCAGCAGAAGAGAGAAAGAGTGGCTGGAGATGTCATCTAAAATTTCTTCCCATAAGAGGAAGACAGTGAGGAGAGAGGAAAATAGAACATGAGAGTATCAAAGATAGATTTGGGAAAAAGTAAGAAATTAGGATACATTTTAAAAATTACAAAGACAACTGGAAGAATTACTTTTGTATAGCCAAAGCCAAGTTCAGGCTCGTAATTTCAGGACAATCATAGATGCACTATCTGTAATTTGTGATGAAGGCAATTTTTATTCCTAAAGGATAGAAAACTTTATAAAAATTTGAATCTACCTCATTTTTTCCCCTGAATATTACAGTAAAAGCCCTGCTCAAAGATAACTTTCTACAGAGCTTCCAGTGCAAAAAAGGAAATGTGGAGATCTCAGCTTTGCTGTAAGATTCCAAAAATTTTCAGCCCTGTAGTACCCTCTTGTAAATGCCATCAACACAAGACAGAGGAAAATCTCATCTCATTTCTGGGGTCTTCATCTTGGTGATGTACTTTCTCTTTTATCTGCTTTTTATGTTTAAGGTTGTTAGACAACTCAGAGTATTTTTTCTTTCCTGCATTCAGAGGTACCTCTCTGATTCCTGTGGAAGCAATCCACCCTGTGATTCCTGCAGCAGTGTGTGCACGCTTGCTTATTCCTGGGATTTTATTTCTCTGCCTTGGGTATAAGCAGCAGCAACAGCACCAGCTCAGTGTACACAAGTTTACAGAAGTAATCCACACAATAATCCAAATACTTTCAGGTTAGTGAGACAGGCACTTTCTTACTTTTCAGCATTGGTAATCCTATCTTTTCACTTCCCAAACCATTATGATTGTTCAGCAAGATAAGGGTTAGCGGGAAAATAAATATTTTCTTTTAAGTGCTGTTCCCAAGTTAATCTCATTGCAAAGCTCTCCATAATTTATTTACTGAAGATGATTTGAAAAATCAGATCAGGGGAGGGTGAGGGTGATGCCTAACTTGTGTGCATGGAATAAATAAGCGTTCTTATTTTAGAATCTTCTGGACAGAAGTTGATATGACAAAAATAATCCCTGTGACTGGGAATATAAGGGGCCCTTTCTGGCACACCCATCCACAAAGCCAAAGACTGAATGAGGATATGAGGGCAAGGAACTGAGATATTCTTTGATCATAAGCACCAGGATATAAGTGTAATATTTTGGACAATGTGGGAAAGATGATTGTAATTGCTTCCCATGTTCTGTGATTAAATAAGGGCATCAGTCTCACAGGCAGACAGTTTTATACCTTTCTTTAGTTCTGGAGTGGTTGTATAAAGCAGAAAAAATATATTTGTTTCATGGTCATGAGCTATTGAGTGAATATATTCATTAATGGTTCATGGCAGATAATTGCTGGGCCCACTTAAACATCTGGGTAGGATGATGTGTCAAAGAGCACACTGACAGCACTGAATGAAAGTTCCCAAAAATACTCAGTGTTATCCTTTTCTAACTGAGCTTTTTAACACTGCTTTGGCTGGGAATAGATCTATATCTCTCTCAGATATTTTTGTGAATCACATCCACAAGACTAAACTTACCATCTTATATGTCAACTCTGGACATGGCTTCATCCCAAGAAATGATTTTTAATATTAACATTACAAATAAAGGCAATTTTTACCGTTTCTCAGGAGGTATTTGATGATTTTTCAGAGCAAGGTTCAGCATGTTATGTACTGTCTCCTTGTTCTCAATAAGTTTCCCACGTTTACAAATGTAAATGATTATGCTATTTTGAAGGATGCTCCATATTTGTAATTTTAATGACAAAGATCATAAAAAAGAAAGGCAACTGTTGAGGCTACTTTTCTACCATGTTAATGAGAGTGAGAAAGCAGCTAATAGCCAGTCAGAGGTGTTGAAGCTGCAAGATAAGATCTGTACAGTCACTTTCTTCACAGCCTATTGCAAAAGGATAGAAAATGATTCATCCTGGATCCTGAGTCTCCTCCAAAACAACATTAAAAAACATAAGGAAGGTAAATTCAAAAGGATGTTACACAGCTAGAAGTTTTCAAGTGATAGATTTGGAAATGAGAAAGTGTTGCCCTACTGAATTATCAGGTAGATGGGATATTTACCATGGTTATTTGATTATTTTTGACATTTTATTTTAAATTCCAGATTTAAAACCTTTAGGTGGCTTGTAAATTTTTAAAAATTTGTATTTATTTTGTAGTATCTGGACCATCTCACCATTTGGAGGGAAGGTCACATTACTAGCATGTGTTTTACTGATATTGCCTCTACATTTCCTTCTCCTTTTATTCTGTCCCCATCCTTTCAGATATAAATATAACCCAGTGAGAGCAAAATGCTCCAATCCAAACCTAGAGGTATTTTCTCAGAAAAAAATCACATTCTTGATATTTAAATTAATGAGATAGACAATAATAATAGAGAGAGGATGATTACAGGTGAGCAGCTAAAACAGAGCAATGAAATATTCTGTGAAATGTCAAAGAGGCTTGTAGAGCACAGAGGAATGATTCCAAATGGGACTTCATTGGGCTTTCCTTGGTTTTAAGAGAAATTAAGCAAAATAAATCAGAAAAGGAAAAACTCTTTGACTCATGTGACTGTGAAGATCATTATTATTACATTTTTTTACGTTCCGGGTCTGATAAAATTTTCTCCAGGTAAAACTGGATGTTTCTAGGAATGTCCTGGCTTACCCATGACACATGCTGGGGCATTGCCTGGCAGAATGGGAGCTGGCAGAGGTCACATCCATGCAAGGCAGTGTCATAACAATTAAGCAGTATAGAAACACAAGGACCCTGGCTTAGGCCATGTCCAAACCCTGTTGAGTTTATCAGTCCAGACAGAGCTGAAAAAAGCAGTAATCTTAGAGCTTCACAGATTTCTGTTATGAAAATAAGAGCCTCAAAGCTTTGCAATGCTTTGTCTGGGTCAAGTTCCATCTCCTCAAGAAGGAGTAAAAATACCCAAAGGAGTTTGTTTGGAGACAGAGTTACTCAAACTATTTTTCTTGCTCTAATACCATGACTTAATCCTAGGAAGGGCTAAAAGGACCCCAGTCCTTGTGGAGTTCTGGGAGCAGCCTTTGTAGCTCCATAAAGTAGGACCTTTTAAAGCTTGCCCATGTCCACAGGAACATTCCCCCATCCATCCCAAGAAATATAAAATCACCTGCCATCCGTAAAGGTGAAACATTATTTTATGCAGCCAGCAATGCTGCAGAACAAGAGTGGGTGATGCAGTTTCAGCTCTTTGCTGTAGACAGGCTGGGGCTGTGCTGCTCCAGGAGATGGGGACAGGAAGGAGATGGAGACCAGGAGCCTTCCTTTCTCCCACTGTCAGAAGGCAATCAGCAGTTTGCTGTACCACTGGAAGAATAACACTTCTGCATTACTAGGAAGATTTTCCACTTGATAGAGAATCCTGGAAGGAGCCGCTCTTGAAGCTGCCTCCAATCCCTTCTTTCTTCTGCTCTGTTCCCATGGCTTGGGGATCCCTGGTAAGGGGTGATTGTGATATTTAGGTCATGGGTTTGTGCAGAGAGCTTGCAGTACTTGCTTGCTAAGCACTAAACAAGCTGAATCCCATAACAGTATTGTTCTATCATCTTTGTCTAAATGTGTGTTTAGAGGAGGAGTTGTTTGATTTTTGGAGGAAGAATAAGGAAGAGAGAAAATGCCTGCAGCATAATTAAAAAGTTGTTGCTCTAATTTTTCTCCTCACTTTAGAATCCTCTGTTGGCTTTAATTAAGTGCTTGAATTAAGATCGTAAGGCAAACACCATTTGATGTTCTTTTCTTTTCTTTCCCTTTTTTTTTTTTTTTTTTTTTTAATGAATGCAAGCTCACTCACCAGGTGGGTTTCTCCTCAGGTGCTCGCCGCTCTAATATAGAAAATCCACATGGGCATCTCTGCAGGCAGTGTGCTTTCTTCCTGAGTGCTGGGGGGCTCCAAAGAGGTGCCTGTCCCTGCTGTCCCCAGCTGTGCAGTGGGAAGGCGCCGGCAGCTCCGCGAGCGTTTGAAGGATTCGCGCGGCGAGGAGGGACAAGGATCCTTGAGGGTGGCTCATAACTGGGGGCAACAAGCTGAAATTGAGCCAAAGCAATTTTTGGCTTTTTTTTTTTTTTTTTTTGCAAAAGCAAAATGAGGTTGGGTATCTCGACAAACTTTTTTTTAAGTGTCTGTCAGATCGTTTGTGAGAGAAAGTCCCAGAGGTGCCCACAGATGCTCTGTTGGTTGAGTCATTTAAAAGAATCTGCCTAGGTCATCACACGCTCCCCATTGCTGCAGTGTCTAGAAAGCAATCACAGAGGCAGAGGAAATTGGGCCAGGAGGGACTTGGGGAGGTCATTTTGGCCTCAAGAGATGAATGATTCTACTTCAAACATCCCCAAAAGACGTTTTTCAAACAGTGACGAGCAACACAACCCCTCGCGGGGGAAAGAGCTATTATTTTTCCCATCGTAAATATGGAAAATCAAAAATAAAGGGAAGACAAAAGTTTTAACCAAGTCACACAGAAATTAGAGGATAGAGGTGGGAATTGAAGTCAAAGCCTTGCAGAGTAAATGCAGCACCAAAAGAATATTCTTCTTTGGTCTAACTGGTCTGTATGAGGCAGCTATTTTTTTTTCATGCAGAACTGTTTTATTCTGTATTTTCGACTAGGCATGTGGACTTCTGGTTCCTCACAGTTCCCATGAAATTTCTTATTTCCCCATGAATTCTTAAAAAAAAAAATTGATCATTATTGTAATTTGCCAGTTTTAGCAAAAATATAATTTATTGCAAACATAATAAATTATTTATGCCTGTGATCTTTTAGACTTTGTCATTTTAAATTTCTTCCTAGGGAGTTAAATGTGGGCCTGGCATTGCTGGTTTGGTGGCTGGGCACAACAACCTTAGAGGTCTTTTCTAAACTTAATTGTTCTGTGATTCTATGACTTGCCACCTTCCTTGTTTTCCCTGACAGGTGAACACTCTTCAATCCACAAGAAGGAAAATATTCCCAGGCAAAACTTGGAACCTGAGAACTGATCTTAACTAGCTTATCTTATCCATCTCTTGTTCCTATTCTAGCCTAGCCATGCCTGGAAAGAAAATAAAAAACACTGGACAATTTCTACATGGAATTTTGTTCTTGTTGGGATCTCTTCCAGATAATTTTGTGCTACAAGGATAGTGAAGTGTTACAAACATTTCTCAAGCATGATGAAGTGTAAAATCCTGTTGATGGCCAAAATGAGAAAAGAAATCAGAATTATCTTTTCAACGTAAATTGCTTGCTGAGACATCTTTCGTAAATTTAGACAAAACATTTGAATATTTAAAACTTTATTGAGACTTATCAGAAATCAGTAATCAGAACCTGGACTACTGGATTTGCCAACAGTCCAAGAGCCAACACTTGTTTCATCAGTGGAGCTGTTTAAATTATTCTGGATTTACACCAATGGCATGAGCTGATGGTATAAACTTTTGAAAACCTACATTTGAAAACCTACATTACTTTGGGTGTCTTTGGTTTCAGGTAACAACTTTGCTTTGCTTGCTTTGGTGTGGGTTAACAGGTGTGATCATAATTTTATGCAAATCAAGCACCTGTTTCACACTTGACACTCAAAATATCACAAGGCCAAAGTGATTCCAAATCTGGATTGCCCAGGTTGCCAGCTTGTAACGTGATCTGGGGGGGGATAATATGCAGGCACTGACTGCAGCAGGACAGGCATGAGCCACTCAGTCTGTAGGTTGGGAGAAGGAATGTGCAGAAGCTATTCAGGTTGGGAGACTTGACAGGCTTTTCTTTATCCTGCCTGATAATTCAGCTTGAATTAATTTTTTATATTTTTTTTAAGGATTAATCTCATCCAAATTTACATGTCAAAAAATTAGACTTTTATGAAATAGTCGCCCCAGACTGTCTAAAACTGATGGAAAGAAATACGAATCTTTGGAGAACCAATTTGGTGACTTGTCTATTACAGAGAAGTGAAGCCTCTCAGGAATTGTTATTTTCATGTGTTGATTCCAAACAAAATGTCTAAACTATACAGAAAAAAATTAGCTTTTAGAGCCCTAGCTCTGTGCAATGTCATTTGTCTGGTTTTAGGAATCTGTTTACCTCTTTTTGAGTTACAGATGCCAGTTTTGAAAACACGGTCAGACAATATTTCTCAGTGAATGAGTTGAGCAGCTCTAATAAAAATACAAGTATAATCTATGCCATCCTCAAAGGCACTCAGAAAATGCAAGCGTGTCTGGTCCTGACTTGTTAACAACCATAAAGACAGCACTTGGAAGTATTTAATACAGCTGTATGAACCATGCACTCTCAAAGAGCTTCATCTGCTATATTTCCTCCCAGTGGCAAATAAAAAAAAAATCCAGTATAATTAGGGCATAATTCTGTTAAATTTGTGCAATAAAAGCATTATTAAAAGAAAGAAAAGATTGCCCTTATAGGCCGTGCTGCAGTGGAATCAAGCATAGCTTGTTAGAGTTATTTTTGTTATTATTGCATTACTTGGCTATTGTGTTACCCCTGAAATGCTGTAAAGGAAGGAAAAGGCTGTGTAGATGGAATTTCAAAGTGATTCCTTTATTCAATATTAAAATTTCATTGGCTACATATGTGCAGAGTGAGGTCTTGGAGGAGTTGTGTGCCATGTGTGTTACAGAAGCTCAGCTCCTTGAGACCAAATTTCCCATGGACACAACCTGCCCACAGACCCCATCGGGACCTGAAACCTGAAAAATTTAAAAAAACTGCTTCAGCCATGTTAGTGATTTTTTTGAGGAAGTTAAATTAATCTCAAATCTGCCCCAAGTATGGTCTTTGCAGAAGTCCAGACACAGACATCCTGCCTATTAAGGGCAGAGATAGAAAGCTTTGAAAGGCACTGATGTTCAGCAGGATGTGACATTTCCTGGGGAGAATAACATTTTACCAGGCTACAGAGAATGTCTGCACAACTCTTCTCACCCCTTCTCTCAGACAATCACCTTCAGTCTGTTGTAGATACACTGAAGAAATGCCTCACCTGGACTCAGGTGACAACATTAACTACAGGAGCATAAAATGGGATGTGCAGAACTTACTAGAGAGGAGAGCTCTGCTGAGCCCTAAAGGAGCAGATTTGTCCCTTTGCTCCATTCTTGTGAAACCCCAGCGTTCAGCTCTGGGGTCCCCAGCACAGAGAACACACTGGGCTGTTGAAGAGAGTCCAGAAAAGAGTCAGAGAGATGATTAAAGGGATGGAGCACCTCTCCTATGAGGAGCTGAAAAGAATTGGGATTATTCAGCTTGGAGAACTGGAGGCCTTGGGGTGACCTAATTTTGGCCTCCCAGGACCTGAAGGGAGATGACAGAAAACATGGAGAGAGACTGAAAGATGGAGAGAGACTTTTTATGAGGGCCTGGACTGACAGGGGGGAACGGTTTCAAACTGACAGGGAGTGGGTTTAGGTTGGATATTAGGAAGAAACTCTTCCCTGTGATGGTGGTGAGGCCCTAGCACAGGTGGCCCAGAGAAATTTTGGCTACCCCATCCCTGGAAGTGCTCAAAGAGAGGTTGTGTGGGGCTTGAAGGAACCTGGTCTAGTGGAAGGTGTCCCAGCCCATGGCAGGGGGTTGGAATTGGGTGATCTTTCAGATCCCTTCAAACCCAAGCCATTCTATGATTCTACGAATCTGCAACAGAACCCAAAGAGAAGTTCACCTCTGATCTGACCAAACATGTAATTTCTTTCCATGTTATTTATGTGTGAGTGCCTGAGAGACCAGTGGAAATAGTGGGAACTTTACAGTGGAAATGCTCACCCCTAAACTCTGAAGATGAGATTCATCCAGCAAACACTTCAATTCAGTCTCAGAACCACATCTGTCAAAGCAGTGCCTTTACATGAGCTGGGAACTGGTGTTCCCATTAAGTCAAGGAGGATCTCATCAATACAGCCAAAGGAGCTGGGGCAGGTAACAACCTCATCTTGGAGCAGACACCTCTGCCTGCCCAGGGAGGCTTTGAACCCTCCCTCTCTGGAGATATCCAAAACCTACCTGCATGTGTTCCCAACGTATCTTGCTTTATGTGACTCTGCCTTGGCAGGGAGGTTGGACTGGATGATCTCCAGATGTTCTGTCCAGCCCTAATTATTCTGTGATTCTGTGATCTGATCATCTGGACAGCCAACTAGACTGTTGGCTATGTTGACTAGATAAAAGATTCATTTCACTTCACACATTGTGCCACTTCTGGCACTGTAACTTTTTCCATTTGGCCTCCACTTTCTGCTCCAGACCTTCTGGGTCTCCTGTAAGGCTTCTGCCACATCTGCCAGTGTTGTGCAGATGTCTCAGGAATGCTGGAGCATCTCAAACGTCACTAGAAGCCTGTGTTTAATAACCTAATCTGGAGCTTTGTCTAAATCTGAAGCTGAATCCTATTAGAGTGGCAGAATTCAGTTGCCTTAACACAGGCTTCTGATGCCATTGGAGGCACTTCTGGACATCCAAGACATCTGCACGGCACTGACAGATATGGCATGGGGCTGATGGAAACCAGCAGCCTTCTGGAGTGGCAGCTGGAGGCCAGGGGGGAAACCCAAGAGGTCTCAGATGGCACAAGCTGCCAGTGAGTGAGTGACTGAACAGATCCATAAGTGCCATATTGGAACCTGTTTCCTCCAGTCCTCCTTTTAATCAAAGAAGAGAAACAAGGGGCACAACCTCTTTTCCTAAACTTAAGCTTGTTCTCCCCTGACCAACTATTGATGATTTTGGAAATGGTTTCCACTTTTCTGATGCAGTGGCCTTGCATTGGTAAATCCCAAAAATAGGGATCTGCATTTCCATTCTGAAAGGAAAAACCTTCGAAAGTTTTTCTTGTATGAAAGCCAGACAATCCTGAAATTTGATTTGAAATGTAATAATTCTTATAAGGATGATGATGATGATAATAATAATAATAATCATAATCATTTGCAATGCTAATTTTAACTTGATATTAGCAATTCAAATTGCATGCTCTGCTTTGAAAAGAGTATATTGCATTATGTAGTAATTATGATGTAATAATTTAATGGCAATAATGTTAATATTTTTATTCATCATGAATTTAAAGGAAAAGAAGCATGGTCAATAGGGATCATTCACCTGAAGACTCTTGATCTAAATGCAATGTAACTTTGTTCCAGTTTTAAAATTGACCTTATTTTCCAGTGCTGATTTGTGTAAACTAAAACAGGGACATTTTTCAGCTTTTCAGGATTTTCCACCATTATTCTTTGTGGCTTGACTTGTATATCCTTCACTTCCAAAGCTGTTTCATGGCTACTTCTATTTGCAGACCCAAGGATGAGCTAGACCTTGCTGGTCTGCCCTGTGATGAGCTTCTTGTTTCAGACAGGGAAGAACTGCACCTGAGCCAGGTTAATTAAACCACATCTTCCCCTGGTACCAGTGGTTCACAGTCATCTGCTTTATCATGTGCTGGATTCCCAGCTGGCAAAAACGAGCTCAGTTCCCTCCTCTCCCAGTTTTCACCAGCCCTATGTGAGCAGGAAGGATGGCAGAGCAGATTCCCTGAGCTGGACAGCCTGGCCAACAGTTTTAAAGTGTAATTTAATTTTTTTTTTCTCTCTCTCTCTGCATCTGCCAGTTCTCATGGTGCAGCCTTTTGTTGTGCTACCCAGGCTGAGAAGTGTCCACAGCTATCAGCTTTCACCAAATTGCTGAAGGGTGAAATTTCACCATTTCTGCCAGAAGAACACAGGGTTTTTTCCTTATTCCTTCCCCCACCACCCCCTCATCAAAGCAAATAGCATCATTTCCCTAGAGAATCAGATCCTCTGTAAGAACAGAAGGACATTTTAATTCCTTTACCTCAAATGGAAATCTGTTGTACCCTCTCTTGCTTTTCCTCCCTGATACACCCAGACTTTTCAGTAAAGAAGCAAATCCTGTCTGAGGTCAGGTTATATCAGTAGAAGCACATGATTGGAGGCAAAAATATTACCAAGAAGCTAAAGCTCAGTCCTGAGAATCAGGACACCTGGTTTCTCTCCATGGCTCTGCCCCTGTGTCCCAGCCAGACATTTATCCTCTGTGAATGTTTATTTACCTTTCTGCATTTGTATTTAATTATAAGCCATTTGGAATTTGCCAGGCATGAATTAACATTTAGTAGTCATTGGATGACTCAGACAAAAAATGATCTGTGCTGTAAAATGGAAAAATATTAATGGAAGTTATTAATATTGATGCAATGTGTTACAGGAATCATTTAATCCATTATTGCAGATTTCTTTGCAGGCTTGTTGCTGAGCTATCATTTAATTTTTCCCAGTTCCCCAAGAGTCTGAAGCTGTTTTCTGTCTTAATCCATGGCTTTTATCCAGCACGAAAAAGTGATTTTTCCCTTTAAGCCCCCTTCCCACTACATTACATTTCAAACTATATTACATGGGTTACATTATGGGTTGCTGCAGAGGCAGGCCATGATGTAATTCAGCATGACACATGACAAGCAAAGATGTGTTGAAATACCTGAGACTATTAGATCCAAACAACCCTCTGTTAAAGTTTTTTATTACCACATAAATATTCTCCTGGCTGACCAGTGTCTCAGAGGAATAAATACCCCATTAGAGGAAAACCAAAAGCCCAGTATTGCCCAAGTATGAGGTTGTTAAGAGGAGAAAAAAAAAAAAAAAAACAAAACCAAAAAAAACCCTGTTTTTGTACATGTTCTTCTCTTGCTAGAAATAACAAGATCCAGTAACAATGCAAAAAAATTGCACAAGCCTATCTAATCATGCTGGAAATAGAACATACAGAGAGTAGAGGACATTGATTACATACAAGAATTTTTCACAAAGAGAAGGAGGATGAAAAAGTGAAGGGAACTTGTTGAGAGAGTGTTGGAAGACTGGCAGGGTTTTTGGGATCAAGCTCAACATACAAAAGAAAGACAAGGTGCTACTAAAACAGGATTTTTCGCTTTTCTGGTATTACACTGTGGAAACAATCTGATTTAAGATGAGATCAAGGGAGTCAGGTGGAAGGACTGGGGAAAAAGCAGCGCAGCAGGGCATGGACAAGGAATGAGATGGTGGTGGCAAGACTTGTGCTAACCAAAGGTGTGGAGAATGGCTGTGAAAGTTGAAGGGCTGGGAAGGTGTCAGAAAACAAGGAAAAATAAATTATAGGGAAAGTAAATCTTGTTTTAAGCCTTGGAGCTGATAAATGTATTCCTAACGAACAATTATGAGAGAGAGCTGAGCTGATGGGAAAATGTGGAAAATTGTTTTTGTGGGAAGGTTACAATAAGTTAGAAGTTGGTAATCAAAAGGAGACTGGAAAAGACACTGAGAAGCAAATTATTTGAACAAACAGACCTTTCCACATGAAGAAATAAGGTTGAGAAGATGCTTGCCTAGAGTTTGGGATGTGTAAGTAGCTCCAAAGTCTTAATTCTGTTAGAAGTGCTAAATTGGTTGGAGATAAGAATAAACTATAAGATATTTAAACTGGAGTTCTCTGTTCACAGGTCTCAAATACTGCAGATGACCAGTATGATAAACCCTGTCTGTTCTAGGCCAGAAGAACCTGTGGAGTACAAAAACTTAGAAAAATGTGATTTTTCCCTTCTGTGCTACTTATGAATTGAAAGTAAAATGGTGAAGGCTGGATGGCTCCTGAAACCTTTGCAGGATAAGGTGCTCTTTCTAGCAGATGAGAATGAGTGACTGAAAATGCAAGAAAGTATGAACAGATTTGTTCAGTTCTGTCAGGAACTAAAGACAATCTCAGCCATGAAAAATCTAGGAGCAATTCAGGGCATTTGTGGTGTCCTTCAGTTTGCCAGTGAGAGATGACACAACAGCACACACAATAACTTCTGGCTGTAGTACAAACTCCCAGGTCTTTTAGAAGATGTTGCTGTTGTGTGTTCTGAAGTAAATTTATGCCATTTTAGATTTACAGTTTTTGGAAATATGGGTGTGTTTTACTACAGCAATTCTGTCTTCCTTTCTCCTCTCTACCTACTGCTTCCCCCACAACCCCAACCTTCCTCTTTATGATCTCAAGTGACAGAAAAAAATAAACCAAGAATAATAGTGAGCCATGTTTATTATGCACAGTGAGCACAGGTCTCTGACAGGGTACTTTGGCCAGATGTTGGTCTTTGCTGAGGCTGTTTTTCAGTTGGAAAACCAGCTTAACCATCCCCTTGGGAATTTCTTCTGTGAGGGTTAATTCCAGATGGTGAAGAGCAAGCTTAGCAGTTCCTGGATAAACCACTCTTTGGTGTCAAGAGCAGAAGTAAAATAACACAAAAAAGCCACACTTTCCTTGCCATTAGAACAAGTTCCTGGTTGTTCAAGCATGATGGGGCAAATTAGGGTAGCTTTGGGGATACTCCAATTTAGGGCATGAACAGGTCAGGTCCTTGGTGACATGAGGCACTTGAGACTATTCAAACAAGGAGTCAGGAAAAAAGGTTTTTTAACTATCCTGTTCTAGGACCAGGCAAGTATCAGACTGGAAAAGGCTCAGTGTTCTGAGCTGTGAAGCTATCCCTGGAAGTTCATGATTTACTGACTGTACTACAGTGATGCCAGTTCAAAAAATAACAAAAAAACAGTGGCCTGTGTCTTCCATTCTTGATCAATGGTTCTCTTTTTGTGTGTATTCGTGGTTGTGTCTCCCTAAGATGAAAATTAAGTGATGCTGGTGTCCACCTGACCCTATAGGGAATGTGGTTGCTGGTGGGAAAGTTAAAAAAAATCACCTAAAAGTTGGATTGAAGTAAAGGATAACGAAAAGAATAGGACTAAACTACTGAGATAGGATCCCATTTTAGCACTCAGTGAAAAAAATATTCTTTGATTGCGCAAAAGGTTTTTATTTCATACAAGAACCATTTGATAAAAAGCTGTTGTGAAACACTGGAATGACTTCCATTGTACTTTATATTCCTTAGGGCTAGTCCATGCTGCAGACAGAGCTGGAGAGCTGATAGTTGTACTTGTTAACGGAGGTGGAAAGGAAGATTTTTTTATTTTTGAGTTATTTAATCTTCATTTTTAGATTCCGATTAATTGGTTGGTTTAGCAATCAAAGATCAGTTTCAGATTTCCTGAATGGTGCATTCACATTGTTCTTAGCAAGGACAGCAACATTCTGGGCCACAGGCTGCAACATATCTGAGGTCAGACTGTAATGGCCCCTTTGAGCTCAGAACACCCATGTGGCTACAAAACATTGCACATTTCTCTGCATTCAGCAATAACACCCAAGAAGGTCTAACAGGGAATGAACAAATCTTACAACCATATTAAAATATGCAGTTTTTTTAAACTGGTTTATTGACATACTCTGCCTAGTTGCTTAGCCCTATCATTCTGTGTTTTTTAATGCTGATTTGAACATATTTTAACAGCGTTTATTTTGTAGTTATTTTCAGAATCATGGAATTGTTGAGAAACCAAATTAATCTGAAACAGCTTTTATTCACTTCTTATTCCTCTATGAAATCTATGTTTTTAATATTTGTTGCACTTCCTTTGTTCCATTAAATGCTTGTTTTCTTGCTATGGAATTTCTTTAAAGTTCTTAGTGGGATTTTTTTTTGTGTGTGTTAGAATATGTGGTAGCAATTTTAAATGCCTTCCGAAATATTAGGTTACCTACAGTCTATAAAATGATCTTGTAATCTCACCACAGAATCACACAGTCAATCACTGATAGCAATTTTTAACAATATTGGCATAACAAAGAAATTCTAGAAAAGGAAAATATGCTGGTGTCATATCAGTATATTTAAAAACAGAGATAAATGAACTGACAAGAAGGATAGACTGATTACTTTGAAGTTGACCCTAGAAAAAATACTAGAAAAGCTGCCACAAGACTAATTTAATAATGACTTTTAAAATTACAGGATATAGAGCATTCCTCAGTGTATAAATTCTTTGAGGATGCAAATTGTTCAAGCCTTATTAGATAAACAGAAACGTATGGAGACCTGACCCTTCACTGTAGGGTTTAAACAGTTTTGCAGTTTCCATTACTAAATGGTCTTGTGCTATTTGTAGGATTTAGTTTGTTCCTAATTATTCCTAAAAATTAAGTTCATTGTCATTAATCCTACTAACCATGGGATTTTCTTTGATGTCTCTAGCTTCCCTTATCAATTTTCTACACTTTATAATGTTTAATTTATATTGCTGTGTGTGTTCGGATCTCTTTCTTTCCAGTTGTCACATGTTGCATTCTTATTTCTAATTAGTGCATTTCTTTTGCCTTTGAACAAAGTTTTACATTTCCACAACTTGGTCTCACAGCTTCATAAACTCGTCTTAAAAAATCCCAATGTTCATTCTCCTTTTTCGGATTTTTTTTTCCCTACCTTTTAAATCTCTTTGTAATTTCCCAGTTTTGAGAAATGAATTACTTTGGAGAGTCAAGTGTATTTATTACTGGTTTGTCCTGTCCTCTCACTCTATGGAGTGCAATCTAATAATAACAGTTGGTCCCTAGGCTACGACCAACTGCCAGCCCATAATTAATTCATCTTTAGATTTTTCTTAAATTTGAAGAGAAGTTTACTGCTGGTTGCATATGTCTCCCAAATTGAAGCCTCCCATTAAAAAGATATTTCCTTCTGTTATTTATTTATTTTTTTTCCCTCATGGATAGCTGCTCAGGAAGTCACTCAGACTGTTTGAGCCACTGATCTGTGACAGCTCCTGCTTTCTCAAATGCCTCAGCCAGGCTTCATAAGATAAACACACAGAGCCATAACACATTTGCATGATCAACAGTCAGGTGAGATCCCCAATTCCTAAACTTCCAGAAATACCAAATAAAAACCATTCCAAACGGAACAGAGCCAATGAAGCTCACACCCTGTCCCCCAATATCTCCAAGAACATGGTCCTACCTCCCACGTGGCCCCTGGCAGTATGTCTGGTTCTTTCCCTGGCCACTGTCCCCCCACATGGCAATCCCAGCTTGATCCCAGTACCTGGTCCTTGTTATTCTTCAGCTTGTCTGGCAGCTCAATCAGTATTTGCTGAATTTGGCTTGATTTGGGAGTATTTTACATGACTGGCACGTAGAGCTGAGCTTTCTCTTATTTTTCTCCTATCTCCTTTCCTTGTTTTTCTCCTCTTTAAACCAAGAGGTTTAAACCTTAAAGAGGTTTAAACCTCTTGGTTCAAACAGATATAAGAATTATAATTAATAATAATAATAATTTAGGATTCCATAAGCTGTTGATGGAGGTGAGGACACACATGGGGCTGTTGTGTGAACCACATCTCCTCATGTACTTCCCCATATGAATGTGCTCAGTAAGAAAGACACTGTTATTACCCATAATACCTTCCCTTGTTTACTTGCTCCTTCCTAAACTGGGTATGACAAGGAATTTTAATACACAAGAAATACAACAAGATTTTAGTACCAGAGATTTTAATTCACTTGCAGTGCTGAAGTCAATGGGAGCTGTTGGCACCTTACCTAAATTCCTTCTACAGGTATTATGTAAAAAAAAAAAAAGTCTGGCTCTTTGTATTATCACACACTTTGCCTAAACACTTGAGTTTGTTAACAGTGGGATAAAGTTTGATATATTTCAGGTCAGAATTTCTCATATCTTCTTCTTGCTGATATTTCTCTTGCTTTAACTACCTCTTGGCTGCTCCAAAAAACCTTCTGAATAGAAGTTAGCTTTATTCCTGACATCAGTTATCATCTTCTTAAAATAATGTCCTATTTTATATACAAATGTAATCCAGTAGTGACAGAACCCAGGCTTCCACGAGCACCAGATCTCAAACCCAACCTGTTGTTCACCTCCTGCTGTTTCTGTCTCCAGCCTGAGGCACGAGGAATCCTGAAGTGAAGTCTGGACAGCTACTGATGCGAATCAAGCCCAGCCTTTGCAAAAATGAGCTAGGGGAAGATTCTGAGCAGCCCTGGGGCGATGAAGCTTTCCTGTGTGAAGTATAGGTGAAATCCTACAACCTCGATGACATTGGGTGTGATTTCCTAGGAGTTTCTGGCATGGCCCTCAGACAAAAGATGAAGAGAGAGTGAAAAGCTGCTAGAAACAAAAAGGCAAAAGGGCTCCTCTTTCAAGTTTGTAGCATATCCATGTGCACTGTTACATTTAGAAGAACTCTGAAATAATTGTAATTTGGATCAAAGTCAGTGTTGGCTGTCTGCTCAGTCACAGATCTATAGCCCAAATAATTTTATCCTTCACTTCCTTGTGGAAGAATCCTTTTGGACTGGTTTGGAAACCTTTGGAGGTTCAGCAATTGTTTACATATGTTTTCTCTTTCAAACTCATCTCTTGACTAATCTAAGTTCACTGGAGGTGGCCTGAGCAGTGAATTAGCCTGTAAATCATGTATTTACCTCACACTGAGATCTGCTCATATGGTTTTGATAGCTGGGAGTTTGTACAACTGCAATGAATCCCTCCTTCCCATCTATTTTATATTTTTATTTACTATCAGAAAACCATGAATGCAGAGACAAAATCTAGTGCAGCAGCTCAGCTTGCATTGCTGTAGATGTAGTCCAAACTTCCATTAATGCATTTGATGAAGGATAAATAATGATGTGTATAAATGAATTTGTAAAAGGACCTTTTACACACCACTGGCATCCAGCCACACCAGTGTCAGGTTTTGATCTTAGAGTTCTCAGGGAAGTAAAGCATGGGAGATCTCCAGAGAATAATTTAGGATGGTACAGTGTGTCTCTGGATGTATTTCCTGTCCAAATTAGTACCCAAAACATTTCCCAGTGCAACAGTAATGAACTCAGTGTTCTCAGTGCTACTGGAAAAAATATGGTTTTGTGTAGGAGACATAACCCCAAAGCTGTGGCTATTTGTGCTGATAAGCCAAACTGTGTGTGTTTTTATTAATTTGGTATATGTCTGTTTTACTATTCTGTTTTATGCTTTAAACACTGGGTACTCATGAGACCTTTACTCAAGTCTGCAATACCCCAGACTCACGAAGCTTTTTCCGACAGATCTGAGAATTTCTCCAGCTCTCTTTTTCCCTTCCCTTTCCTGTTGCCTTAGTTTCTGTGCAGGTGGGGGATTGGAAGATAAACACTAAATTGTGCATGCACAGCACAGTGGGGCTCTGGTTTCATTCTGATCCAAACATGGCAATGATAAACAATAAATAATAATTTTGCACTGTTTGACACCTCAGTTTTAACTGAGGCTGTGTATGCCTTCTCTCCTCTCTCTGGTGGCCAGCAAAAGGACCCAAGGGAAGGGCTGGAGCTGGCTCAGGGGAGGTTGGTGTTGGATATCAGGAACAGGTTCTTCCCCCAGAGGGTGTTTGGGCACTGAAAAGGCTCCCCAAGGAATGGTCACGGCCCCAAGGCTGCCAGAGCTCAAGAGGCATTTGGACAATGCTCCCAGGCACATGTGATGTGATTTTTGGGATTCAGGAGTGGGACAGATGATCCTTGTCAGTCCCTCCCAATTCAGGGTATTCTGTGGTTCCGTGTTTCTATCTTAGAACTGGAAAAAGCACAGCAGTGGTACCAAAGGGGGGCAAAGAAAACCTCAGGGACAAGACTGGGGAGCTCCCAACAGCTTTCACCCTGTTTATTAAAGATCTCCACTAAATCCTATTCACTGGTATTTTGCTCTTTCACCTGGAGGCAGGGACTGCAGGCAGATTGTAATTTATTACATCATTGTACTTGCCCTGTCTTTTCTCAAAAAAGTCTGAGGTGATTCCTGCCTTCTCAGTTTTGAGAGCCTTTGGCCTTGAATTCTGCACAAGAGATTTTAGCAGTGATTATTAATCCCAAATTTCTCCTTTAAATGTTCTGAGATTAAATAAATAAAATAAGTGGAGCTCCTACATACAGCTTTCCTCTTCCTCTGTACTTTTTTTTTTTTTCACTTTTTACAGAGCTGTTCTCATCTCTGAGCCTCCTTTTTCTTGAATTCTGCTGGTTTAATTCAGTCATTTTAATATGGTGAGCAGCAGAGAGAATAGGAGCAGGAATCAGGTTTGTGCTGTTGGATTGATAAACAGATGCTAAGCCGATGTGACACAGATGCTACTGCTGAGCCAGGAAAAGCAGGTCAAGGTTATTAGGAGAAAGTGCAGCACTGTCTCATAGCTGTAAGCAAAAAGGCTCTGCATGGAGCCAGCTTTTTCTCTCTTCTCATCTCTCTCTCTCTTCCTCACTCTTGATTGTCTGGTGGCAGTGCATGTTTCAGGAACTTTTTTCTTTTAATTAATTCCTATGAAAGCAGGAATTAACACTTCAATTTCATTATATTTACAGTTCCCTCACACAAGCACAAGACACAAAGGGATGGCTCCTTTAATTTTTAGGGCCACTGAGTTTCTCTTCCAGAACACAATACTGGGGCAGCCATCTCCTAATGCCACCCTGAAAAATTTGAAGGTTCTGTGGCAATATTGGATGAAATCCTTGGGAGAAATCCTTCTTCCAGGAAGGATTTCAGGCAAAAAATAGAGCAGTGCATTTGAACTGCAAAAATGGACTTTTTTTAAAATGGAAACAATATTTCATATAATAAGATTTTAAAAATTCTTCTGCACCACAAAGGGGCAAGGTAGAATTAGTCTGGGAACACTAAAAATAGTTTTCATTCCTGGACAGGTACTCTTCAGGTAAAACACTAAATATTGGGCTGGATGTGAAAATTCACTATAGGTTGCTGTCTAGTTAATAATGGAGTCCCAGAATGTTTTGTATTGGGAGAGACCTTAAAGATCATCAATTCCCACCCCCCTGCCATGGGCAGGGGACACCAGGGACACCTTCCACTAGGCCAGGTGTCTCCAAGCCCTGTCCAACCTGACCTTGGACACTTCCAGAGATCCAGGGTCAGCCACAGCTTCTCTGGGCACCCTGTGCCAGGGCCTCAGCACCCTCACAAGGAAGAATTTCTTCCTAATATCCAATATAAATTTGCCCTCCTTTGATTTAAAGGAGGGCAAGTTTATTTTTGATTTCTCAGATTTATTCCTTTGATTTTCCCTTGTCCTGTCACTTCAGAGCTTTGTAAAAACTCCCCTCTCCAGCTCTCCTGGAGCCCCTTTAGGCCCTGGAAGGGGCTCTGAGCTCTCCCTGGATCCTTCTCCTCTCCAGGTGAGCACCCCTAGCTCTCCCAGCCTGGCTCCAGAGCGGAGGGGTGGAGGAGTGGAAGCTCGGAGCAATTTATATGTTTCTATAGGAAACAAAAGTCAATATAAAGTATAAGAATTATGTCAATCTGTCCTGCATGTGTCCACATCTATCTTATAGAATTTAATGCAATATTTATATTATCAGTCTTGTTGGAACAAAAAATTCCTGGAATGATGTGTACCTCAGTGCCCATTTTTCTGGAAGCATTAAGTGGTTGCATTTGGCAAGAAAAGCAGCCACGCAATAGAATGAGCAGGGGTCATTGCAGACATCTGTATTATTTCAGCAACAGATTTATCCCAGACATTATTCATAAATTCAAAAGCTTTAACCTGGAAGAGTCCATTAGATAATTCAGTTTCTCTTCCTGCATTCTACAGGCCATTGCCTTTCGTCTACTTTTCCCTGTGTCAGTACCAGTAATTTGTATTTGGCTGAATTAGTTCACATTGAGAGACAATTGGACCTAATCTGAAAACATCAAGGACTGGAGGCTCCATGAGTTGTCCTGGTTGTTTATTTTGGTGCTCAAAATCATGACTGTTTTTTGATTTCCATTTGTCTGTCTTTAAGTTACGGTCAGTCTTCTTATGCCTTTCTCTGCTGGCTCAGTTTGATTCATTTTCTCTGTGCTTCAAAATACATAAAAGTGTGTTTGTGTTCTTTTTTCTCTGGGGTGCTTTTCATTCTTGATATATTTTTTCAGTTATTGTACAGCAGAAAATGACGTGGTAATTCAGCATGGAGAATCCATACTGGAATCACAGTATCACAGAATTTTTAGGGTTGGAAAGGAACTCTGGAGAACATCCACTTCAAACCCCCTGCCAAGGCAGGGTCACCTGGAGCAGCTGACCCAGGAATGCATTCAGGTGTGTTTGGAATGTCTCCAGAGAGGGAACTCCACAACCTCCCTGGGCAGCTGTTCCAGTGCTCTTCCGCCCTCAACATAAAGAATTTCTTCTTCACATCGAGGTGGAACTTGATGTGTTTTAGTTTGAGGTGGAACTTGGTGTATTTTAGTTTATGGCCATTGCTCCTTGCCCTTCGCTGGCACCTCTGAACAGAGTCTGGCACCATCCTCTCGACACCCACCTTGGAAATATTTATAAGCATTAATGAGATTCCCTCTCAGTCTTCCCTTCTCTAGACTAACCAGGCCCAGCTCCTCTCTCTCCTGGAGAGCAGGACTGACACTGAGAAGGAATTAGAGCTGGAGGGAGGAGCTGGCAAGGACTTCCAGAAATTAAACAAACACACACTCAGAAGTCTGCAGTCAGGACAGAGAAATTTCATGAAATTCTGGAGGCTGGGGATTTAACCACTTTGTGGCAGTTCTGTGGCAAGGGAGAACAAAGAGCCAAAATGAGCGAGCAGTGCAGCCTTACGGTGATAGAGGCCGACTTTGTGCTGGGTACGTTAAGAAAAATGTAACAGCGAATGGATGAAGTGATTATTCCCCAGTGTTTGCTTTTGGACAGCCTTATATTGTGAGACTGGAGTGTGTCCAGTGGAGGATTTGAAGGGAGCTGGAGAGTAAAGCACCTTTTGTGGAAGGCTGAAGGGATTAGGTCTGTTCCACCTTGAGAAAGGAAGGACAACGGGCAATACAATTACTGTCTTCAGCCTCCCCTTACTAAGGGGAATTTGCAGAGGTGGTGGCATCAGATTGTCATCTGAGGTGCACACAGACAAGACAGAAGGCTAACATTACAATTAATGCAATTGTAATTGGATATTTTAAAAAATAATAATTTAAAGAAAGAATTATCCGGCAGTAGAACTTCAACCTTAGAGATAGGAAAATGAAACTGGACAAGACCTTGGTTATCTTCATGAAGTGTTGAGGTTTATCCTGGTTTGAGTTAATAATGAATTATAGCCCTCCAGATTTGCATTACAAACAAAATAGCTCAATTATTTTGTTGTTTTAAATTTTTAACTTCCTTTTCCTTCGGTGAAGAAAAATGGAAGGATAAAACTTAAGTAGTGACTGTGAATCTGCTTCCCATTTTTATGAACTACACCTGAAAAAAGGAATTGACATGTTTAGCATTACCTATGGCTGTGTGACTTTTTCTGGGATTTTTCTTTTCTTAGTAGAATTGACTGGAAAATTGAAAAAGAATGAAGTTAATTATTTAGACTATTAGTCAAACCTGGAATAAAATCAGCTTATTTGAACTGAGACCACTGTTGTAGCTGTCTGTGTGATCTGTGGAGCAGAGGCTCTTCTCTCAAAGTAAGGGACAGTGGGCATGTCCTGGGGTCCTTCATCTTAGGGAGCCAAGAGAGATTCAATGTGACTGGGAGATCCAAATCTTGCTGGAGGAAGACATAAAAACCAGAAGCTGCAACCCCTAGCAGGGCCCCACAGGCATTTTTTGAGTCAAATTATTATGGGAGGATTGGTTTTGCTACTTGTTTTTTTTTCCTGCAAAGACCTCCCCCCCTCCCCCAGCTTTTCACACTGATTTCTTGATTCAGAATTTTCAGTCAGCCCATCTTTCAAGAGCCTGGTCTGTTCAGTTTGTTAGAGATGAGTTTAATACACCCAATCCTTTTGCAGAATTCTTTCTGGGGTATTTGAGAAACAAAATTATTGTTCATGATGACTAATTTAACTCAGTACCTGTTTACCACCAAGGTCTAACTCAGCTTTACTGACAGTCAAGTTCATCACCAGGCTAAAATCAGTAGGATTTGCAGGGATCTATTGGCTCAGGAAGATACACATGCAGTAAAGCCACAAAATTCCCAATTCTTACTTTATATAGATACAAGTAGATACATTAGATGATAGGTTTTACAATCTTAAAGTGGCAAGATTTGAATTCAGAAGGAGGGAGGATTTTAGAAAAACAGAGCATACAAGAAAAATAAAGTTTCACTTTTTCTATTCACCCCCTACCTCAGATTTCCAGTCATTCTTTTGAGAAGTGATGTTTGCAGTTTTTCCAGACCACATTTATCAAGCCTCCTGTATTGTATTGTTGTTGCACTAATGTGATAATTAACTGTTTTGAGTTAATTGTTAATCCAGCCCAGAATAGTCTTTTCTAAACAAAGTCATTAAATGGAGGTGGGAGAAAAAGGGACAGAGAGAGAGAAAGCAAATGAGAAAAAGAAATATTGAAGAATGAAAGAAGAACAAGAAGAGAATCAACATAAAGGCAACTTAATTGCCTTTATTATGGAAAAGAGAAATTAAAGAGGATTTCAACTTTAATGCTTGGAGGAAGCTCAAAGGCAAAACTGTAGGAAGAAAATATGGCTTTTCAGACACTTCCTTATTTCACCTATTAAAAGAGAAGTGGATCGTGGATCCACAACATAAACCTGCCCCCTCTGTGTGGATTCAAGGCTTTAACTCTTGCACCAGCATGTTTCCAAGGACACTCACTGGTTTCTCAGCTGAGCCATTTAACCAACAAATTATCAAACCAGTTAGATGAAAACACAATAGCAGTTAATCAGCTTTTACAAGCTCACACATTGAACCCCAACTGTAAAAACACTTCATTAGTAGCTTCTCATTTGTGGGGCTTTTCCCTGCATCTCCTGTGTTCCACTTCGAATATTTCTACGAGATACAAACCAGTCAATAAATGCTGGAACTCCTCCGTGTCTTTACTGAGGGACCCCTCTAGAGCCTATTAACACCCATTTTATGGAAAACAGAGCAGGTAGCTGCCTCCACCATGTGTTGGCACTCTCTAAAAGGCTGTTAATGCTTTGTGTTTCAGGGCATAACAAACTGAGGCATTCCCAGGGAGGGGAAAAAAAAAAAGAAAAAAAAAGGCAAGCCCAGTGGGTAAAAAGTAAATATGTGAAGGTATCTGTCCTGCTGAACAGAGCTGAAGAGAAACTGGAACATCTGAGAAAGTTGTTTTGTTAGTACACCAAGAAAAAAATCATTGTGTTTTTGTTGGTTTAGCTTATATATCTTGGTATAGCTTCTATATTCCTCAAAGAGAAGAACTGTACCAAAAATAAGGAATGACTTGCCTTTGTAAGTACACCTAGTCTAGAAATTTTACCAGATTTCACAGTGAAGAGGAAGCATAGAACCAGTCTAATTTTAAGGGAATATGTCCTGCCCAACAGAATGTTCAGATCCTCTTCCTCCCTCAGCTCATTTCCAACACATGGGTTGATTTTAAGCACATTTGACTGAGGAATAGGAGTCTCAGACATATGATGTCCTGACAAGTTTTGTGAAAGCTGGCAGCTGGGGAAGGGAAAGATAACCAACAGTGCTTTCACCATGGGAAAGAGAGTTTAAATCCCTTCTTTGCTTATTCCAAGGAGAAAGCAGCCTGCTGGCCCATCAGCACATGCAACAGCTTGCCCAAACACACAGAAGTAGGAGAAAGTACAAGATCACGTACAGAAGAGTGAGTGAATGGGAAAAAACAAAGTGAAGGTAGGAAAAGACAGAAATCAAGTTTAATTCTTGGGTCTAGAATATATTTTACTTGTAAACAGTCGTGATATTTTTAGCAAAACTGTAGAATATATTCTTGGTATTTCCGTATAAAGACAAGGACTGTGTTTCCACATCTGAAGTGGCTGGCAAAGGATATTTGGAGCTACTGGAGGTACCTAAAATCAGGTCTGCAGCTTGGAGAAATAAAATATAAGCTTCCCAGGGTGAAATTCATGTGCCCTAAGTTAAATAACTGCAAGCAAGTTGCTTAAACCTGAATCTGCCACCCTAGGGCTCAGTTTATAGTCTGGGAAGAGCAACAAGTTCCTCTTAAGGTGATTCATGGATCCTGAGATAAATAGAATGAATCTGTCTCAGAAGGCTTCCCTCCATTGACTCTGACAGGAGCCTGGGGTGAGGAGCTCAGAGGAGGTGTCTGACTTCTCCCTGTCTAAAGTGAAGAGATGCAAATCTTAGCCCTGATGACACAAATGGGTTTTGTTTCGCTCCCTAAGTCAACTTGTGGTGCAATGAACCTGACTTCAAACAGGCTGGGAGAAAATAGTTCCAATTTACTGCAGAGGAGAAAAGAACTTTAATTTCTTGTCTCAGAGCTGCCTATTGTGCAATGTTTCACTTATTGAAGGAAATGGAAACTTGCTAAGGACTTTATTGTTAACAGAATTGCACTTCTGCCTAAATGGGGTTTGGCTTTTGCTTTTAATTTCTATGTGTTTGTGATCAGTGTTTAGAAACACATCTTTCCCTTCTCCTTTCAAAATATCCATTCGAATAAAAATTAATAATTAATGATCAACCTAAGAGAAGTTACCTTCTCTTTTCTCACAGGAACCTGATTCCTCGAGTATTTATTGGGTCAAGCAGCAAAAATGAGTTTAAACCTACAGTGGTCTAATATTGAGGGCTGGTGAATTTTGGAATGATCTCTCATTGCAATGTCTCTCTTTTTGGAGCTGTTGGTTGCATACACCAAATATTCAGCCAGGAAATAGCAACACCACTGCACAGTCTAGCACGAGCTGCAATCACAGAGCATTTGAATCACACAAATGCTGGTGATAGTTTCAGTTTCTGTAATGGATGCCAGCCAAATGCTGGGAAAGGTTTTTCCCCCAGCAGCTGGTTGGGCACTGGAACTGTTCAGATCTTCTGTAGCTTTAACCAGGGGGAAGTCGAGAGTCCAACCTAAGCTGATTGCTTAGATGGAATTAGATGGATTGCTTGCTCTGGAAGTCAGCAGAAAGAGGGAGGTGTCATCTGGCTCTCATGGGCACTCCTAAGATGGACTAAATAGCTTTATGAAGGTCTGAATGGTCTGAATTCATTGGCCTAAGCATGGCTTTTTAACAGCAAAGCTTAAAAAGAAATTAATTCCACCCTGCAAATGAACTTTTGTAATCTCTCTTACTACAAAAATTATTTTTATACTTGAAGGGAGGGTGCAAACAGGACTGAGACAGGCTCAGTGCCAGGAGCAGAGGCCATGAGCACACAGGGAAACACAGGATTTCTCTGAAATCAGGAATCAATTGTTACTGGCACAGGTTGTCCAGAAAAAGATTCAATGTCCCATCACTGGAAGTGTTCAAGGCCAGGTTGGATGAAGCTTTGAGTAACCCCTTTGATTCTATGAAATAAACTTCCAATCTATCAAAACCAGGTTTTTAGTAAAGGGCTTGTTCAAAACTTAGTGTAACCAAACAACTGTGATAGGTAAAATGTGAACCAGGCAAATAAAACTAGAAAGGGTGACTATTTATTAAATAGAATTTTTCTACAAAGTACATCTAAATTACTTTTTCCCACCTGCTACAAGACCTGTACATTCCACTCCAGTGCAGCTTGCTGGTTGGGTTTGATGCTGGCTGCTCACATTCCTTCCCTCCTATTGCAGGGGAGCTGGAGAGGGATGACCTGGAATTTGTAAACAACTTCTCTGAAATGGATGTGCACAGACAAAAACTACCCAGGCAAAGCAAGAGGGAATTCTCTGAAGACAGGGAACCAGCAAAATAAGTGTATGTCTTAATAATTAAGTAAAAAATCTAGAATTTTTATTATATAGTTTGTAAGAAAAAGTGGTTAATTCATTTTCTTTGTTTAGTTTTTCCCTGGTTCTAATCAGCATTGATTTGATTACAGCCATAAAGACACTAATTCTAGAGAACCACCCCTAAAAAGAGGCAGACTTCCAAAAACAATGGGAAAATATTTCTGTAATGTCCTTTATTACTTAACCATCTTAAGAACCCTCTAAAGAGTTATTCTGAGATGTTCAGGGGCTCCCAGGGACTAGATTTGGGAAATTTAGGGTTGATCTAAGGTATTACCACTCTGGTTTTCCATCCTGCTCCCCCATGAGATGCAATCACCTCCCTTGCAGGGCTGGTGGAGAAGGTGTCCAGCTGTCTCCACTGCTTGTTTGCAGTCTGGTGAATTAGCTGCTAATGAAGAAAGGTTTCAAAGGCACCTGACCAAACTTCAGTGGATAATTACACTCATAACTTCTGTTCTGCTGATTTTAGTCTAGGGGATCTAGCAGGATTAATAACTTCTGGTAACGAGGTGGCAATGAAAACCAGGGAGATGTCAGCAACTCTTTACAGCTGTTTGCTCAGCTGATGTGATGGGAGCCCTCAACGTTTGAATCTAAATCCCTGTGTGAACTGGAATGGCTATAATTCAATTTGGCTTAATTTACTTTGAAAGTTAATTCAGTTAAATTGAATTAAGCCTCTTTAATTTCGAACAAAGGCGTCCACATTTGAGTTTAAAGTAGTTTAATTAATCCACTTAAAAAAGCTAATTCAGATTAATTTTGGTGAGCATTGTTATGTGGATAGGCCTGTGGGTTCAGTTAAGTAACATCAAGTAAGGTGTTTGCTTTCAAGAAATATATTCCTCTTGAGCAAAGGTGGGTGAGCACAGCTTGGATAAGTTGTAAGATGGAGCAGAAATGGAGAAGCAATGGTGTAGGAGTAAAAATTTCTCCCAGGGAGAAGTCCACACTTGGTTCTGCTTGGTTTGGACTTGCTGGCTGGGAGCAGAAAGATGAAAAAGCTGATTCAGTGCAAGAGTCACCATCACCAGTTCTGTATGAAGTAATAAGGGCTCAGGGAATAAAGAGCTGAAACAGACCTCAGAAATATTCTGCTTTCCAGGAATTTTTAGTGACAGCACATTTAGTCTGTGGAGTCATGTCAGGAATTTAAAACCACCCCTGACTCCAGCACAGTTCCCTAAATGAGTGTACAAATAAGCATGGCCTATAAACACCCCATTTTTGGGACTCACGGGGTGTTTTGGGTGGGAAGGGATCTTATGGCTTTGTTCCACCTCCCTGCCATGGGCAGGGACACTTTGCACTGTCCCAGGTTTCTCAGAGCCACATCCAACCTGGCTTTGAACACTTCCAGGGATGGGGCAGCCACAGCTTCTCTGGTCTTCCTCAGACCCACCCCAGTGTTGCCTCTTTTATGGAAAACTCTTTAACACCAGCTCAATCCAACTGTCCCAGGTGCAGGAGTGCATCCCTTTACTTTATCAATGTCTTTACACCTGAAACTCAACAGTGTGGCTGTGGATTAGCAAGAAAATTTGCTGCTCTTCTCCATCTCCTTTCCTCCTCGCTCATCTCCTTTCCCAGTGGAGCTGCAGCCACATGTCCCCGTGGGGAGAGAAAGGAACATGCACAGGGTGGTTTTCACTGAGTACTTTAAAGGTCCCTTTAGGCTTCACAGGTGGAGGGTTTGTACATCTCCTCCCCTCTGGGTGTGTGAACACTGGGCCAGACTCAGAAGTGTGATGTGGGAAGCTGAGACAGGTCAGTGGTGAATGGAAATTGGTGTAAGGGGTTGCAACTCAGCAGAATTCCGCGTTAACCTCGGCAGGGAAGGCTCTGGAGTCCATGCCACCAGTCTGAGAGAAAGTAACACCTTTTCCCAGCTCACTCAGCCTGTGAGCTCCTCGAGGCTGTCTTTCTCCTCCTGAACACACAAATGAGTAACTTAACCACTGAATGCATCCTCTCCAGTCTCTTGTCCTTTTTTTCTGTGCCTCTGTACGTGTGGTCTGCTTACAGACATCTACACACTCATATGCACATTGGCTTTAAGTAAAATTATGTTTCTTCATCTTTTCCCTCTCTAACAGTCAAACCCTGGTGATCCTGTGAAATGATCACCTGAAATGAAATGAAATCCTGATGTAAATCAGCTGCATTTCTGGTTTAGCTGCAATCTCTGCTGTATAGCTGAGGTCTGTTTGATGTTCTTTAAGTGGTGGAATTGAAAGAACATTTCACTGCTAACTGGAAGAGCTACTAGTTTATTAAATCCTTGATTTGAAATCTTGCTGTCAAAGAAAACACAGTCAGCTGATGCTGTGAAAGGATTGCATTGTCAGTTCTTGCTGAGCCTTAAAACTGGCATCAAGCATAAAATAAAGTGACATTAAATGAACTGACAATCTGAGGTTTTGAGTGTAAACCTCCAGGAAATAATAACTTGGCTTTTCAATGTAAAAAAAAGAGAACTTATGGTTAAAAATAAAATAAAGGAAAATAATAAAAAATAATAAATTTTTATAAAGCAAAACCCAGAATACTATTTTAGAGGATCTTTTCCTTCCCCTTCCCCCTCTTTTCAATTTAACGTTAGCAAAGCAGAGGTGACAGAAAAGATTTATGAGAAACATTTTTAAAGGTGGGTTCACCGTGTGTGTAGAGCAGACAGTGTCTGAAGGGCCTGTAGCATTTGCACTTTATAGAAAATGACAAAAAGTGACTATTGCAGCAACAACCAGCATGGCAGAGGTGAAAATTGATTGCACTGAGGGAAATCTGTAAGAGTGGTGTGTGATAGGCAGCTACTGGGCTTTAATGTCCAGCTCTGAAAAGTTCAGAGGTGAATTAGCAACTTGAATGATTTTATTCTGGGTTGAATTTAATGAGTTTGAACTGGAACAAGTTGTTTTGAGAGTGAGCTGGGGAGAGAGATGAGAAAATGCCATTGTGGACAGAAGCCAAATGGAAATCCTGCCACTGAACAGGTTGTGTGGTTGTCACAAGGATCCAGACTGGGACTGTTCATCCTGGAAAAGAGAAGGTTTTGGGGACACCTCATTTTGGCCTGTCAGTAAGGATGGGAGCTTATGAAAGAGGGGGAGAGTGACTTTTCACGCAAGCAGATAGTGATAGGAAAAGGGGGTACCATTGCAAACTATGAGATTTAGGTTACGTGTTAGGGAGGAATCCTTCCCTGTGAGGGTGGGCAGGCCCTGGCACAGGGTGTCCAGAGAAGCTGTGGCTGCCCCTGGATCCGTGGAAGTGTCCAAGGCCAGGCTGGACAGGGCTTGGAGCAGCCTGGGATAGTAGAAGGTGTCCCTGCCTAAGGCAAGGGTGGAATTAGATGATCTTTAAGGCCTTTTCCAACCCAAACCAATCTGTCATTTCCTGATTCTTCTGATTTATCTTTTCAGGGTCTCTATAGGATGTCATGAGGTTAAGCCTGGGTATAAGGAAGGAGTAGGAGGAAAGGTGTTTTCAGTTTTTTTGGTCCTACTCTGTAATCCATTGGCAGTGAATTAAATTAATCTTTCTGAAATGGAGCCTGCTCCAACTGTGAAGATGATTGGTGAGAGCTCTTCCTATTTTCATCTTGACCCACCAGCTCTTCTATCATATTTTCTCCCTCCATCCTATGGATGGAATCACAGAATCCAAATTGGTTTGGGTTGGAAGGGACCTTAAAGCTCATCTCCTTCCAACCTCCTGCCATGGGCAGGGACACCTTCCACTAGACCAGGCTACTTAGGAACTATCCAAGGTCAACCTATCACATTATGCATGTGCTACTTATTTATTAAACATTCTTGTGCATCTTGTCTTTTCTTATCTCCTCTTTTCTCATGTTCAATTAAGTTCTACTTTTGTAAAGTGGAGGGAAGGCACTTCCTATTTCGATAAAAACATTCCAGATCAAGTGCCAAAGAATATTCCATAGGAGCTAGATGCTGTTATTGTTCTGAACGGGATGTAAGTCTTATTTTTCGTGTTTTTACAATAGTTTTTCCTAAATACGATTTCAAGTCCTTTTCAATTTAAGGTCAAATTGTCAGAAAATATAAAAAAGGTGCCAGTTACCTCCTCCAGAAAACACATCTCCTACCTACTAGCATTTTAACTTGTAATGAAGGTCCTTTCCTTCTTGAAAATGTCCTTCAAGATTGTCAAGTTCTTTTAGAACAAAGAAACACATGCCTGACATGTGCTGCGGTGTTTCAGAGGCAGCAGAACAGGCTGTGCTTAGGCATTCAGAGCACTCAATCCTGTTTCAGCTTTGTAAAATTCGCTTTTCATATTTTTTTTGTCAAGAGCCAACTCCTTCTCTGCTATATTCAAAGATAAAAGAATGCTGTGGGTATGGGAAGAGCCAAAGCTCTCCCTTTGCAACCAGGAGAGAAACAAATGGGTGGAAGTGTCCAAGGCCAAGTTGAATGGGGTTTGGACCAATCTGGTCTGGTGGAAGGTGTCCCTGCCCATGGCAGGGAGTTGGAATGAGATGATCTCCAAGGTCCCTTACAACCCACACTATTCTGCAGCTGGGGGATGGGGCAGCCACAGCTGCTCTGAGCAACCTGTGCCGCCTCCTCACCACCCTCACAATCAGGGATTTCTTCCCAATATATCCCATATAACCCTGTGTGGAACTTCTGTGAGGAAAAAAAAAAATTTCTGTTTCTGTTTCAATGATGGGACCTGGCAGGTTCATGAAAGGGACATGAAAGGTTCATGAAAGGGACACGACGTGGATCTGCTAGATCTGATGCTTCTTTCTGTTTCTCAACTCCTATAAAGTGCTGGAATTAAGTGGGTGAATCAGGAATTTGGGATTTCTTGCACTTATGTTTCTAATGCAGCATAAAATGCTTTCAGGCTCCTCTCAGGACTGAGATTTGGGGTTTCAGTTTGGGTTTGGGACACCCCACAGAGAGTCACCCAGCTGACTTGTTAAAGATCTTGTCAGTGGCCTGTGGCAAAGCCATAAGTTGCATGGTGGTCCCTCCTGCCCCAGCCAGAATATAATCCTTGTCTGAACATGTTAAATCTGTGTTTAACCAGCCTTGAGTTACTGAAGACACCCAACTTAATCTCATTTGAATTTTTAGTTTGTTGTGCAGGTCAAAGACTGCACATTATTGTTTGACCATCTCAACGAGAGCATTTGAGCCAAGAAGCCCAGTGGGAACTCGAGTGCTCTGTATAATTGGATTTTGAGTTGTACATTGTCTCATCTGGATGTCTCAGCAGTGTTTATGTGAAAATGGGTCAGAATACACTGTCCAGGCAGTTCTGTGGGGATATAAGCCTTTTCTCAAAACTAACTCTATATTTGGATCCTACCTTAGATGAAAATATAAATGCTAATTTTCATTATAAATTGCTCATTTCATTCCTCATAACTATTCTGTCCCTGAACTGTAAGTACCTGAGCTCTTGAACACCTTAAATTCACTTATTTTGCATTAGCTCCAGATTTAGATTGAACTATGTGAAGAGGAAAAGAAGTGATTTCTGGTAAGATATTGGAATTGGGCCAATTTACATTAGATTAGAACCTTTTATCTCTCCTTTAATTGCTCTTTTCTTCCTGGCTATTTATAGAAACTCTCCATCAAGACAGTTATCAATTTTCAGGGAAGGGAAGTTCAGGGAAGGGAAGTTCAGGAAAGGGAAGGGAAGTTCAGGGAAGTTCAGGGAAGGGAAGTTCAAGGAAGTTCAGGCAAGTTCAGGGAAGGGAAGTTCAGGGAAGTTCAGGGAAGTTCAGGGAAGGGAAGTTCAGGGAAGTTCAGGGAAGTTCAGGGAAGGGAAGTTCAGGGAAGGGAAG